>JAAGVU020000025.1:6828237-6844779 GCA_011763525.2 Mormyrus iriodes
GTTCGGGCTGTGCCCGACCAGGCCCCATGAGTACAGGCCTGGCCACCAGGCGCTCGCCATCGAGCCCCACCCCCAGGATAATGCCGGACTTCAAACTGCAAAAAGTATCACCATACCACCGATGTCTTATTACCTTATTCATCCACAGTCTCTTTTAAAAGATGTGGCTGCTGAGCTGTCCCTTTCTTCACCGCCACTTCAGTGCTTATAAATTGCTTCCATGACTTACCAAAACAGTAGTGTGTGGTGTGCTCTGCTAACCAAATTTGATAGTAAACTGTATAAATTTTGCGTATCTTTGTCTAACTCAGATTACACATCTCATTATTTTAGGCGTACTACTAATATCCTTACCAAATTGCAGCAGTAAGTAAACGACTGTATAGTACTGAAAAGTCAGCATCTGGAAAAATATTTCACCCATTACCCTAAAGCCCTGGTGATTATTGTGCATGCACCATAGAATCGTGATTACATCGCGACACGATATCGTGTAGCCCTAACGTGTACATTGCATTACATTGAACACAATTTACCAGCTAATACTGACTTTAAATGTCAGGTCTACAGTAATGGACAGACCGGCAATTACTATTAATAACCAGGACATGCATGATGTCACTGCATTGTGGGGTACATATAAGTTGTAACAGGAACATCCCTAACAGAGTGATGCTTATGTGACATAGGCTTTGAAAGAATTCTTTGAAAAATCCAGAAGGCTGAGGGGAAGTAGTTTGCCAGTATAATACTAAACACACATTCCATGTACGCACTAAAACCCTTTAAAAATAAACTTTACTATGATTAGCAGGAGAACTTTTCATAAAGTTTATTTTAAATGCCCGTTATCAAAGTTGTTTTACAAAAAAAAGTACAAAACATACATTACTCAAATGCAAGACTAGGCAAAAGCATTTCTCTAGAATGCATTAACGCTAGGGAATGGTACTGATGCTTTAGGGTACACTATGCATCGTCTTCTGCTCCACTGTCTTCACTGTCACTGTCTCTTCCTGGGTGCTCAGGCATTTTGGGGTGTTCTTGTTTTGCTTCTTCCTGCTCCATATGGGTCTCCCCAGCAGCCTCCTCTGTGCTGGGTTCTTGCACCACCTGCTCCAGCTTGCTCTCTGCATCAGCTATTGGCTGTGCTTGGAACGGTGGAGCTAAAAGATGGTCATCAACCTGCTGGAGACAGCCAGTGCATGTTGTGTCCTGTAAACTTCTCATTTGTTAATACATACAAAGCAAGCACAAAAAACAGGAAAACTTAACATACCAATTCTGTGTTTTCATTTTATGCACCCTAACTTTAAGCAGGGTCTCACATTGGGGGGATATACCCTCAGACTGAAGGAATTACACAGAAGTCCTAAAAGTAGGTAAAGAGAACAACTGAACAGAGACAAAAAATATACTTGGTCATAAATTTGAGGAAAATGATCCAATGTCAGAAATCTGTGAGTGGCATAAGTATGTGAACCTTTGCTGTTAGTATCTGATATTTACCCCCTTTTGCAGCAATAACTGCTAAGAAACATTACCGGTGGGTCTTCATCAGTCCTGCACACTTCCTTGGAGATATTTTAGCCCATTCCTCCACACAAAATTGCCTCAACTCAGGGATGTTGCTGGGTTTTCTCAAATGAACTGCACGCTTCAGATCCTTCTACAACATTCCTATTGGGTTAAGGTCAGGACTTTGACTTGGCCATCCCAAAACCTCTATTTTATTCTTCTTTAATCAGTCTTTGGTAGAACAACTTTTGTGCTTGGGATCATTGTCTTGCTGCATGATCCAGTTTTTCTTGAGACGTTTTCCTTTCATTTACCATAACGCTTCTCATTTGATCCAAATAGTTCTATTTTGGTTTCATCTGTCCATAAAACATTACTCCAATGGCTTTCAGGCTTGTCCATCTGCTCTTCAGCAAACTAAAGCTAATGTGAGAGAAGCTTTCAGTCGCTTAGGAGCTACCCTTGGTTCTTTTGCGACTTCATAGACAATTACACATTTTGCCCTTGGAGTGATCATTGTTGGCCGACCACTCTTGGGGAGATTAACAATCGTCTTAAACATCCTCCATTTGTACACAATTTGCCTGACTGTGGATTGGTGCAGTCTCTTTAGAGATGGTTTGTAGCCTTTCCCTGCACAATGGGCATCGACAATTCTTTTTCTGAGGTCCTCCGAAATGTCCTTCGTCTGTGGCATGATATACTGATACTGCACAAACGTGTTTGAAGATGAAGCCCTTGATAGAACCCTGTTCTTTTAATATAAACAGGGTGTCCACCCACACCTGACTCAGAGATTTGTGTGATTATTTATTGAGGAATATGATCCAAATGACCAAATATGATATTTTTGTCTCAGTTGTTCAACTGTGTTCTCTTTATGTACTTTTAGGTCTTGTGTGAAGATATGATGATTTTTGAAATCATTTATGCAGGAATATTGAAATTTCTGAAGGGTTCACTAACTTTCAAGTAACACTATGTAGGGCAGTCACTATGGATATTAGATCTGTCACAATCACTTGATTAAATTCGATGACTCAATTATTAAACAGTAACAAAAATTTTTATTCGTGATTATTGGCCAATATGGCAGAAGGAAGACCGTGCATAGTGGATTAGGGTCCAGATAAAGAGCGAGAGCATCAGTTGTGTGGAAGCACTTCACATTTGACCTCCTCCGCCCGCCCCTGGAGGATGGGCTCCCCCTTTGAGTCTGGTTCCTCCCAAGGTTTCTTCCTTCTAGGGAGTTTTTTTTTGTCACCATCACCTCTGGCATTTTGCTTAATTCATTTACGTTCTCTATGTCAAAATAATTACTGCTAAAACAAAGGTTATAGCCCTTACATTTACATAATACAGTACATAACTATATAATATTTTTGTGAGTGTATTGTGTTTTTGAGTAGGGCTGAACGATACTGGAAAAAAGTTCACATTGCGATATTTAAAGCTTCTGTGATATTTAAGAGTTTAAAAGCCAAATATAGCCAATATTTATTTTATAGCCAAATAAAACTCATCCAGCTTTCATAAGCCGGTCAAATAAGTAGGTGGTATTGAAGTTAGCTGTGCCAACAGATAGTAAGTAGTGGCGACAAATAAGCTGCTTGTGCTCAGTATCATCTCCACAAATTTATTTTCATACGGTGGAAGATGAATGTCTTTTCATGACCAATTCTTGCTCACTTTTCTCTTCTTCACTCATTTTTGTTGAATTTCTCACAAATGTGCTGCACAGTCTTTGAGTGAGGTTTCCTTCCACTGTCCAGAAACATGTCACTTAAATTGGAGTGCCTAAACTGACCATATCTGTGATCAAGTGTACATGCTGCAATATTACGCTGGTTCCTGCGTTATGATAATTACCATGTATTTATTATATTACATAAGAACATCCAAAATTTACAAACGAGAGGAGGCCATTTGGCCCATCAAGCTTGTTTGGGGTGAACTCGACTAATAGCTTAAAAGTTAAAAATACCTAGCGCTGATTTAAAAGAACCCAAAGTTTTAGCTTGTACTACGCTAACAGGAAGACTATTCCATAATAACTAAATGCTGTGTAAAGAAGTGCTCTAAGACCAGGAGTCATTCTTGTAGCCCTACGTTGAACCCTTTATAAGGCAGCAATTTCCTTTTTAAGGTAAGGTGACCAAACCTACACAAAATATTCTAGGTGGGGTCTTACCAAGGAATTATATAGTCTTAGCCTCACCTCCCTTGACTTAAACTCCACACACCTAGCAATATAACCCAACATCCTATTGGCCTTTTTAATTGCTTCCCCACACTGTCGAGAGTGGGACATGGAAGCATCAACATACACACCATGGTCTCTCTCATAATCAGCTACCTTTCTCAGTAGAACCCATAAAATATCTGTAGTTTATATTTCTGCTCCCTGCATGGATTACCTTACATTTATCTATATTAAATTTCATCTGCCAGGTATCAGCCCGCTCACTAAAGAAATCAAGATCCAGCTGTAGCCTCTGTGCCGCTAGTTCAGTATCTGCTACACCACCGACCTTGGTGTCATCTGCAAATATAACCAGTTTACTGTATATATTGGTGTCAATATCGTTAATATGTTAATTATCATTGGTATACCTGTCAAAACAGTAACAACACCGTATCTATTGTCACTTTAGCTAAATGCTACTACGAAGTCAAGACCTGGATGACTGAAAACTTTTTAATCACTAAACGCTCAGAATACTTAGGTTTTGTTGTTTGGTGGCATGTCCATGGATAGAAATGCTAAAATCACCACACTGCACTCAAAAATGGCTAAACTTTTCCCCTCAGGAGTTCTGGCCATAACCTAGGTGTCATCTTAAACACAAACTTTGATACTGCATATGGATGCAGTATCAAAGGTATGCTTCCTACAGCTACGTTACGTTGCCAAACCGCGATGAATCCTTACTATTCAAGACACAAAAATGTATACTTGCCTTTGTCTACAGTAGGTTAGACTACTGTAATATTCTGTTATTTGGAAGCACGCACTGCACATTAAATACCTAGCAGCGCATTCAAAATGCTGCAGCTCGCACTGTCACCAGGAGCAGCAAGTTTGAACACATATCCCCTGCTCTTATTTCCCTGCATTGGCTACCTGTTAGGTTCAAGACTGACTTCAAAGTTCTCCTTACATATAAGGCACTTAAAAGTCTAGCACCTGCCTACCTAATAGAATTATTTGAAGTTTACAAACCACATCATCCACTCTAATCACAGAACGCAGGTTTCCAAGTCGTTCCACATAAAAATAAAATGACAGTTTGCAGTAATGCATTCTGCTATAGGACTCCTATATTGTGGAATGTTTACCTGCCTATGTTTGGGATGCTGAGTTGGTCTCAGTCTTTAAATCTCGACTAAAGACGTATTACTTCAGTTTAGCTTACCTGCAACCTAATACATAACACACCGCAACTATGGCTGCTGGTGCTGCTGTACATGCCTTTTTTTAATCTACTATGCTTGTCCATTCATGTATCAGTGCGTGTTCTGACCATCCATGCTCTCTGCCTTCCCACATGTCCAGATGGTATCTGGGGTGTGCACCATCTAAGCTGGAGTCCTGGTTCAGTTACATGGAGGGGTGACATCGTGGATGTGACTTACGAACTGTAACATCGTGGGTGCAGCCTTCAATCTGCTATCCTCCACAGGCCAGCATGGAGAACAGACTCAGTAGCGGACTTTGGCGTGAAGGCCAATTCATACTTCACTTTTACAGGTGCGCTTTCAGTTGCAGATATGGGGATGTGACGTAAAAATCGTTATCAGGGGTTGGCTGCGATCAATGTGCATGTAGCCCATGCACACCATGCAACTTTTTACATATTTTTATACATATTTATTAATAATGGCACTGTTTCAGTTAGTAGTAGTAACTAAAGACAGCTGCGCTACTGAATGTGAAGTGCGCACACAAACATTATTTAGGTTTATCCTTGCCGTCACGTTGCAGCAAATAGCAAGTGGGCAAGTGTAGTGGGGTCGCAAAACTATTGGGAGGGAACGCAAAACTATTTCAAAAAAAAATTTTCCCACCCTGACGTAGTAGGGGTTCCGTATATACCACCTATGTTATTATTATTGATTTCTACCCAAAAATCATATCACAAGGATCGAAATGTACTTTCAATGAGAAACGTGATCGGGCAGAGGTAAATATTAAACATATTTACTGTACAAATTATTTGTGAGACAAAGCTGACATCAGTTAAGTAGTTTTACAAAAGAAAGTTATGTTTATAGTTTTAAAAACCCGAGAAGACTAAAAACTTGCGGTTATAAACCGTATCTCATCCGGTGTTTTGCGTACGCTTAATTCAAATCTTTGAGTCAACATCTGCCCTCTGCTGGTCTGGAGGAATATCATTGTGGTATGCATGCACCGACCGCAATCTGCATCCACAGTATGAACAAAAGCTGCCGCGTGGACTACAGTCTCCAGCCTAGAAGCACAAGAAAGCGCATGTGGAAAATAAGAACTAGGCTTCACCTCAATCACAACTTACACCTTGCTTTTAGCAAGCAAGTCCACTCTGTTTTTAATAATGTTAGTATGCCCAGGGGGGGATGGGCAACCAGTTGACCTTGGACCCCCAGAGGTATTTTCCTCCTCCTTACATGGGAGTTTTTAAGTGCCTCTCCTCCATTGCCATTTGGCTTTCTTTATGTCTGTCTTTCCTTTTCCCTGTTTTTTTGTATTACGCTCTCATACTGATGTATGTAATATATCACAACATACCCATGTAAAGCGCCTTGGGGCAACTTGTGAAAAGCACTATAAAATAAAAAAAAAAAACTGAATTGTATATAAATTTATAGTGACAGCCCTAATATTAATGTTCGAGTAATCTATTGATTCATATTCTTCCTGGCTTTAAATGAGTTTAGTATATGGTGTTGCACAGAATCCCAGAATTCAAAGCTAAAATTCAAACATTGTTAGCGTCTCATGGTGAAACTTTTTTTTAAACTGCAGTATTTATTTCATTTTATAGAAGGCCTATACCTTAAAAATCAAAGGCATGTGACTTTTAAGAGCTTTTTTGACTTGCGTGCCTGAGGGGAGAATCAAAAATTCTACGTATTTATCATCAGTGGTTATACACAATCAGGCACTATGCATGAAGACTGGAGTCCACCCTCCTTTGTCATGCCTTCTCTTCTGTTTCGAACTTTTTAAAACTATTGTGAATCCCTTTGTCACTTCTTCTGTATTTTGCAAAACGGGCTGGGGGGGGCATTTCATGTTACTGTATACCTATCTATAGATGGGAGCACAAAACTCACCTGACTTACCTGTCTGGATTGCGTTTTCTGAATCATGCTCATGTACATGTTGTACACCAGACTGGCCATCTCCGGCATATTCTTGATGACCTGATCAGAGTATGGGGAGCGAGTCCTGTCCTGTAGAGAACAAAGACGATTCATTTACACATCTGTCAGAGGAAATATTGCATCGCAAGTCCTGCTTCCCTCACTATGGCTCAATCTAAATAAAAAAAAAACTGATAGATAACAAGCGATAATAGATCAAATTCAAGTCCATGATCAAATTTAGTCATGCGCTGATTAACAATAGGGATATGTTCTGAGTAGTGATGCACTGATAAGGAAATTTCTGGCAGACACTGATAGCTGATTATTTCAAAACTGACACCGATACCAATTGTTTGGAAGGTTCTGCTCAAAAAAAGTTTAATGGGACACTCCACCCAAATATATTTCTAAATAATTACATCCCAAAAATATAAAAAAAGTATTTATTATTTGGTAATAAAAAAACAACCTCTGGCATACAACAGTCCCAGAGCACTAGTGATAGACAAAAGGACGCTTCATGAACCATTTGCTGTATTTTTTGACCCCACTAGAAGCTGCTTTTGGTTTGCTTTGGGGCATGTGTCCTTTTTTGTACAAAGCTCCATCTTTTACACCTGTACTTACAAACTTGATTAACTCATCCCTTATGACTGTCCTTGAATGTAGCAGGGAATGAGTCACTCTTCACGATCAACCAGTCGCCTTCCTCTCACTTCTTCAGAACTCTTGGCACTGCTGATCTGACCCAAATCTCTTACTTTCACACTAAAATCTCCTGGAACTTCTGGTGACAGACCAGGACACTTGACTGAGACTGTCCTCCCTGCTGTTGTGGACTCAGAGCTGCAAGCACAGCATCCCAGTCATCTGGCCTGATCCTATTAGACCTCTGCAGCTTTTGACACCAAATCAGCCACCCAGCCAACCTGACACCCTTTCTCAACTTTGAATCAAAAGGACTGCTCTGCACTGGTTGATTTCATACCTACCAGACAGATCATTCCAAGTGGTTTGGGGTACAGTGGTATCTAAAACACATCAGGTAACAAGAGGTGTTCAGCAAGGTTCTTTCCTTGGTCTTCCCCTCTTCTATATTTAAATTACCTCTTTAGATCAGATCATCCAGTCTCATGGCTTCTCCTGCCACTACTATGATGATGACATCCAGATCTACTTGACCTTTTCACCTGATGACACCCATATCTTTGCTCTGATCACTACTTGCCTAACTGACATTGCAGGACTGAGCTTCTTGTCTTCCCTGCCAGCCCTACCATCCACCATGACATCAGTGTTCCAAGTCTAGTCATCAAACTGTCTACCTTCAAGAAATGCCTTAAGACCATTCTGTTTCATGAATTTCTTTACTATCTTGATTGTTCTTTGAATGCTCATTTGTTGTTCTTGCTGGCTCTTGAGTAGTCTTATTAGGTGCTTGCTTTATCGATAGTTAAAGTTGTGTAGTTGTTGGGTAGCTCCTGGTCCAAAACTGCTTACACTTGTACCTGGGCATTCATTGTAAAGTCAGCCTAGCTGGACTTGTGCATAGATGACTAGCATCAGGGCTCCAGGCTAACTTTTCCAGTGGTAGCACTGGTGCTACCAGCTTTCTCAGTTGGTTGCACCAGCACATTTAGTCACACTCTTCTTTTCAGTGCAGCATGAAATTAATCAATGACCTTGCATGCTTGACAGTTGTCCTAATTACAAAATCGACAATCAACGAATAATACCTTTATAATAAATTAGGGCACCCTTAACCGCTACCCATAACAGTCTGCCAGCCTAAAGGATAAAGGTGTGTGAATGACGCTGGTTGCTGAGACTTAATATTAATATTTAATAAAGATATAGCAAACACTAACACCAACAAATATTATGCATTACTAATACTTATATACGATTTTATATGACCCGAATCATTTTCAGTATTGTTTTTGGCTTTCGCGTCATCTGAGTTTCTGAGATCTTTCGACAAGCTCCGAAAACCACTCTTTTTTAATTGTTCATCGCCAACTTGTTAATTAGCTTTAAAATAACTTCTCATCACTTGTCTTCTCATTTTGCATTTTAAAATAATTAGTAATAGACTGCTTCCTTTTGTAACACCACAGTTTGCGTTTTAGCATCAGTGCGCATATACGTACATACACGCAGATGCAAATAAGGAGAAACCAATTCATAAAAAAACAAAAAAGACCAAACCAGTGAAGGAAAAAAAAAAATAATTAAAAAAATAAAAAATCAATAAGTTGGTAGCAGTACCCATGGTACTGTTACAACAACAAACCCTCCCCAACCCCCCCTCCCCAATCCCCACACCATCCCTCCTCCAAATCCCCCCACTACCGGCCCCGCACCACCCCATCACCTAAGTGCTGCTCCATCCCAGGCCAAACATGCAGACACACAGAACCATGCATACACACCTACACACACTCAGACACACACACCCACTCACACCTGCTCATCTTTGAGGCCTGGCAGCAGATGCCCCGGAATTGTCCAGTGGACGCCCCCAGATGATGTCTTCACCCCCCCCAGGTCGTGGGCGATACAGCTGCCCTGCCCCCGGGCCCGCCGCCCCCACCCGTGAATCAGATTTTTTCAAATCAGGGTGCTTACAGGATTGTATGGAAAATACATGTGGGTCCAGATTTCTCGTAACAGTTAAATCACAGAAGACTTAATATGACATAAAAAACAGTATCCAAAAAACCCTGTAATAAGAGTTACTAAAGCAAATGAATGTGATATGATGTGGCAGCTTTACTTGGGTGTTTATAGTTTGTCACACCTGAACTTCTGTGTAGTACTCCTGGGGCCGGATATGCAGCTGCAGAGGGCGGGCAGTTAGCTGGCTGAAGACAGGAGTCAGTTCAAAGCAGTTGTGGAAGAGGGACACTCGTGCAAAGATGTAAAGACCAAGTCTAGCTCTGGACATGGCCACTATCAAGCGCCGAACATCTCTGGGGGGGAGACAGAGAGAGAGATATTGAGACAAATGGGCAGGGGGCTAGAAGACAGCAAGGTAAGATGAAAGGATAAGACAGCATCAATAAACTAGAAAACGGGGATGTCCAAACAACAACATTGTACATTGGACAGTCCCATCACCTGCTCTACTTATCTAATCTGTACTTATCCCACACTTACCAACCTGTACAACTTCTAGAAGAACTGGTTGGATAAACTGGAAATGTGAATGCCAATAAATGTATTTTTGCCTGAATGCTCCGAGTCCTAGGTGTATAATTCTAAAACAACACATTCATTTATGCAGACGACAACAGTGGTCGGGCTGATATTCAGCAGCTATAAAGCGGCCTACAGAACAGCAGTGCAGAACCTGGTGAACTGGTGCACAGAGAACAACCTGGTCCTTAACACAGCAAAGACTAAGTAGCTAATCAACTCTGAATTATCATAGGAGGATGATTATGCTCTGATCTTCATCAATGAGGACAAAGTGGAGAGTGTGCCCAGCTTCAGGTATCTGGGCACACACATCTCAGAGGACCTCATGGTCCACTAACACCATTTCACTGCTTAAGCAAGCAAAGTAACACTTGTTTTTCCTGAGAATGCTGAAGAAAGCTGGTCTGTTCCAACAGATGCTGGTGACCTTCAACTGCTGCACCATAGAGAGCACCCTAACACACTGCAAACAAGCACAGGCTCTGTGTGGTATCTCAGCTGCACAACAGCTAAGAGGAAAGTTCTCCAGGAGGTCGTCTCCAGCACATAGATCATCATTGGGACACAGCTCCCAGTGCTGGAGGACATCTACAAGTCTTGCTGCCTCAAGAAAGCTTCAAACATCAGCAAGGACCCAACACACCGTTGCCATCATCTGTTCGAACTGCTTTGATCTGGAAGATGTTATAAGGCCCTCTATGCCCGTACCTCCAGACTGAGGAATAGCTCCAGAACAACTGCCCTAAATCACCTGACAAGCTCCCCCCATAATCTGCCTGATTGCTCAATGACAACTGCGCTACCAACAACCCCAGTGAACTAGGACTAATACATTTATTCACCCATATTGGGTCTTTATATTGTGTGTCCACAAATTTATTCTGTGATATTTGCACTCATCATCATTACTGCTGGGCACTTTACTGTTTACACTGGTCATTCATTCAGTACTGTTTATACTGCTTTAATTGCTTACTTAGTTTTTACTATCTATACCACCTTCTAATAATTTTGCTTTTTATTTGAACTGTACTGGTTATGATTCTGCTTGCATTACTTATTTACTACTTACTGATATTTCTATTCTGTGCTCTACTTTTATTAAATTTTGAATCAGAAACAGCGTCAAGTACAGAAGCTGCAAACTAAATCTCGTGCCTGTACAGTGACAGTTGTACTTCTGCAATGACAATAAAGGTATATAAATTATACAATATAATAAAGGGATTAGGATTTTTCCCATAGAGATAATTGGAGAGTCCCCACAAAGGTATACATCCAAATGTGTGTGTGTGCGGCACATGACAGTGACTTGTTTGCCAATATTCCCTGTTGTTTTGTAGGCAAAGAATTGGTATACTTTTAGTGAAAGAGCCAAGAGTTAAAAATGAATCATTAAAAGGATTAGCATTTACTATGTATCTGTTATACTTCTTGTCATTATGTCACAGAAAACTAATCCAGGGAATACTAGGTTGTCGTTTTTGACAGCACCAAATCTAGTCTTTGATAACAGATTACATTTTATTAT
Source organism: Mormyrus iriodes (assembly GCA_011763525.2). Classification (NCBI taxonomy): domain Eukaryota; kingdom Metazoa; phylum Chordata; class Actinopteri; order Osteoglossiformes; family Mormyridae; genus Mormyrus; species Mormyrus iriodes. Next base: position 6,839,840 of record JAAGVU020000025.1, read on the forward strand.
CATTGTACATGTAATACAGGTAAAGACTTTTTAGCTAGCATATTACCAGAAGCTCCCTGATAAATAATATCAAAAGCAGGATTTGCACAACATTAGCATTTCATTAATAACTTCTGGGCATAATAACCAAAAAGTGCCACAGAAAACATCTTTTCATGTAGTTCTAACTAAAAATTTCTCTCTTCATATTTTGGAAATGATTTGAATGAATACTAATTGAATCATGCAGGTGCATCTGTAATATCTCTATTACTCTGTTCTATTACACTTCTGTATATTTTGAGGTGGGGGGGTGTCTGCTTACCTCAAGTGTCCCACAGCTTTGGTGCGAACCAGTGACAGGATGATGTAATCATTTTGCTGACCCTGGAACCTGTCAACTGTTGTTACCTACATACAAAAATATATTTAATTTTCACATCACCACTTCTGTGTAGCAAAAAACATTTCTCACCATTGTCTGGCATATATTTGATATAAGGAGTTTGGAAGGGCATTTCTGTGATTTCATGTTGAGTCTTGGTTTATGAGGAGACAGAATATATTAAGTATTCAATCTAAGTACACTTAGCAACAAGTACAGTTATAAATTTATGTATAATGTGTTAATGCTATATATTCCCAATGTATAGATTACCCAAAATAAAGTTCTAATCCTAAAAAATGGTTGTCTCCATACTTTACTAGGATGGCCAAAGAAGGGGTTGCTGGCACAGCGTTGGTTCACCACATCCCTGATGAGGTGCTTCTGTCCATTGTAGGTGGTCAGTATGCTGATCTTCTCTGCAGGATACCCCAGGAGCCGCATGTACATGAAGAGGGCCACAGCATACTCTGCCTCGGCCAGATTCTGAATCCCAGGAGAACAAAGAGCAACAAACAGTATGTAAAAGGTACTTTCAGAATAAAACTTTGCTCTCCTTAATATCAATAACCATTTGTAAATTTTCTATTAACCTTTCACATAATAGCACTGCTGTATTGAGGTTAAGTAGCCACCCTGATTCCTTTTTAATTTCTCCTTACTACCTTGAGCTTGTTAGAGTGCTGTTATAAATAAAACTGTATTACCTCCTTGATTTCAAATTTAATAAAAACATGAAAATTACATTAAAAACACCCGATACATAGACCTGTGCTGCGCCTCACAACAAATATGCTCTCCTTTACACAGAAAACAATCACTAAGATTCTCTCTCACCCAGATATCCCACTGTAGGTACACTGATTCAGGGAGGAGGTACAGAGGAGACTGTCTACCAAAGCTATCGGGAAAAGCACACTGAGGGAGAATCTGTTTTTATATAGATGAAAGTTGGTGTACTAATGTGACAGTGCTGAAGGAGATGTGTTATTCTAATTCAGAAACTGTCTTCAACTCTAAGCCATTTTATTCTGTGCAGAAGGAGTTTTCCTATTTTATTCTGGTTGACGTTTGCATCTGACTGCAAGCCTGTGTGAGTAAGGCACTGCAACATCTAATTGGTCCACAGAACTAGCATGGAACACATATTACCGGACTCCCTTCTGATCATCCTTGGTGACTTTAACAGAGCAAGCCTCAGCTATGAACTGCCAAAATTCAAACAGCACATAAAGTGCCCCACCAGTGACAGTAAAATACCAGACCATTGTTCAGTGTTAAGCAGGCCTATCATGCCAATTCCTGGGCAGCTTTGGGACTCTGACCACTGTTTGATTCATTTTCTCCCGACCAATAGGCAGAAGCTAAAATTTTCTAAGCCTGTAGTTAATTTTAGAAGCTGGGCCAATGAAGCAAAGCTGAAGCTACAGGTTTGCTTTGACCACACTGATTGGAGTGGATTTGAAGCAGCAGCTGCTGACCTGGATGAGCTCACTGACAGTCGTATCCTACATCTCCTGTAAGGAGATGCAGGTGTCCTGCAAGGAGGTGTCTTCCCACCAGAACCTGGTTAACATTTAGTAACAAACTGTGGTTCATGGCAAAATTCAGACAGTTCCAACAGGCTATGGAAGCAGAATACAGAAGTGGAGACAAAACCTTGTTCAGGTAGGCAAGGACTAAGGAAGTCAAAGATCCTGCCTCAGTGTGGAGTATAGAAAGGCCTGTAATGGGCAATTTATACTTCTTTGAGTCAACGCTGTAAGTACGGCGCAGCCATAAAACCTACAGCGTAGCTTATGCCATAGCCTGACGTGCACCTCCCCAAAAGTGTAACTAGTTACATGAATGAGACTGCAAGAACTGTGATTGATCCACTTGGTAGCATTTGTTTTTTTTATGAGAGTGAGGAAAGCACACATCTCAGGTGTACTTATATTGCTGAATGCAACTGAAATGCTATTTTTACCTAGTATTAAATAACCCACCCTAGGTATTGCAGCAACAAGTCTACAAAACAATCAGGATTATAGCACCAGTTTCACTTACACTATATTGCCAAAAATATTGCAACAGCCCTCCAAAACACCCCTCCAAGTGATGTTCCAATCACTTCCATGGCCACAGGTGTATAAAATCAAACACCTAGGCATGCAGACTGCCTCTACAAACATTTGTGAAAGAACAGGTTGCTCTCAGAATCTCAGTGAATTCAAGCGTGGTACTGTGATAGGATGCCACCTCTGCAAGACCATTTATGAAATTTCCTCGCTACTAAATATTCCACGGTCAACTGTTAGTGGAATTATAACAAAGTGGAAGCAATTGGGAATAACAGCAACTCAGCCACGAATTGGTAGGCCATGTAAAATCAGAGCAGGGACAGCGCATGCTAAGGCGCACAGTGTGCAGAAATCACCAACTTTCTGCAGAGTCAGTAACTAAAGACCTCCAAACTTCGTTTGGCCTTCAGATTAGCTCAAGAACAGTGCGCAGAGAGCTTCATGGAATGGGTTTCCATGGCTGAGCAGCTGCATCCAAGGCTTACATCACCAAGTGCAATGTAAAGCGTTGGATGTAATGGTGTAAAGCACACCACCACTGGACTTTAGAGCAGAGACATGTTCTCTGAAGTGATGAATCACGCTTCTCTGTCTGGACGAGTCTGGGTTTGGCGGTTGCCAGGAGAACAGTACTTGCCGGACTGCATTGTGTCAAGTGCAAAGTTTGGTGGAGGGGGGGGATTATGGTGTGGGGTTGTTTTTCAGGGGTTGGGCTTGGGCCCTTGGTTCCAGTGAAAGGAACTCTTAATACCTCAGCATACGAAGCTATTTTGGACAATTTCATGCTCCCAACTTTGTGGGAACAGTTTGGGGATAGGCCCTTCCTGTTCCAGCATGACTGCGCACCAGTGCACAAAGCAAGGTATATAAAGACATGGATGAGCGAGTTTGGTGTGGAGGAACTTTACTGGCCTGCACAGAACCATGACCTCAACCCGATATAACACCTTTGGAATGAACTAGAGCAGAGACTCCGAGCCAGGCCTTCTCGTCCCACATCAGTGCCTGACCTTACAAATGCTCTCCTGGAAGAATGGTCAGAAACTCCCATAAACACACTCCTAAACCTTGTGTAAAGCCTTCCCAGAAGATTTGTTATAGCTTTTATAGCTGCAAAGGGTGGGCCAACTACATATTAAAGCCTGTGTGTTAAGAATGGGATGTCATTAAAGTTCATGTATGTGTAGAGGCAGGCCATATTGCCAATACTTTTGCCAATGTAGTGTACCTCCATTAAGTTTCTTTTACTAATTAATAACCTTAGAAGGGAAAATGCTAATGATGGACAAAAAGATGCTTCATGAACCACTTGCTGTTTGACCATAGTAGATGGTGATATCTGTTCAAAAAAGGGCACAAAGCATGCCCACAAAAAAAGCAAGAGCACCATCTAGTGGGGTCAAAAAATAAAGCAAATGGTTCATGAGGCATCATTTTGCCCATCACTAGAGAATGCATAAAACGTGCATTTTAAGCATTAGCCACTTGCATATACTCCCATGGAAGATGTTCAAACTGAACTGCAAATGCCTCAAAAACACATAAAACAAGATATACAAACAAGGTGAAACAGTATGTTATGTACGTTTCTAGTAGCCAATTAAAGACCTTTTGGTATACTTTTTTTCAATTCAATTTTTATATAGCGCTTTTCACAACAGAGTCGCCCCAAAGTGCTTTACATGATGTTTGAGAGAATACTAAGACAAAGAATTTAACTAAAGAAAGAAGGAAGGCCAGATGACAACAGAGGAGAGGAACCAAAAACTCCTAAGTAAGGAGAGAAAAAAACCTCTGGGGGTCCAAGGTCAGCTGGCTCCCCAAACCCCCTGGGCATGCTAACATTATTGCACAGACAACAGTCGGCTTGCTTGCTAAAAGCAAGGTGCAAGCTGTGATTATGGTCATGCCAAAGTCCAACAACGAGTCTGTTCTCCACACTGGCCTGTGTAGGGTGGCAGACAGGCGGCTGCACCCACGATGTTACAGTTCTTAAGTCACATCCACAATGTCACCCGTCCATGAGACCGAACCAGAACCCTCCCCAGGCACCACCTGGGCATGTGGGAAGGCAGAGAGCATGAGTAATCAGAACATGCATTGACACATTAACACTAGATTCCCTGAAATATCTGAAAATTTTCGTAAGCTCCTCTGAAGGAGCCCCCCCTTACTCCCCACGCAATCTGCCCGCCCCCTCACCAGCGCCAATTAACACCTTTTGTTTTACAAATGCAATCGGGAAGTCACGTCTTCATCTCAGGTCTGCATTGAAGAGTTTATTTAGCAATGAGGTCTAAGGAATCATACAATATACATGCTCATATAGTATCATTTGAAATACGGTGGAATTCGCTAATTGCGGTTTTAATTGACCGAAAGTATGTAATATATTAAATACATGCATTTGCTCTGTGTCTGAAACAAACTTAGGTCATCTATTTTTGAGTTGTAAAAGTTCTAAAGAGCCACAAGACAAATTATTTATGTGTGTTAATATGATTACCCTGGCA
>JAAGVU020000025.1:6858112-6869563 GCA_011763525.2 Mormyrus iriodes
GTAGATCATATTGACTTGGTCATTTTAAAAGTAGCTCGCAAGCCAAAAAAGTGTGGGCACCCCTGTCTTAGTCCAAGCGCATATGAACTACAGGAAGAAACCTGGAAAACATGCAGTCTTCACAAACAGAGCAGAGGCTCGATGCCAACCCCAAACCAAGAGGTATGAAGGAATGATGCTGCCCATTGAGCTACCACGTTACGGTCATATTACTCAGTTAAAACAAAACAGTTTCACCACTTACACACTGAAAAAAGCATATTTGCATGAATAAGAATTACTCCTTGCATGCACTGAAATTTTACCTGTCAACCAATTACACAGTAATTCAGTTGTTAAGTTGTATAACTTTGATATATATTGCTGATATGTGTAATATACTAAAGACTGTTAATAAGATAAGATGTGGCATTATCTGTCTATGATTAACTTCTTAATTCCCTAAATTTTCATTTGGCACAGGCACAAGCATAACAGCTCTGAGTTCTCTGTGCTTTTTATGCTTTTCCTATTCATTTTTGGCTTGGGTTAGTTTTTATTTGTAAATACCTTGTTGGGGAAGTGATTCCCTCTCTAACCATGAGGTCTGAGAGTGTTTTTTTTTTAATTTGTGTAGTTTGTGGATGTTATGGTCAATGCCATCGTCTACCTGCTGCACCGTGCCTACCCTCACCTGGACAAGCCAGGAAGTACTGTGAGGATCACGTTTTTTGAGCACCTTCAATATCATTCAGCTGTTTGGTAGTAAGCTGTCGGCCATGAATGTGGAGGTTCCCCTGATGGAATGAATTATGAACTATCTGACCAAACAATGTCTGATAAGGTTCTGGGCAGCACTGGAGCGCCCCAGCGGACAGTCCTTTTTCCCTGTACAGGACCACAAGAACCTGAGTGTTTCCCTTAACAGCAAACTGCACTGGTCAAAGATCTGCAATGCCCTTTACAAGATGGGCGAGAGCAGTGTTTCTATGGAGATTCGGGTCGTTCCGAGCCTACAACAATGCCGTGGAATCCAGTGCTGCCTTCTCTAACGATGTGTGCTAGGGCAGCAGTGTGAAGGGGGTAGATGCCAACAGACTCAAAAAGCTAAAATCGGGAAGGCTTGGTCATTGCTAGGGGAGGGGCTAGACACTAAATTGGCACTGTGGCAGAGTGGAGGATGCTGTCCAGACTTTGGTCAATCATGGATGGACAGACAAGCCCAGTCAGACTCCCCAACATAAAATGCTCCACTGAATGACTCAGGAAACCATTCCTTCTGAGAGTCATCAGATTGTACAACCAGTTAATCACTCTGGCACATGCCATAGTGCTAATTTCTATAAATATCTATCTTCGTGCAGTAATTACCAGCATTACCAGAATTTGTATTTTGTCACCACAGTTTTATAAATATTTTCATGCTGACCAACTTAATTTATCACCATCTTCACACAGTAACATTCATTTTAATTTATTTTGTATATAAGTGTTGTATACGACATTTGTGTATTTCTACTTTTATCCTTTGTATATCTGTGCACAGTCTAACTACAAACAATTTCTTCTGGGATACTATTATCTATTAACCTGATTATTGCTGAGCTATAACCCAATGTTACCTATATTAAACGGAAAACATACATACATAGTTTTAACTAACCTGAAAGGAGGTGTCTGAAGAGCAGGGTCATCAACAGAGACCTTCACTTTGTAACCTGGAAAGGAAGCCGTCAGATGGTCGATGGACAGGAACGTGTCATTAAAATCCAGCGTGGAGATTTGGTTTTGCATTCTGGAGTAGTGGGCGCTGTCTGGGTTCCCGTAGCCCAGGATGATGTCGTGCAACCATTCCGGGACAACACACTCTGTGTTCATCAAGTTGCGAATGGTCTCCAGGACAGCCTGAAGGTACAGGGAAAGGAGGAGGATTATTAATTGGATTGATCCATTCAGGAAGTTTATTAAATAATGTATGCTGAAGAGAAATCATACAATAAGAAAGCGATATCTAAAAATATCTACAGACTACCATATTTAACCAAGGTATATAAACCACTTGTGTTCTTTCTGATGGCTTAGAGCAGGGTTCCCCAATTGCGGTTCTGGAGGGCCAGTCTAACACAGCTTGCAGATATCCCTGCTCAAACACATCATAATCACTTATTTACCAGGTTTAGTAGGTGTGATTCAAGACCAGAATTGGGAAACCCTGGGCTAGAAAAAGCCCAGGAACGCAGCTGAGCACCATCACTTCCACAGACCTTGAAGTTGTTTTCCTTCGGCTTTCTTCTCATGATGATGTTGAAGGTCTCATAGGGGTCTTCTGCCCTCGTCTGAATGCTGTTTGTCATGTCCTGCTGATACTGATTTGGGTCCAGCCAAACACGAAATGTCCGGGTGTCGCCTTTCAGCTTGGGTTTTGGTTCAGGACCTCAATATTGGGAAAAGCATATCATTTTAGCATCATAACATCGTATTAGTTAATCATTCTGTAGACTCGCCCTATATGAATCAAGACTTTAGGTAGGGACTCGCAGAAATGTTTTAACCACTTGTTAATTTATAGAACAGCAATCTGAAACAAAGGGTGATCTAGATTCAAGCCTCCCTTAGACTGCTCTGCCCTACAGGTATCACCCCCCACAGACAAGCCCAAGGCATACCCGAAATTTACACTATATACACTTTGGAAACTCAAAGTCTAGCAAAAATAAAAAGAAGAAATAAGTGTAGCCTGTGAAAAGCACTAAGACAGCAGGGTGCAGCAGTAACACCGACTGCTCGGTCACTTGCTGCTCACCGTCCTCGATGACGCGACCCTTGTCATCCAGCATGCCCTGCACCTCGCAGCCCCTCACATACACCAGCCCCGCCTGCTCCACCAACGACTGCCGGCGGTCAAAGCGTGTGCCGTACAGAAGGTTCGGCCGCACCGTGATGAGGAAGCAAACGTCGTGTTTCCGCAGTCCTAAACAGTAGAAGCAATTTACAGAGATGCAACACTTTAACGCATGCAAATTATTCTTGATAGTCAAAAATGATATGCTCATTAGAAAACCCATTAAGCAGTATGCTGGCTTAATAAAAAAACATTACCTTTACATTTAATGAACTACACAGAGACGTATCTGGTCAGTAAAGAACACCAAGATGTTATTAGTCAGTAACAAAAAGAATTTATCAGAAATAAGGCACATACCTTCCCACTCTGCTTTGATTTCATTGCGCACATTGAGATTGATCGTAATGTCGGCTCGGACACGGGCGGGCCAGTTCTCCCCGATGTTGGGCTTGGCCACTTCCACAATAGAGAAGGACAGTATAGTCTGTGCCATTCTAGCCCAACCTCCGAACACGACACCTCCATACTCCGATTGCCTAGAAGGAAAAGATTAATGTCATCAAGTAGTAATGAACATATGAGGTCTCATTTATCAAAGATGCGTACATGCAAAGATGCCCAAAATGTGTGTATGCAACTTTTAATGCAAAATCCCAGATTTATTGGACAAAACTTGACAGGGGAAAATGTGTATATTTACAAAAACACTGGGGCAGACCAATGCAACATTTGACATATATGGAAAAGTAGACACCCACTGGAAAGCAAGAAACTGCAGGTAAATCACAACGACCACAGAGGTTAACAATTCATACCATCAAAAAAAAGCCACAGTAAATCTGAAAACGTGAACAGATATTTATTTTATTAAATCTATTTCTTCTACTCTACTGGGACTCTGTTAATTTGTCTAAGCCAAAGACCATGTATGTGCCTTGGAGAACTGAAGTCACCATTTCAAATACGACATCATCACTTCCAATGAAGTAATCAATCACGAGTAATCGAACTGGGCAGGATCTCAGGCTAGTAAACGCATGCATTTACAAGGTACACTATATTGCCAAAGGTAATGCCTGCCTTTACACACACACACACACACACACACACACACACTGGAACTAAGGGGCCAAGCCCAACCCCTGAATAACAGCCCCACACCATAACCTCCCCTCCATTAAACTTTACACCTGGCACAATGCAGTCAGGCAAGTACCGTTCTCCAGGCAACTGCCAGACCCAGACTCATCCGTCAGATTGCAAGACAGAGAAGCATGATTCATCACTCCAGAGAACACGTCTCAGCTGTAAAGTCCAGTGGTGGTGTGCTTTACACCACTGCATCCAACGCTTTACATTGCACTTGATGTAAGGCTTGGATGCAGATGCTCGGCCATGGAAACCCATTCCATGAAGCTGTCCATGCACTGTTCTTGAGCTAATCTGAAGGCCACACGAGGTTTGGAGGTCTGTAGCTACTGACTCTGCAGAAAGTTGGTGAGTCCTGCACACTGTGGGCCTCAGCATGCGCTGTCCCTGCTCTGTGATTTTACAGTTGACCATGGAATATTTAGTAGTGAGGAAATTTCACGAATGGACTTATTGCACAGGTGGCATCCTATCACTGGACCATGCATGAATTCACTGAGCTTCTGAAATCGACCCATTCTTTCACAAATGTTTGTAGAAGCAGTCTGCATGCCTAGGTGCTTGATTATATGCACCTGTGGCCATGGAAGTGATTGGAACACCTGAATTCAACAATTTGGAGGGGTGTCCCAATACTTTGGGCAATATAGTTTACTTCTGACATTTCCGAGGGGCAATGTGTGTATGACAGGTTAGATAAATACGTATATACTTTTTTGTGCATTTACATTTTTTCCCCAAATTAACGCAGAGTTTGATAAACGAGGCTCCTGGACTGTTTATCATCTTTGTGTTCATTTAGCTTTTCATGGAAAAGCAGGACCATTGAAAATCATTGAAAAAAAATGTGTAAGCTTACCATGGCTTCATCCGAGACACCACATCCTCAATGTCTTGCCTGATCTCATAGGTGGACTCCAAACGAAACAAATTGAAGTTTCGTAGCAGGTAGTCATGCAGAGTAAGGAACTGCAGGTTCAGTTTTGGCAGTGCTAAGCATCCTGAAATTATAAATATACTCAAAATATTGAATACGTACACTGCCATTTGCTGGAACCTGAATTTCCTCAAACATTATAGCTCATAAACCCATAAAACTATATAAATACTGCAATTTCTTTTTGTATTGCACGACTATAAATATATTCTATTTAAATGTCTTCAAATGTACCTTCGCCTGAATAATATTCCGTAGGGACAATGTTCTCATCCCAAATTATCTTCTCTGTTGGATAAAGGGGCATTTGGTTCAGTTGCTCAATCTGCGAGATTCTTCTCTCATGGCGAGATACCTATGAATAAGTAATAAAATTGAACAAATTAGGGCTGGGCAATATGAAGATATTAAATCGATAATTGATCATATCAAGCAACCCAGTAGCAATATATGGCATTGAGTAACTGGCAATTATTACCTGTGTCGATGAAATAGACTTAGGCTAGAAAGCTGACCTGAAAGCCAAATCATAAATCTGATCTTGCTTTGTGTATAGCTTAAGTTTCCAAAACAGTTAAAGAATAAAACAAATTGGAATTACTTTTTTACGTCTCAGTATGAGAAGCGAAGATATCAATGCATGTATATAGTGCTCAGCATAAATGAGTACACCCCCTTTGAAAAGTAAGATTTTAATCAATAGCTCAATGACAAGAACAATTTCCAAAATTTTGACAAGACTGAGTTTTATAGAACATTTGCTTAACTCATGAACATGAAAGTAAGGTTAATAATAAAATTTAGATTACAAAATATTCAGTTTCACTCAAATCAGGTGATGCAAAAATGAATACACCCCACAACAAAAACCACTACTTCTAGTATTTTGTAGGACAGCATCATGTTTTCTAGGCATGGAATGAACAAGTTGGCGACATACTGCAACATCTATCTTTTTCCATTCTTCAAGAGTGACATCTATTAGAGCCTGGATGCTGGATGGAGAGTGATGCTCAACTTCTCTCTTCAGAATTCCCCATAGGTGTTCAGGAATTGGGTTCAGATCAGGAGACATACTTGGCCACTGAATCGCTTTCACCCTGTTCTTCAGAAATGCATCTGTGGCCTTAAATGTGTGTTTTGGATCATTGTCATGTTGAAAGTGCACTATGACCAAGGGTACAGAGTGATGGTAGCATCTTCTCTTTCAATATAGAGCAATACATCTGTGAATTCATGATACCATCAATGAAATGCAGCTCCCTAACTCCAGCAGCACTCATGCAGCCCCACATAAGGACACTGCCACCACCATGTTTCACTGTAGGCACCATGCATTTTTCTTTGTACTCCTCACCTTTGCAACGCCATATAGCTTCAAAGCCATCAGTTCCAAAAACAGTTATCTTGGTCTCATCACTCCAGAGTATAGAGTCCCAGTAGTCGTCATCTTTTTCAGTATGGGCCCCGGCAAAGTCTAGATGGGCTTTTTTAAGCATTGGATTTAGGAGAGGCTTCCTTCGCCAACGACACCCGTGCATCCTCTGCAGTGTACGCCATATTGTGTGACGGGAAACAGTCACCCCAGTTTGGTTTTCTACTTCTTTAGCTAACTGCAGTGAACTTGCATGGTGATTTCCTTCAACCCTTCTCATCAGAAGACGCTCCTGTCGAGGTGTTAACTTCCGTGGACGGCCTGGACGTCTCTGCGAGATGGTTGCGGTGCCATCTTTCTTAAACTTTTGTATCACTTTTGCTACGGTATTGTGATTGATAAGTAAAGCTTTGCTGATCTTCTTGTAGCCCTCACCTTTCTTGTGTAAAGAAATTATTTCCTTTCTCAGGTCTTGTGACTTTTCTCTTCCATGTGGTGCCATTGCTGACAGCATGGAATGGGAAGGGGTTTCTTTGTTAAGTAATGCCCTTTTATAGTCAAAATGCCTGTCTAATGAATAATTAGACTCAGCTGTGGTTGATATCTTGTTAATTAGAATTTTGCAGTCTAAAATTTTGCTTTGCTCCTAAGACTTTCAATGGGATGTACTCATTTTTGCAACATGGTCTTGAATGAATACGTTAGGACATTTTACTTTTTGTGTTAGCAAATTAAATCTTTGTTTGCAATCAATGGTCTACATTTGTGGGAGTACTTTGTAGTATAGTATCCCATAGAAAATGTTGATTCTGAAAGGAAAATAATGGTTTTCTGACAAATCTGTCGGGGTGTACTCATTTATGCTGAACATTGTACATTGGTCATAATGGTGGTACACAGTTAAGACTTTTAGACAGTCCATGGCACGACTTTAAATCATAATTAAATCTGGCTTGCTAAACAATCATTTTCCACAGTAACCAAATCAAACGATCAACACCACTAATCAACACGCCCCACGGGCGGAGAAACCAAGCAGGGCAGCAGATTGCGTACCCCCCAATATTTAAATTGGCTTCATTCTTTTCCCAACAAAAAATTAAACTGTTGCAGTTAAAATTATGAAGTTGTTCCACCCCAATAATAAAGGTCACATTATACCATTTTCACCTTGAGGAATACACCAATTTAAAGTTACTTGAAATATAGCTTCACAACCTAGTAATACTGCTGCAACTTCCCTACAAATAACATGGAGCTTCACAAGAGAACAGAAGCACGTTTTCTGGTCAACAAAAGTAGCTTCTATACTATTGCTACAACTCTTCTACAAGTCTTCATGATACAACAGAACTAACCTTGAATTTTACTGAAATAATCTTACCTTTATTTTAATGTGAGAATATAAGGTTTTAAATTGTTTAAACTGCTAAATCATTATACTAGTTCTCTAACCTATTGTCAAACTGATTTAACAAGTTTAAATTTAAAGTACAGAAAGTACAGGTCTTTTGGGAATGCCAAATCTGAGCTTCAACATGTCAGTACGGGCCACTCTTACTGGATAATTAATGTCCCATGAAGATATAATAGACTTGTTAGATTTTCAATCTATTTACTTCTATTTGAAAAACATGCTGAAACCAATAGAACCAATGCATTTTTCATGTTTAACTTCATAAACTTGTACATAAACTTTGATCCGGATCTAGCCCATGTGCCACCTTTTGCCCAAGTATGCTATAAAGGATGCTCTTTAACCATCACTCACCAGCATTTCAAGAAGGAACTCTCTGTCATTGGTAGTGTTCTGTCCTTCTGACAATTCTGGTAAGAGACAGAGGTAGGCTGCCACCTGGTGAAGTGTGTTGGGACTGCAAGGAGAAAAAAACATCTGAAAATGACATTTCTCACAATGAAAATCCATCCATCTACTATACCACTTGCCCAATGAAGGGTCACGGGGGTCTGCAGCTTGTCCTGAACCTGGGCGCAAGGCAGGGACTAACCTACGATGGGGCACCAACCAATCACAGAGCACATACATCTATGGGGAATCTGGCAACTCTAATAAACCAGAGCATGTTTTTGGACTGTGGGGAGAAGCCAAAGTACCTGGAGGAAACCCCACAACAACACAGGAAACCCTGGTCTTAGAGGTGTGAAGGAACAGCACTAATTACTGCAGCACCGTGGTGCCCCTCAAAAAGAATTTCTTTTCAAAAAAGAAACAAATTCAAAAAAACAATTCCAACTGTTCTGACCCGCCGCAGCTGCACAATGCTCTCTGCTTCAAAATCAGTGGCATTCTGACTCGCCGCAGCTGCACAATGCTCTCTGCTTCAAAATCAGTGGCATTCTGACTCGCCGCAGCTGCACAATGCTCTCTGCTTCAAAATCAGTGGCATTCTGACTCGCCGCAGCTGCACAATGCTCTCTTTCATCAAAATCAGTTAAAAATAGGGAGCCTGAATAAATCTTCCCATCTTGCAGGAAGGCTTAAAGATTACAGAATTTAAAAGAGCTACCACTAATTTCCCCCAGAAAGTTATAGCAGATTAATATCAGTAATAACATGTGGTTTATTAAGGAATGTACCTGAGAGGACCGAAGTGCTTTATGAGGGACTCGTGGGTATCTACTGCTGCCACGTTGGATAAAGCAAAGTCCTGAAGCTCAACGAAATGTGCAAACGCTGCTCTCTGAAATGCAAAGGGGCCTGGTGTTAAACCTGCATTCACTCTCGCAGCCCTAATTCACAATAACATGCAGACAGCTAAATAAAGAGCAGTCAGCACTATCACATCATAACCAACCTGCAGAGATGTGATTTGGTCATAGTGAAGGTTTGTCATCTCCTTCTCTGTGAGGGCATTCCCAGTTTGGTCATTTATCTCAAAGCCGGTGTAGAATTTCAGCATATCCAAGAGCTGAATAAACAAAGATTCACATTAAAACATTAGCACAACTCGCATTACCCAAACAGAGCTATGTGCAATGAATACTTCCGTTTACAGCTTTTTCAGAATGGATATGTTGCTAGAATCAGTAACACCAAAACTTGACCGTTGGTTCAGGTCAGAAATAAGTGCATTCTTCAAAAATCACCTCATCAAGGAAATGATAAGTCTCAATCTCTGATTTGTCAGGATCAGCAGAAAGCTTACTTCTACACCTTGCTCCTAAACATGATCATTTTTAAACTGATGTGACCCAAGGGAGAACTTGATTCCCATTAGACAGCTCAAAGCACACCAGAAACTAAAATGGCATGACAACAAGGTATTCCCCGGACAGCCCAGTCACCCCCACCCGCTGCAATTTCTAGAATTATAAGATGAATCAACTGGCTATGTGGAAACCAATTAAGATGTTCTTACTTTAATGCTCCAAGTTCTAGGGCAGTCACTATGGATTATATCAATAATTGAGAAATCACCCAATGAATCTGACAATTCAAGTAATCGATTATATTATATTTTGCCACCCGATGGCTTTAGTTTTGTACAGAAACCATGTGGCTCAGGGTGTGGAGGCGGCCTGGCAGCTATTTTTAACACTGTTAAAAACTGAAACCAAAATTATAAAAGACTTTACAACATTTGAATCAATGCTAATTCACATGGTAAACGACCCACCCATTTATATCCTTATAGTGTACAGACCACCAGGATCATACACTTCATTTCTGACTGAATTCGGGGAACTTCTCTCTGACTTGGTTATCAACTTAGAGAATATTGTAATACTTGGAGATTTCAATATACATGTGGACACAGAGACTGATGCCTTCAGCAAAAGCTTCCTGTCCCTCCTGGTCTCTGTTGAATGTTACCAACACGTAACGGGACCAACACATGTTCACAATCATACACTAGACTTGATTATTACTCACGGAGTTTGTCCATCATGTATCTGTCTGTCCACTGAATAAGTCCTTTTCTGACCATTTTCTAATCACCTTCATGATTGAGCCTCCCTTTTTGACTTAGACTATGGCAGAGAAAATTATTACGACACGTCATCTAAATGATATAAATTCCCGACGATTTACTAATGCAGTAAGTAATGTAAACTTCTACTTCAGATGTCAAAGTCACCCATGACTTTAATACAGTAGTCAGTCAGATTTTAGATGAGATGGATTGTAGATGAACCTTTGAAAAATAAGGTGGTAAAAACCAGACACTCCCCATGGTTTAATGATCATACACGCTGTTACAAACAGGAGTGCCGCAGATTGGAGCGCAAATGGAAATCCACGGGTATAGAAGTGTTCAAGCTAGCATCGTCCGACAGTTTGCTACAATATAAGCAAGCCCTTTACAGGGCACGTTCAGCCTATTACTCCAACTTTATTGATCGCAACAGAAATAACCCTCGCTACCTTTTTAAAATAATAGCTCATCTAACAAGTAAGGCTGAACCTCTGCCACAGAGTATTTTCAGTAGTGAACATTTTATGAACTACTATATTGATAAAATTACAAACATTAGGCTTCAAGCATGTTCAAATGGCCCAAAATTAACACCAGTGCATGCGGAATGTGAACACACCCTTAGTGTTTTTGAATTAATTGATACGGTCGACCATTCCACCCTATTACAAAGACTCAAATCTGAGGTCGGATTGTGTGGAAAGGTATTGAAGTGGTTTAAATCGTATTTGACTAATCGTTATCAATTTGTTCAGGTGTCAAAAAATTACACTCCATTGTCTATGTCATTAGTCAAATATGGAGTACCACAGGGATCAGTGCTTGGTCATTTACTGTTTTCTCTCTACATGCTGCCATTAGGTAAAGCAAGGAGAAAACAATGTTAATTATCATTCCTATGCTGACGACACCCATAATGTCTGCACTCCACTCCAGAGGGCTGAACTTTTCCCTCAGCAACTCAGCCCATGATCTAGGTGTCATCTTAGATACAAGCCTCTCATTCAAATCGCAAGGGGATGCAGTATCGAAGGTATGCTTCCTATAGTTATGCAACAGTGTCAAACTATGACAATTTTTCACTTGATACATACCATTATATACAGTAGATTAGACTACTGTAATGCTCTGTTATGCGGGAGCATACAATGCACATTAAACACCTTGCAGCATATTCAAAATGCTGCAGCTCAAATCATCACCAGGAGCAGGAAGTTTGAACACATAA
>JAAGVU020000025.1:6897830-6913137 GCA_011763525.2 Mormyrus iriodes
AACCATGTTTCTGTTATTCCTTTAATGTCGTAAGAGTCTGATGAAATAAAAGCCTTTAAATCATGAATTTTGTTTCTCATACTCCTGGTGTTTAAGTACAGACAGCAGAGGGTAGGCCTTTTAAAGTACCCACTTTCATTATTTTTTGAGGCTTTCGGTCTCCCCCTCCTATATTCTTAACTGGCCTCCCTGCCCACCCCCAAGTCCCCAGTTTAAACACTCCTCGACTACTTTACACATACACCTCCTCAATACACTGGTTCCCCTCCGGTTCTGCATTCACCAGTGGTGTGTCACTATCGTCGAACAACACCACTCTCTCCTCCTCTCCTACTCCTGATTTCTCTCCTACCACTGTCAGTGGAAAGCTACTCAGGGCATCCGCATTCAAGTGGTCTTTACCCACCTTGTACACAATGGTGTAATCATAAGCTCTTAGAGTGACTGCCTACCTTTGGACCCGTGGAGTGGTCATCTGTGGTACAGCTCTCATTTCACTGAATAGTAAAATTAGGAATTTGTGGTCCGTCACAACTGTGAAATATCTTCCATATAGATAGCTGTGAAATTTCTTCACCCCAAAAACTACAGCCAGACCCTCCTTATCCAAATGAGAGTAGTTCTTTTTGGCTGCACTCAACGGTCGTGACACGAAAGTTATAGGTCTCTCAGATCCATCTGTCAGCTGATGCAGGAGTACTGCCCCCACTCCGTAGGGTGATGCATCACATGCCAGGATGGGGGTTTGTTCGAATCGTAGTGCACTAACACAGCACATGATTGCATTAGGGTTCCTGAATCATCCAATGCTTTCTGTTGCTCTGGCAACAGAAATGACCACTTTTCATCTCTTTTTAACAGAACATGGAGAGGAGCGAGCTGTGTGGAGAGATTTGGCAGGAACCTGTGGTAAAAATTTAACAACCCCTGGTAAGCCTTCAATTCACTAACATTGCGTGGTGCCCGGGCTCCTGCTATGGCATCCACCTTTTCACGTAGAGGGTTTAGCCCTGTGGCATTTATTTTGTGTCCCAAAAACACCACTTCCTTACCCATGAACTCACATTTGCTTCTTTTAAACCTCAGTCCACTCTGTTCCAGCCTTCTGAGTACCTCCTCCAGGTTCTGCAGGTGATCTTGTTCACATGGTCCTGTCACCAAGATGTCATCCAGGTATACTGCAACATTCGGAATACCCCTGAGGATGCTTCCCATTGTCCTTTGGAAGATAGCCGGACTGGATGCCACTCCGAATGGCAGTCTGGTGTATGTATACAGGCCTTTGCGTGTGTTGATCGTCACATATTTTCTGGAATCCTCTTGTAGCACTACCTGCTGATAGGCATGGCTCATATCCAGCTTTGTGAACTGCTGTCCTCCAGATAATTGTGCAAACAGGTCCTCAGCCTTGGGAATCGGATACTGTTCCACTCTTGATGCTCTGTTTATAATCTCCACGTATTATAATTGATCTGTCTGGTTTCTGTACAGGCACAACGGTTACTGCCCACTCTGTGAACTGCACTGGTTCTATGATCTGGTCATCCAGCAGTCTCTGTAGCTACCTCTGAACCAGTGGCTTTACAGCATATGGCACCGGTCTGGGTTTGTAGAATTGTGGTTGTGCTTCACTGTCAACATAAATCCTGGCTGTTGTGCCTTTAAGTTTCCCCAAGCCTTCTTTAAATATTCTTTATGTATTATATATCCCTACTGAAACTTTAACTCCCCCTAGCGGTCTCCAGTATACATTCTGTGTTCACATTACTACAGTTATGATGCCAATTCTTGATATCAGAAAGTCAATTGTAACTAGTCATAATTAAATCTTAATTATAACTAGTAATAAATGAATTCCTGATATCAGAAATTGATATTTTAACTAGTTAAAATGTAATTATAACTAGTTACAGTTGAATTCTTCATAAAAGAAACATTTTAAGTTCTTGAAACTCCAACTCCCACTGAAGTTAATGACGAAAACATTTTGAATATCACTAGCTAAAATAGAATTTCCGATATTAAGAACTGGCATTTTAACTAGTTACAACTGAATTTCTGATATCAATAATTTGCATTCTGACTAGTTAGACCTGAATTTGTGATATCCTCTAGAAATGAATTAAAGCTAAAAACGTCTTGCCATATATGCATTGCAGTAGTACACCTACAGGTTCAGAAGCTTCGTAAAGCAGGGGAATTTCAATTGCCTCTGCTTCTTCCGAAACAGATAACACAAACGTCTTGAGATCTTCCATTTCCCACGTGGGTTACTGATCAGTACGGGAAGCGAATTTTCGTTTTGCAGGGTGGTAGAGGAAGGCTCATTCGACCACCGGCCGATCGGTTGGCAGTTCCCTCATGAATATTAATGAACCTTCCCCTACCACCCTGCAAAATGACAATTTGTGTACGGTAAGCCTGTCCGATTTGACGGCTCAATCTTCAGCTCCTCCCCACACTGCAGTTGCCTGCTCCCTCCGACATGCAAGGCGAGGCGAACTTCACCTCGAACACGTGTCGGTCTAGCGGCTTGTAGTCGCCTTTTGATGACGTTAATTATTTATTTATATCTTAAACCGGGTAGTCTTCAGGTATGGGTTTTATTTCGACTGTTTCCCTCTTCATCTGTTTGCTTCTGGTAGTAAGTTGTACTCTTAGACGTAATAAAAGTTGTAAACTGGTATTCAGGTGATACAGTGGGTGTAGATATAATGTATAATCGAGAAGAAAAAATTACCTCACAGCCATAATCAGGTGGAACCCGCAGATGGTGAAACCGGTGACATAAATTAAAATTTACTTGAGAATATTATTTATTTTTTCCTTGACGATTTTCGTCGTATCGCACTTCCTACACACCCTTCAATATATGGTCAAATGCCTATTTTCCGTTTACATTTTATATTTCAGTTTCGTATCTGATTCCGCTGTTGGAGACGCCTTTCTCTTCAGCCTATCATTTCCGAATAAAAAAGTATAACACGTCAGAGTCGTGATCAAAGATGACAGAGGAAGCAGGCATCCTTTCTCATGCTAGGACTGTAGTTCAGCAGTGTTTACATGCCAGACTTCAGGTCAAGCCAGCGGAAGGGCAATCTGAAGCGGAGTGGGTGGAGGTATGATCATTTGTCAGTTGTATAAAATTGTTAATTTTGGCCCTTATTTACGTTGCTATGAATATATCACATGTAGTGTGTTTCTCTTTTATGCGCAGATTCAGAGGGGGATGGTGATTTTTGTCTGCTTTTTCAAAGGAACAGAAGAGGATATTATCCCCAAAATGGGTATGTTGTACCATTTAGACTTATAGTAGCAATGCTCATTCTCCCACAAGACCTTGTTCTCGTACTCTAATAATAATACACTCCTTAAAAGTTATGATTTAAATAATGGTTAAAATCGTTCCTGATTTAGGCCTATTTGTGCCTACGCTTCCATTCATTTCTTGCAGTAATGTTGGGGGGATCAACACAAATCAAGATTGTGATCTTGTTAAGGTGGTATGATATTCAGCATATTCAGACCATTATCCACTTGTATTTTATGAGACAAGTGGTGTTGAGAATTTAAGTAATCAAATGGCCACATTTGATATAGTGTCTGTCCCAGGCAGACCTTAAAAATCGTGTCTTCTCCAGCTTTGTGAAGATTTTCTTTTTTTTAGTTGGAATACTTCATTCTTTGCTCTGTATTGAACTTCAGTGGGGACATGCTTTATCGCGAGCTGTTGTATGATATTGTCTAGCCTTCTGCCAATGAGATGTTTTGATGTTTTGTTTTCAGAGTTACCTGCTGCTTTTTGGTTCTTTTGGTGCTACAAAGCTGGGTTGCATTTTTCTGCTTTGATCATATGCAATGATTTATAGTTTGTTTTTTTAGTGCTAGAACACCCCATCGCAAATGTAGGTGGTGCTGAAGACTCAAATTGCTTTAATACTGCTCCTGGGCCAATGTTATCATCAGTATTTCAAAAAGTCCTTGTCAACAGGATAAATAGATCAGAAAGTGAATTAATGGATTGAATTTGAAAATGTTATGGGTTACTACCGCAAGCCATTGCGCTAAGACTACATGGGAAGCATGGCTTCCCCCATAAAATTGCCAAAAGAATTGAATTAGTCAGTGTATCAATGTAAAATCATTTTTTACATTACATTTTTACCTATAGAAAGTAGGAAAATTCCCCACAAGGATCAATAAAATATCAATAAAAATAAATAATAATTAATAACAACAACAATAATAATATAATAATAATAATAATATGTGGGCATTAAAATGTAATCTGTCTTACTAATTGAAACACAGCGCTGATGATTTCACCGGAGTTGCTTTCGACAACATGTATGTTAATTTTCTATTTGAAACCAGGATACATACTCAATACTCTTAGGCACTCAATGATGCTGTGCTTCACTGGACATGTATGGAAGATTCATGTACACTTTGCGTAAATGGAGAAGAGACAAAAGTTTATTGGTGAATATGCTCCAATTGCAGAGCCCGCCCGGATGCCGTGCTTCACTGGGAGTCTATAAGAGCTTCATACATAAGCTGTTTCCCAATTCAGAGGCTGCATCCTTTGAATGATGGCGTAGCCTTTGTAGGCTGCGTCCTTCTAAAAATCCACACAATGAATCTTGGGATAGGTCGGACCATGAAGGATTCATTTTAGCTGAGGAAGAGAAGAATGCATTTCTAGACCGCATTTGAAGGAGCCTTCAAAAATGGGACAGCCTTGTCACACCACTGTGATGCATTCAGTTTTTGAATGCAGCCTTAGAAAGCTGCAGCCCCTGAAATGAGGCACAGCTATGGTATTTGTTTAGGCAATGCTGATTGGACAGATGGACATGCAATCATATGTTTTAGACAAGCTTGGAAGCCAGGCTTAACTACCAATAACATTAATGCTCATGACCAACAAGATTCACATGGTGTTGGTAGTGTTGGCTTGCAGTATTCATTCATTCTGTTGCATGCAGGGGCATAGAAGCATTTTGTTGAAACCCAGAGTAACTGCTTATCATTTCATATGTCAGTGTTCACCATAAAGTTATCATTGAGTTTTGAGTTTGATTACTTATGTAATTTTCAAGTTAAGTTATTTTTAGTACACTAGCTTGGTAGGTATCTTGCTAACTAAGCTGTGTGTGCTCAGGTTGAGCTAGAGGCTTTGAGACAACATGGCAGACATGTTGTCATCCTTTGAAGAAGGAGGACAGAATTTACATATAAGTAGCTGACTTACTAAAATAAGAAATAAGACTTTTTCTGGTCATACTGCCAACTATCCCCACTGTGATTGACCGATTTTAAAAATCACCATCCGCCACTGGTTAATACTGAATACTGTAAAATTAATTTACTAATATATTACAGGAGAAAATATTGTTAGCAGAATTATAAGATGTGCATAATCAAAGTTGGGAAAAATACAATACATATATTTTTTGGCTAATTTTTCATCAGCATTTGGGAATATTTACCTAGTTAAATAATCAACCTCAGATTATTGGGGTGATCATTGGCAGCCTGCCCTCAAATCATTCCAAAGGTAACCAAACTCAACTGTCACAAAACCACAATATACAATATATGTTTACTAGCTGCATAAACATAAGTTTTCAGATGAATGATGGGTAAATGTTTTTCACTTTCAGTACATTATTCAGTGAATTACGAGATATTTAACACTTTTTTTTTTAATTAGGCTTTGTGTTAATGATTTTGCCCAACTGTAGGCTAATGTAAGTGTTCTAAGCATGTTTTTAAGGTAGGCTAGGCTATGATGTTTGTTAGGTTAGGTGTACTGTATTAAAATGCATTTTCACCTTACGATATTTTCGCTTTATGATAGGTATGTTGAAACATAACCCTATTGTAACCTGGGGAGAGACTGTACTTTAAAAATTGAAGGATGTCTTCATTGGCCTTCTAAAAGACAGCGAATCTTTAAATTCAGACATCCTAAAAGATTTAACTTACTCTGTGCCTCTCCACAGTGAACACCCTGCTTAATGTTAAGCTGTGTGAGACAGACTCTGGGAAACACGTGTCTGTGTTGGAGTTGCCTGGAAGTGTACTCATTGTGCCCCAGGCCACACTGGGGGGCAAAGCCAAAGGCCGAAGCATGCAGTACCATGGAAACATTGGCAAAGAGGATGGACTGCAGCTCTACAACCAGTTTGTCTTACAGTGTGAGAATGGGCTGGCAGCGTCCAGCAAATGTACTGAAGCGGGTATGGTTGTAAAATACGGGACCTATGGAAACAGACAAGTACTGAGCCTAGATACCAATGGACCCTATACACATCTTATAGAATTTTAATTATAGGAAATATTTCTCACTTCTCATACTTGCATTTCATTAGCAATGGGACAAATTGTATAAGTGCATGAACTCCTGATCATAACAGTAAAAAAAAATTCCTGACTGCAAATATTGTTTTAACAAAGATGGCCAGTTATTGATTTTTGTTTGTAATATAGATAAAGGTCAATCCTGTCGTTGATAAAATAAAGAAATGTAAAGAAAATAATGTATGGTGTGATAAATTAACAACATTTTTTCCTATTGGATGGACAGATGGGTTTTTTTCCAAATTTTTGTAGCCTTACATGGGGAACAAACCTGGGCCCATATTCACAAAGCATTTTATCTTATCACTAAGAGCACTCCTAAGTCACACTAAAAGTTTCTAACTAAAAGTTTTCTCCTAAATCCTATTCATAAAGCTGTTCAGACCAACATTTACTAAAGAAAAGTGAGAAGCTAAGAGTAAGGTCTGCACGAGAGGCCAGTATGTGCTGGTGAAAATGTAATAAATGATAAATCCTTTATTTTCCATTTGCATTACATTGGAACGCTTCTCTTCACATACCCAATCTTGCTTTACATAGGGGTCACAGCACAGGGTCACTCAACATGTGGTGTCCCTGGAGCTGGGGGTTAAGGGGCCTTGCTCAAGAGCCCACGGACATGTGGGTGATTCTATAATTGCTGGTACATTTTATGCCAGAAGTTGTTATTTTTGGTTTGCTTTGTTCAAATGGCTTTATTCTAATTTTAGTAATTTGTTCCTCACTTATATGGATCATAAGATGTCACAGGCCATAACATTATTATATTTTCTTTAAAAAATGTCTTGTATAACTGAAAAACATGATTTCTTGTTGTCCGAATTGGTCAGTTGTTTTTGTCCATCATTTATTGCTGCGTAATAAAAATAATTTGCATTACTATTCTTTTGGTAACATTTCATCTTATTTGTAAAATTCCTAAATAATCAATTTCATAATTATGTTACTTTTAAATTATTTAAAAATAACTTTATCTCTCAAATGTGTCCGAGAATCTTACGTTAATTTGCTTACCATATCATACTTCTGGAATTATCTCCTACAACTATGTAAGCTATGGGAAACAATGGTACTTCCTCTTACTGATAAGATCTTAAGCACATGGAGATATGTGTGCTCTTCTCTGTGAAATTATTCTGATCTAAAAAGTACTTGGTTCAAGAGTATTTTTAAATGTCAAACTTGGTACCATGATATCATAAGGAAAGCACCACTGATTATTCATCAGACAGACGCTTATTTAAAAGTCTTTTAACCTTGATTTGATTCGTCTCATGTGCTGTTAACATTTATGGTAGTAAGCAAAGTTTTTGTCTTAAATGTTTAAAATGGTCAATTCTGTTACCATCAAACTGTTGCCAAGGTTATTTCCACATATTGCCTGTAATAGATTTGACATACTGTGAACAAATCTGTTTCTAGCTCTTGTTTGGCATGTTTGGCATCACTGATTTGTTAAAATTTAATATGTTTTCAAAGAATTTCTGAAAACAGTTTTTTTTCTTAATTTTTTTAAATGCAAAATATAGCAATTATAGAATCACTCATGTGACTGTTCTGTCAGGACCAGGGCTTGAATTGGTGATCTTCTGAGCACAGGTAGAGAGACTAAGGCTGCTGAGCCACTCCCTGCCCCTATGTGCAATATCCCAGAAACACAAATAAATGAACAAATATAGGATGGAATATGACAAACAAATTTAAAAGTGACAGATTATGTGCTGTTTTCAAAAGTAGTACAATTTGAATGATTGCATTACTATTCATGTAATGGCACTTTGGAAAACCCCTTAACGTTTCATGTTAAAAATGTACATTCTGTTCACTCAGTGGAATAAAAAAACGCTATTTCGTAATACATTACCTAACTAAACCTACTTGACAGGCTATTAGCCAATATGTCTGGCAGCAAATAGAATAATTCAGCATTTCAGTAGCTTCATAGCAGTGAAGGTGGATCCATCATGGACACCAGAAAAAGAAAAAGAAATCCCAACTGGGCACAAGACCAGCTGCTGTTCCTTGCCCAGTTGGTGTTGGAAAGGAAGCACATAATCAAAGGCAAATTCGGACCTGGTATCACCTCCAGTGATGAGTGTGATGCGTGGAACAAAATTAGCTTCCATATAAATGCAGCAGACCCACTCGTGCAGAGGATAGCCAACTACTGGGAAAAGCGCTAGTATGCACTACAGTCGAGAGCAGAGATCGCAGCCTTCAAACGAGCAAGTTCTGCTACAGGTACGTCTATAACGGCTTGATTGATTTCAACAAACCTTCCAAATCTTTGTTATTGTCAAGTGTATTTCATATATAAACTAAATTAATATACATACATAGAAGTATTATGTTCTATTGGCAGTGATCTGTGATTACAGGAAATGTTCATGCATCTGTTAATGGGGGGGCTGAGCACCAAAGGCACTATCACCTGCTGCCTCTTTGGTGTACAGCGTGTCTGGTCACTCAGACACCAGCATAACTGACCTGAAGAGCTGCATTGATCCTGCAATGCAATTAGTAATTAGTGCAATTCACTCGTTTAATGCAATTAGCACCAGACCCCCTGCTGGGCCGTCCCCCACCGCATCAGCCTTAACACCTCCTCAGTCAGCAACAACACTGCTGGATTACTCTGACTACAACCCCCCAACTTCAAACCCCACTTCACTGGCCACATCCCCCCACGTCTGTGACGACAGGCCAGATGAGGAAACAGTTGGAGAAATTACACCTGGGCAAGGCAACAGGCCCTGATCGCATCAGCCCCTGTGTCCTGAAGTCCTATACCCCCCAGCTGTCCGGCATCCTGCAGCACATCTTTAACCTGACGTTGCTGCAGGGAAAGGTACCGGCATTTTGGAAAACTCGGAAACCGATACCAAAGAAAGCCACCCCATCTGGCCTCAACGACTTCAGACCGGTCGGCCTGATGTCACATGTCATGAAGGTTCTGGAGAGGCTGGTCCTGGACTGCTATGGACTCTCTCCAGTTTGCCTACCAGCCCCATTTGGGGGTGGATGATACTGTTGTCCATCTGCTGCAGCGTGCTCACTCTCACCTGGATGGTGGTGGAGGATCTGTCAGAATCATGTTTTTTGATTTCTCTAGTGCCTTCAACACCATACAGCCATCCTTACTAAGTGGCAAGATGCTCGGAATGGGTGTCAGTGCACCCACGGTTTCCTGGATTGCTGAATATCTGTCAGACAGGCCTCAGTTTCTACGGCTGGGGCGCATGCTGTCTGATGTGGTGATCAGCAATGCGGGAGCACCACAGGGAACTGTCCTGTCTCCGTTCCTGTTCACCCTGTACACCTTAGACTTTCAGTATAACTCTGAGACATGCCATCTGCAGAAGTATTCTGATGACTTTGCAGTGGTGGGGTGTATTAGAGATGGACAGGAGTCGGAGTACAGGGATCTAGTGGAGAGCTTTGTGGAGTGGTCCTGCAGGAATAATCTACTCCTGAATGTGGACAAGACAAAGGAGATGGTGGTCGATTTCAGGAGGAAGAAAAAGTCCATGACCAGGGCCATCAAGATCCTTGGAAAGGAAGTGGAGGTTGTGGACAGCCACAAATTCTTAGGTGTACACCTGAACAGCAAGCTGGACTGGAGCACCAACACCGATGCTGTGTACAAGAAGGGGATGCGCAGACTCTATTTTCTGAGGAAGCTCAGATCATTCGATGTATGCAGTAAGATGCTGGAGATGTTCTACCAGTCTGTGGTGGCAGGTGCCATCTACTGTGCTGTGGTCTGCTGGGGGAGCAACATCTGTGCCAGAGACTCCAGCAGGCTCAATAAACTCATTAAAAAAACTGGACAAATCATCGGACAGAACCTGGAGACGTTTGAGTCAGTTAGGGATAAGAGGTCACTGAACAAACTGCTCTCCATCATGGACAATCCATCCCACCCCCTTCATGACACTACAGAGACAGTGAAGCTCTTTTTCCAACAAACTCACTCAGCTCCACTGCCACAAAGAACGCTACAGGAAATCATTCCTGCCATTTGCAATAACACTCTATAACAGCTCATCTCTGTCTAACAGATGACCTATCATAAACTCATACATGCATACAGCTACTTTAAGTTTGGGAATTATGTGTAGTCATTCGCACCGTATTTGCACTACGACTCACTGTTCTCTTTATATTTAACTTGATGTTTATCTTCTATATACCTTCCCCCCTATGAATTGTTTACTATTTATTGTACTATTGTCTGCTGCTGTGACAAACCAATTTCCCTCAGGGAATCAATAAAGTATCTGTCTATTCTATTCTATTCTAATCAAGATGGCGATGCATGGGCATGTGTATGTAATGACTGCAATTCTGACAAAAGCATTTTTGTTGTGATATTTAATCAAAGCCATCAAATAGCAGAATATCATAACAAGCCCCCAATATCCCCCACAAAATGAAATTGCTCAACAATTAAGGTATGTTTTAATAATGCTCCCTTTATCTTTCTCTCCCCCCCTTAAGGCAAATCAAGACCGTGCTCCTGCTGCTCTTCTTCCTCTTCCAGCTCCCCTTCCTCCAGCTGCTCCTCTTCTAGCTCTTCTTTCTCTTACAGCTCCCTTTCCTCCAGCTGCTCCTCTTCCAGCTCTTCTTTCTCTTCCAGCTCCCTTTCCTCCAGCTGCTCCTCTTCTAGCTCCCCTTCCTCCAGCTGCTCCTCTTCTAGCTCCCCTTTCTCCAGCTGCTCCTCTTCCAGTTGCTGTTCCTCCAGCTGCTCCTTTTCCAGTTCCTCTTCCAACTTCCCTTCCTGCAGCTGCTCCTCCTCCCACACCACCTCACCCACCTCCTGCCTCTCCTCTACCCCCTGGTGCTGGCGGTGGTCCATTAACCCTGCTGGCGCAGAACATGATGTTGGAGATGGAGGTGTTAGAAAAACAGAAAAAGGTTCTTGAGCAAAAAGAGAGGGTCTTCAAAATAAAGTGAATTACATTCTAAGGTTTAAGAAGATGAAAAAAGAGCTTGAATAAACATAACTCCAATAGCCAGCAATTTGTGTCATGAATGATTTGTGTGCATATGTGATTGTTTACCCAAAGTGCATATTGACAAAGTGATCCCTGTATGCCAGTCCACTTTTCCAGTATCATCAGGCTCTTGATTGTCATTTTCATTGTTGTCATCATTGTGAACATCACCAACATCCTCTGGCTGCAGTATGTTTCTTTGCTGGCACAGGTTGTGCAGAAGTGCCAAAACAGTAATCACCCTTCTTGCTCTCTCAGGACTAAATCAGATTTCAACAGGTACGACATGAAACCAATGTTACATCTGGCCAATGCCTCGTTCCACCACACTACACATCTTCTTCTGCGCTCTGAAACACACACCTTCTTAAAGTAAACCTCGCAAATTCAAATAGACAGCCAAGAGCCAACTTGTATTAGTAACAGGTTTTGTAATCAAGAAACTTGTATTATACATAGCTCAGTTAAGCAATTGAGATTGTGTGATGGATAATATAAGCATCATTATGTGTACTGTGGGGATTCAGCGTTAATACTGGGGACATGTACGAAGATGTAAGGCTGTGCACTAATACGTGGCCATGTGTTTTCCATTATCTGGGAGATAATAAACCTGTTGCGTAGTTGCGTGAGATATGAGGGACCAGGTCGGCGCCTCCACCTCGAACCAAAGGGAGTGTATAGACTAGAGATTTAGTGCTCGACACTAGGGGAAGGGTCGCACACACCAGCGGCAGGAGTGGAAAGGTACCGAGGGACAGGACCAAGGCTGCGCAGGGGGGTATAAAGGCTTGCACTTAATTGCAAGAAACTCGGACATGAGCAGGCGGGTGCGCTGTGTCTCCAGATATACCTGACTAATAAACAGGCTTGTTGCGGTTATCAGTCTCCTGCGTGATCTCTTTGCATCACTGGACCCGGAGGAGTTGGCGAACTCCGACAATTTGGGGGCTCGTCCGGGATGTGAAGGAGATCGGAATTTGGACCGAAGGAAGGATCCTGAGCGGACACTAACCTGCTGTAATGTAACTGTGATTCTGGTTGTGGGTTGAGATGCTGTGTGATAAGCCATGTCTTATATGGATATCCACTGTCTCCCACCAAGTGACATCCAGCTGGTGTCAGGGATCAGCCTCAGGGCTCTCCCGGTGATGTCACAGGGAATCCCCGTCACTCTCTCCCTGCCCCTTAAGGGAGTTTTCGGTCGATCTCGCCTTTTGGGTTTTGTGGCTCCGCCGGTTGCACCGGTATTCCAGTTAAGGGGCTATACCTCTTACCCAGCTGTCACTAATCATCGAACCTATATTAGTCGGCTGGATACCTTGGAACAGTGTGAGATCTTCCTGGCTTTACAGAGTTTCGAGGGTTTTCTGTCCCAGTCTGTTCTGTATTCCTGTTGCTTCCCATTTTTTGACCTACACCTTTTTTCAGACTACCGGGACAGACCAGCCCTTCCTCACCGATCTACGTGCCTTGCCTCTCCCCGACCACTGACTTCGTCTTGCCCCTCGGATGTCCCTCACCGATCGCTCGACCCCACCTGCTTCTTAACTACGACCTGCCCAGTATTTCGGACCCTGTTTGCCTTGCCGGTTTATTGGCTTTTGGACTGTTGACCCTGAGTTTGGAGTTGTCCGCAAGTAATGTCTGCCACCTCATCCTGAGACGTGCAACTGTCTTTCCCTTCCAGTACCAATCCTTCACAGCTAGAATATGATGCCTTTCAAATAGTTGTCTCAGACTACTCTCCAAGTCATGTGTAGATTCTGGCCACTTTGCAACAATATCTAGAATGGTATACGTAGCATCAAATACGACCAGTGTGCTGATGGTGTGTTTTTTCCTGTTAACAAATATGTCCTTGCCTATGTTGTCTACCTATAGCACCAATCACACCTGGTAGACCGGCAATCGCCATGATGTTGGCTTTATTTCTCTGTAGTTGGCGAATGTCTAAAGGTAAATGTATGAATTGCGATATGATGTGGGATCAATAGAGTGCATTTATTTTTTGGTGGCTAGATCGGCCTACAGATGGCAAAGCTGCATTTTCCCTGTTGCCAAGTAATGCATCATTGCCAAATACATAATTTCTGTACTGCTTGGGTTGTTTCAGTTTGTTGGAGATGTTATTGCATCCTTCAAAAGCTCCACAATAATCATTATTCCCTCCTGATTGAGCCTCTATCTTTTAAGTAATTCATCCATCCATACATTTTCTGCCGCTTATCTGGGGTCGGGTCGCGGAGGCAGCAGTCTAAGCAGGGATGCCCAGACCTCCCTCTCACCAGCCACCTCCTCCAGCTCCACCGGGGGAATACCAAGGCGTTCCTAGGCCAGCCGAGAGACCTAATCTCTCCAGTGTGTCCTGGGTCTGTGCCAGGGCACCCTCCTCGTTGGACATGCCCAAAACACTTCCCCAGGGAGTCGTCCAGGAGGCATCCTGGACAGATGCCCGAACCACCTCAACTGGCTCCTTTCAATGCAGAGGAACAGCAGCTTTACTTTGAGCCCCTCCTGAATGTCTGAGCTCCTCACCCTATCTCTAAGGCTGAGCCCAGCCATGCTGCAGAGGAAGCTCATTTTGGCTGCTTGTATCCGCGATCTTATTCTTCTGGTCACTACCCAGAGCTCCTGACCATAGGTAAGGGTAGGAATGTAGATTGACCAGTAAATTGAGAGCTTTGCCTTCTGGCTCAGCTCCGTCTTCACCAAAACAGAATGGTACAGTATTCACATTACTCCCGACGCTGCACTGATCTATCTGTCGATCTCCCGCACTCTTTTTCCCTCACTCATGAAGAAGACCCCAAAATATTTCAACTCCTCTGCTTGAGGCAATAACTCATCCCTCACCAGGAGAAGGAAATCCACCCTTTTCTGGTCAAGATCCATGGTCTCAGATTGGGAGGTTCTAATCCTCATCCTGGCCACCTCACACTCAGCTGCAAACCACCCCAGTGCCTGCTGCAGGTCACAGCTTGATGATGCCAACAGGACCACATCATCTGCAAAAAACAAAGACGAGATCCTGAGGTCCCCAAACCGGACCCCCTCCGACTCTTGGTTATGCCTAGAAATTCTGTCCGTAAATGTTGTGAACAGAATCGGTGACAAAGACTAGCCCAGGCAGAGTTCAACACCCACTCGGAACGAGTCTGACTTACTGCTGGCAAAGCGAACCAAACTCTTACTCCATTTGTACAGGGATCCGATGGCTCACAACAACGGACCCCGTACCCCCATACTCCTGGAGCACCCCCTACAGGACCCCCTCGTATACCTTTTCCAAGTCCACAAAACAAGTGTAGACTGGTTAGGCAAACTCCCATGAACCCTCTAGTATCATTGTGAGGGTGAAGAGATGTTCCAGTGATCCGCGACCAGGACGGAATCCGCATTGTTCCTCCTGGATCTGAGGTTCGACTAACAGATAGACCCTCCTCTTCAGTACCCTGGCATAGACCTTCCCACGGAGGCTGTGGAGTGTGATCCCTAAAGTTGGAACACATCCTCCGTTCCCAAGACAACAAAAAGAAATAGAGAAGAGAAAAAGAAAAAAAAGACAAAGAAAAAAGGAAGGGGGGAAAAAGAAAAAAAAACATACATATAAGAGAGATATACGTATACAAAAAAGTACATAAATGCAAAAAAAAACAACAAAAGCATATGCATACAAAAGAAAATAAAACATAATACATATACTAATACCTATACAAAATAAATACATAAATAAAAGCATATTAATATACAAAGAAAAGCATATACATACAGATATACACACACACACACACACATATATATATATATATATGTATATATATATACACACACACACATATTAATTAATACATACACATACATCTGCGGGGCGGCACGGTGGTGCAGTGGTTAGCACTGTTGCCTCACACCTCTGGGATCAGGGTTCACGTCTGCGCCCGGGT
>JAAGVU020000025.1:6917396-6936156 GCA_011763525.2 Mormyrus iriodes
TCCCAGAAGAGCTGAAGCTGTTATAGCTGCAAAGGGTGGGCCAACTCCATATTAAAGCCTATGTATTAAGAATGGGAAGTCAGTTCATGTGTGTGTAAAGGCAAGTGTCCCAGTAGTTTTGGCAATACAGTGTATATTTCAGAATTTCTAGGGGGCAGGGAAGCAAAATTTTCAGTTCAGGTACCTCCCAAAAACCACGCAATATTGCCTGGAAGCAGCCTAAAATCTTGGTAGGACAAGGCCTCTGACAATAGAATAGAATAGTGATACTTTATTAATCCCTGTGGGGAAATTCTGTGTTCATTTTATCCTATCTTACTCTCCATGATACATGCAAACAAACATGCAGGTGAGAGCAATCTTGGGGTCACAGCCATGGGGCAGCCACTTAGCAGTGCCTGCGGAGCTGGGAGTTAACGGTCTTGTTCAAGATCCCACAGACGTGTGACTGTTCTGCCGAGGCCGGGCAATGAACCTTCTACTCCACAGCATAATCTTACCACGAAGACCTCATCACATGATACATTTCAGCATCACAATGTTTAGTTTCCATCCTTGAAAGGCTAATTTGTCTATTTTTTCCTTGGCTTCTGTGAGGTATAACAAGACTCCCTCTCTCTGAGCTTTTTTAACTATAATTGGACATTATAAAGCACTCTTAAATGAGCAAATTTAACATTGTTATATGAAGCAGTGACTCTTGTTATTCCTGCATTACTTATGATCTCTATACTGTTGCTAACTCATAAATGCCAGTACCCATAAAAGTCGGGAGCCTATACTCGAGGAAGCACAGCATATAAAACCAGGGACACACGCAATCACAATGTTCCACAAATACTATATATACATTTCTGTATATATCGCGTCTCCTACTTATTTGTATTTGTATATTCTATCTCTATCCGTGTGTGTAGCTATATTTATTGTTCTGTGAATACATACTGTATATGCTGTATTGCTGGCTGACGTGCTGCAAAATGACATTTCACTCCTTTTTGTACAGTGACAATAAAGAGCAATTTCGGGTCAACAATTAACTAAAGGAGAAAATGTAGGTGTAGGGAGGGTGTCCCGTCCATGCTTGCAAGGTTGCATGCACATGCACACATGCACAAGGTTCTGTGCACCCCCAGTCCTGCAGCTGTGAGGCTACAGTGTTTTAAGCCACCATGCTGACCCCTCCAACCACTATATCTAACACATTCAGTACCATTTATTTATTTGTTATTATTATTATTATTATTTATACTTAAATTATAATATTATTTTTATTAATTTATTGAAGCATGTCAAATACTGTGTAAAATTTTAAAATATTATAAGATGAATCATAAACTGATTTTCTTTTGTCAATGATACCCACACACCTAAGTTGCTGACACCAACAAGTTAAACCATATCAATGGCATTTTATAGAAAAAGGTACTAAACAAAAACTGTAGTCCTTATTTTTATTTTTAAATAGTTATTTAGATCATATAAATATAAAATTACATAACCGTTACAGTAATTATGAAATGAAGAAAAATAATATATCGCCAATAAAATCTACCAAAATAATAATTTAGACTATATTGGCCTAATAATTTATATACTTATTCATATTCATATTATCTATTTATTCCGCTGTGTTTACATGTCTAACTTGGAAGCATTGTGTATGTAATCAGTTTGATCTCTGCTTGCATTTGTACCTTAAAAAACATTTTCCTCTGTCGGCTGTGTTTAGGAGAAATAAAATCAATACATTTACTGGGTTGACAAACATCATTTTAGGGACGTTTATATTCGCTCTGGTTTATTATGACAGCTAAGATCTATTACGTTTGACGAAGGCACTTCTCTACAAGAGAGTTATATGGCTTTAAGCGCCAGCGCTTGAATTTTAGCGCCGGTATTTTTCTGGGTTGATAATCTGCTTTTTTATGAACTAGAGAATCATTCCTACAGACTAGATATAATTTTAGGAGATTTGCTTGGCACGCACATTTGCAACGTAAGGGTGGTCCCCTGAGCTTGCACAATACACATCCAAATGACAGCGGTACTCCGGATGCTTTTTATGCGTTATTGCGCGACTTCATAATTTAGAAACATGATTGGAAACCATAGAGTGTCCAGTTGCAAAATCCACTGGGCGCCCTGGAATAGCTCGCTGTTTCTGGGCTCTGCTTTTTTCCCTTCCTAGGGAGATCGCGGGTCTCTCTGCACTGTCAGGCTCGGAGAGTGTCCAGCTGCGGAATCGATTGACCGCCCTGGAATCACTCGATGTTTCTGGGCTTAGCTTTTTCTCTTCCGAGGAGGATCGCGGGTATCTATTCACTGACGACTTGGATTGGCAGCTGTTGCTGTACTGTCGGCCGGGAAGCCAGACATCCCTCTAAGGCGCTGTGATTTACAGTTTTCAGTATTACGATCTGAAATGTAAAAAGATCACGACTGCGCGGTAAGGGAACTTTTTATCTGATTTACGTTTAGTGGGGTCTGTTGCGAAATGGGCTGGGGTGGGGGGTCTCACAGGGTTAGCTGTCCGGGATCGCTGTCTGGCTACATTCACAAATAGTACTCGATCTGTTTGGCTGGCAATGTAATGAATATGTTTATGCAGTACATTAATATGCGTCCTTTTGCTAAGTTTTTGACACTGCTTACCAACAGAGTGAGAGAACTACTGTCTTAAAGTAGTGGCTTATTTCATGTGACATTGGAAACGTTGTTCTGCTTCATTGTTAGCCAAGGAGTTCTTTGACCATTTAATCTCAATTATTATACCAATCAGTTGAGAAGTAATCTTGCTTTTTTGAATCGGACAGGTCTTTACCTTGCCCGAATGATATTCTAATTTATAATAGAGGATTGGAAGAAGGCGCTTAACTTTTGCTGATTTACTTTTCCATGCTAAGTAAAGTAATTGATTTTTTTCCACTTAATAGTTTGCATTTTGAGTTTGATCTAGGCTCTGATTCAATATTTGTTGTGTTTTAACAAAATCAGTGTGATTTAAGGCCCTGATTGAGATGCTGTTTAAATGTATCTTGATAATGCTATGTTGCTATGGAATTGCTTGTTTTTCTGCACAGTTCATTACATTACAGAATAAAATTCCACGGTTTTATCAATATTTTTGTGGCTGAGATTATGACCATATCCCTCGACACTGGAAACGACACCACTGGCCCACCACTGACCAGCACCTTTGGGTTTGGCTCTATGCAGTGTTACTGAGGAAAGTACGGAGCCTTGGAGGGGCCAAGAGCAGTTTTTATTGTGCGCACTTTTTAGCTTATCGTGCCCACTAAATAGTAAATTGAGTTTACGAAATTACTAAAATAAACTTTTTAAAATAAATAAAAATAAACAGTTTGCTATTTCGACCTCTCGAATTAATTTATTTGTGCACACGCTTTATGTAGTTGTACCCAAAAGACTAGAAAAATTCCCTCAAATCTTTGTAATTAGGCATAATATGTCTCTCATTTCAGTTTGATAATGTTTTTCTGTATCTGACAGGTAGTCACACAGCGTTTCAAAGATCTGTAGTGGAAATTAGGGATTATGGTCATTAAAGCCTATATACTGTAATAACAAATGCGTATCTGTATACCACTGAGTATGAACTGCACCAAAACCAAAAAGGTATACCACCACCTGTAAGATGATTCTAAGACATGCTTAAAATATTTTTTATATATAAAATTTGTTTTTACAGTATATTTAATTGAAGTCTATCTTATGTTGCACAATTATCTAATAGATACTGAAATTTGATAAGCAGAGTGACCTTGCAGCATAAAATTGAAACCTGAAGTTGTTTTTCGCAAACCAGTTACCAGTGCAAGAATGGGCTGTTTTGCAGAAGTAGCATTAACAGGAAACTGCTGTATATTCTTTCACGAGGTGATTACATCAATTTACCTTATAAGAGTATAAATGAACATTTTTCCCTGTTTAATTTTTATAGCAAATGAACAATGGAATTGTAAGTTTTACAAGTTATCTGTATGTATGTAATCAGGAATAAAATTCCCTAGAACAGATTAAATCTGCTGCTTGTAATGATTCAAAGCAGAGTATCTGTGGAGAGGTGTGCTGAGGTAAAGCGCTCCTCTAGGTTTCTGTGGGGCAGCATGGTTCCTCAGTGGGCAGTACCTTTGGCTCACATCTCCCGGGCTGGAGGTCTGAATCTAAACTCCAGGGCATTTGTAGGCTCTGTATACTCTCAGTCAGTACGTTTACATGCACAGATAAGTCGAGCTATGATTATAGCTTGATTAGGCCATTTAATTGGACTACTGTACTTCTCCCAGTACACAAGCATGGGAGGAAAATTGTTTTTTTGACCGAAGTATATTCAACTCCAGTACGATGGGTGGCAGTATGGCTCCTTTCAGCTTGTTATCCTGCTTTTTATTATCTCTGTCCGAGTCATAAGTCGGAGAAAAATGTCATGAAAATTTGTTGAAAACATCACTTCCTTTCGGAAACACACGCCCTTTTCTGATGTTGATGTCAGAAAATTTTGTTGTACGAGATTCCTGTATCGCCATTTCAACATGGTGACAGTCAATAGTAATGTATCAATAGTTATTAATGTAATTACATGCAATCTATTTTGAGAGTACTATATCATGAGCGTAAACAGTATCCTAGCATGCAATATCAGTATTTTTACCAAACTTGTTAGTGTCTTTTGCTTGTGACTTTTTTGACGGCAAAAAAAGGCTTGCTATAAATCTAAAAAATTATAAAGCTTTTAATGTGGTTTGATTAGTTAGTTTTTGTTTGTCTGTCTCTGGGAAAAAAAATCTTTCTTCAAAACTTCTAAAATATTATAAAGCTTTTAATGTTAAGACTAGTTAATGTTTTTTGTTTGTTTGTGATTTGTTTGCCTCTCGAAAAAAGAAACGAATTTTATAAACCTTTTAAATTCTTTCTATGAGCTTTTTGTGCTCAGACAATAATAACAACGTGTAGGCAGCCATGTTTGTTCCGAGATGTGCAGCTCGAACGGGACACTGGTCAGATGTGGCGTCATGCACCTCAGAATTTCCGACTTTGCCGAGATAATTGAATAATTGTGCTTTTTCCGGCTGATCTTTTACGTCACAGACCAAAACAATTGACAATTTTGCTGGCGGCAAATAGGGAAAGTGTCGAACAGTGAATTGGACAGCTTTATAGTGCTGTATATTCCACACGTGCTGTACATTGTACTTTTTTTAACAAACAAGATGCACAGTATTTCTTGTGGCTGTATTGTTATCCGAAGGCAGATGACACTGCCATGTGGTCCTGGAGTTCGCCAGTATTGCGACCTCTATCCAGCTCCACTTTGTGCCCTCTTTACTACCCAGGGCTTCCCCATGTATTTCAAAATGCAGTGGAAACCGCTTATAGTGATCAACCGGTTTTATGGATCAAAAAGCTTGGAACAATCATTCCTGTACAAATACTGTTTGAATAATTCACTTTTAGTAATAAAGTAGTCCGTTTACAGTGTTCATTTTGGGGTTTTTATACATGACAACATCTGTAAAAAATAAAACTACGGTAATTCTTTAATCTTCTTTTTTAAGCTTTACTTTATTAGCCCTACTTTGCCTTGCAGTAACCCTTCTGCTTCTGGCTAGCTGGCTGCTGTGTACACGGTAAACATAATGGGAAAAAGTCATTTTCTCACAATGAAAAATAGGCAAATCAAAGCTTATGATAAACTGCCAAAAATGAGACAATGAGATGCAGCAGAGAAACCACAATAAGCTATATTTCATATACAGTATTATAGCGTATTTGAGTTATACAGTTCAGTGATTTAATCTGTACAGTGCTGTAAGCTGATAACCTATTTAAACAGCTGTGCTGTATTTTGAAAGGGTCAATAAAATTGAATAAATATGATGCTGTCCATTCTATTACTTTATATTTATGTAGTAAATATGCAAATAGAATCTACCTGAGACATAAAGAGAAAAAATCGGTTATAATGATCATCTGCTTATAGCGATCAGCTTCACCTAGATGGATGTGATCACTATATGCGGTTTCCACTGTATTGAATTTTTTCAGCTGACACAGCATGAGCTCTGTTTCTTCGTCAGTGCAAAAATGAACAGGCTTGGATATCACCATGTTTCACCGGCTTCTTCTGTTACTTCCAGGTCAAAGTGCCTCTGTAGAAAATTCTGCCTCTGTAGTATGGGTGAATCTGCTGTTCAACTGTAGTTAAAAAAACAGAATTAAAAACTGTTTTTCAATGAATGTGCATTTGGCTACTTATTACTGGGAGATTTTTTTATGTTATTACATTCTTTCCATAGTCCTCATGACTCTGTACTATATAAACAGTTGCAAGATATATGGATAGTTTTTCTTTATAGTGATTTATGAATAGACTAATGAATAGACTAGTTTGGTGTGCATATGATAGTATGATAAAAAAATTTCAAAGGCACCATGAAAACTGCTTCAATATTCTAACCACAAGAATTCAAAAATAAATGTCTAGGGTGTTTTGAAACTATTGAAATACATTCCTATAACACATAGCAATCTGGCATCTATAGCATATCACACACTACGTTTCATTTTTTGCTGTGGAATTGAGTAGGATGACATAGTTTGGGACATGGGGCTCACAGCTCTCGCTGAGGGAGAGCCTCCTATCTGAGGAGCCCAATAGCTGGTTTACAGGCAGATAATCAAGACTGCAGTGCTGCACAATACGGCTGAATTATTCACAGCCCATGTCTCAGATCACCTTACACTGTTACACAAAGGCTTTGGACTTGAGGAGAGGGACAGAAATAACATGAATTCTGCCTCTGTAGTATGGGTGAATCTGCTGTTCAACTGTAGTTAAAAAAACAGAATTAAAAACTGTTTTTCAATGAATATGCATTTGGCTACCTATTACTGGTAGATTTTTTTATGTTATTACATTCTTTCCTCATGCTATTGCTTTCTCTTTTGTGGTGATGCATATCTGCTTTTGTCTGCTGTTTATCTTGCTTTCTTTTCTGAAATGAGCAGCATATTCCTGTTTTCCCTGTGCTGCTTGCAGGTGGTTCGGCCTGGGCAGTGTGGTACAGCGCCATACGGTAGCAGGGTCACCTGACAGGCAGCCGAGATGGAACTGGCCCACAGTCTGCTGCTGAACGAGGAGGCATGGGGCCAGTTGGGTGAGCACCAGAGGGCAGCCTTCATCTTCAAGTGGCTGAGCTTCCTGAAGAGGCTGCTGCCAGCAGCTGACAGGGTGAGGATGGGCTAGATGTGGAGTGGCTCCCCACAAGCGGCCGTATTTCTCATGCTGGGCAAATGTGCGCTTCTGTCACCCTGCTGCTGAAAGCCGTCCGTCCCTTTGGGTGGGACTCGACTGTGTTTTTGTGGCAGGAGGCTTGTGGGAGAGGGTAGAGTTTGTGACAGACTTAGCTCGGTTTCAGTAAGCATGAGCTGGAATGTAAGCTGAGTGCATGGTGCAGGAGTGCCATAAAGGGGTGGTGGGAGTTAGAATGATTCTAAGTATGCCTGAGTGACACAAAGTGTAAAATATAAATCAGTTTTAAAATTTAGTTTGTGTAAATATCCTGCTCATGAGTGCAAATATGAAAGAAGAATTGTGTGTATGTGTGTCATAATATTGTGCTCA
The DNA here is from genome assembly GCA_011763525.2 of Mormyrus iriodes. Lineage (NCBI taxonomy): Eukaryota > Metazoa > Chordata > Actinopteri > Osteoglossiformes > Mormyridae > Mormyrus > Mormyrus iriodes. The sequence continues at coordinate 6,925,045 of JAAGVU020000025.1, forward strand.
AACTGTCTTTTTTCTTTCTCGAATGTTTATTTTGTTCTCGATTTGATAATGTCCTCGTGCGTTGGATTACCTTCAGCTGCTCTCTGTGCTCGAGTGAAACTTTTGTGCTTGAGTGTTGACGTGGTGGTTTTGACAATTTGGGGGCGGGTTCATGGCCGTTTGTGTTGGTGTATGCTATTGGCTGATGACTTCTGGTTTTGTGATTCACTGCAGGCTACAAAAAGCTTTTTTAGAAGACGAAGATCGCAGATGATAGTGATGGGAATTCTGGCTCTTTTTAGTGAGCCAGATCATTCATTTGGCACAGCTCAGTAAAAATAGCTGGCTCTTTCTGCTCTCAAACAGCTCTTAATTTAGTATCACCTCTGGCTTTTATAATTCAGCCAGATTCAGCACTGCAATTAAGCTAGACTTTATTATTTCCAGAAGACCATTATTTTACATTATGTTTGGTATAAAAACATTAATGTAAAAGCATCAAACACGATTACACGTGTATTGAACGTTGTAAATTGCCGTTTCACTACATACACTAAACATGGTCCTACAATTTAAAATTAGTGACGGACAAAATGACGCTTCATGAACCATTTGCTGTATTTTTTGACCCCAATAGATGGTGCTTTTGGTTTGCTTTGGGGCATGCTTTGTGCACTTTTTTGAGCAGAGAGCATCATGAAGCATCATTTTGTCCATCACTAAATTCTAATGCTATTGTCATGTCCATATCTAATAAAATAATAAAATAAATAAATAAACTATCCAAAACATAACCCTACTGCAAACTATTCACACTTGTAACGGAACACGGTATGCTACAAAACAAATAAAAAATAAAGTGCCATGTGCAAAACGGCAGCATCAGTGCATGGAGTGTCCGTGGCCGACCAGCATGGCAAAAAGATCATCCTCTTATTGTCTTGTATTTATTAACAAAAAATAAATAAATTGGCTCTCAGATGGGAGCCAGCTACCATCGTTCATGTAAAGGATCCAACTTGTTTGTGACTGGCACATCACTAGTGGACTAAGAGGAATGTTGACAAGTAACTAGGTTAAAAGCAAATTATGGTTTATCTATCTTATAATAATTTAATAGTAAAGTGTTAACATTTTTTATGAGCATGCAGTCAATCATGAGTTTGCGTGGCATCCTTGTGTTGTGTGAGCCCTGCAGGGAGGTCCTCCAACTTACAGGGAAATTTGGGGGTTAGTGGCAGGATTGGCACTCCAGCCACTGGAAAAAACTCACACTGGTCCATTCGGACTAGTGTGGTGCTGAGGTATCACCCACTGCATGGCTACACTCCCTGAGGTGGTTTTTCGTGTGTTGGGTGCAGCAACGTGCTGTAATTAGTGCATGCTAATTCCTTACCCAGTCAATCACAAAACTAGGAGCCATCAGCTAATAGCATTCACCAACAGAAATGGCCATGAGCCCGCCCTCAAACTGTCAAACCTGGAGCTCAAAAATTTCACTCAAGCACAGATAGCAGTCAAAGATAATCCATTTGGCGTACGAGGATCTGTCAAATCGAGAAGCAACTGAACATTTGAAAAGGAAAAAAGTTTGAGCGTGATATTATAACACACGCACGCAATTCTTCTTTCTGTGCTCGCCAGTTTCATATTTGCGCTCGCAAGAGGATTATTTACGCACATGAAATGTTTAAACTTTCAGGTTTGTATTCCTCACTTTGTGTTTTATCACCCTCTGGTGACATGCATGTGACACCATTTGACAAATCATTTTCAAACTTTGCAGACATGTTGTAAGCTTAAAGATCAGCACCTGATCAAAATTTCAGACATATTGCACCAAAACTGAAGCAGCACTGCATAGTGATGGCAAAGGGATAGCCACCTCAGACCCTTGATTTTGTCAGCATGATAACTTAAAAATCATTTGATCTTTTCCGGATTTTGCAGACCCATTGTATGGGCATGAGATGATTAGAGGTTTGTTCTTGTGAATGGCTTCACTCAGTTTATTTCTGTATTCGCTCTATTTGATCATTGATGGATCATATTACTTCGCTAAAACATTATATGGATGAAAATCTTCACCAGAAAATGTACATATGACTAGACCCAAAACCACCTCAAAACTGGAAAATTGAACCTCAACGAGAGAGGGCAGCCAAGGGCAAAGATGGATCCTGCAGCTGCCATCTAGTAGACATAGCCATCTGCTATCTGTACTTATTCCATGGATGTTTTTGCAAACTTCACAGAAACATTGTACAGGTTAATAATTCTGGGCATGAGATGATTTTCTGAATATTCTAAAATAAAGTTTTATCTTGATCTTACATTGCTAATCTCCTTGTTAGGCATATTTTATCAGTAGCAGTCTGGGAGCCGGTCAGCGAAATGTGGGGAACTTGTGGGTTCAAGTCCGAGGGAGCACACATTGTAGCCCTTCCCTCTCCTGTAGGTCTTTTTGGATGAAAGCATCAGTTATATGTAAATAGCTTAAATGAACATGGTGATTGCAATAAAATAGAATGGTTCCTGGCTGCTCCAGGGCTCAATAGGGATGGGTAAAATCTAAAAAATAAATGCAGTTTTTTTATATTTCCTTTTTTCAGTCTCTGTGGGAAATGATTAATTAGTGTGCTGGATTTAAAAATAATTTCAATAAATGTTGCGAACCATCTAAGGCAGTGGTTCAAAAGCTTGCAGTAAGCCTTTTTAAAAATAACGACTGTGTGTGTGTCTGTGTTTTTCTTTAATCTGTGTTGGAAATGTAGGCCAAATGGCTGAATTCAAAGCCAAATCATAAATCTTCATCTTGCTTTGTATATAGCCTAAGCCTGCTTCACCAAGGCAATAATCGCTGGTTAGTCAGTGTCAGATATTGACATCAGGATACTTGTCTGATATTGTCAATTACAGATATCGTCATATTGCCCAGGCTTACTCCATATATATTATTGCTGTGTCTGTTACAGTTCACCCAGAAAATATTCTTCCTAATGCAAATGAGAAATAAATAGAATATAAATATTTAGAAATATTAATAATATAAATGACATTTTAAGACATGGACATTAAGATATACCCAAGGAAATACAGGTAACCACCTAATTGGTGGGGAGTGATTGCGGTAAATGGCATCTAAATGGAATGTACAATAAATGATAAAGTGTAGTTTCAGAGTTAGGTGTCACAACTTGGATCAGGCATTTGGGTAAAACACATTTTTTGGCTTTCACATTTCCAGTTGATGGATCCAGTAATTCTAAAAATTGTAGAGGTTGCGGGGTGTGGGAGGAGTAGGGATTAGATTAGGTGACAGGGTTGTTCGAGAAATAAACTGCTGTCAATTTAACAGCATCCTTTCTAGTTAAGTATTTGCACTATGCGAGATTTCTTAACCGTGTATGACCCATGCATGATAGAGTTGAGACAACAATACAGATACTTTGGCTTTGACTTGACTTAACAAAGTGCTTAATTTATCTTTCATAGTTCTAGCCCTGGGGAGTGATATAAGTGACTGTATGAAGCAGTGCTTGCAAAACATCTGTATCACCAGGTGGAGGTGAAGCAGAACCAGAAAAAGCTAGTGGACCAGCTGATGAGGGTCCTGATAGGTTCTCCAGGGCCACCGACCCGGCAGCTTCTCTCCCAGTGCTTTGCCCTGCTGTACAAGATTGGTGATCCCTTTTTGGCCACCATCACGATCGACAAGTGCAACGACATCATCCGCAGCAAGGACGACTCACCCAGCTTCCTCCCTACCCGCCTGTGAGCGTTCATCCCATGCCCCATTCCCACATTATCCACCCTTCTAATAGTATGCTGTGTTGGATACCAGTAAAACTGTTTTATAAATGACATCTGACTGCTTTTTCCTTGGTCAGAGAACATGATAAGTTGAGATCGATTCTCTAAGTGCTGGAATAATGTGGTGTCTGGATTGGCAGAGGATTGGGTGATTGAGAGCTGACACTTTTCTGTACATTTGTGATAAACTGAGAGCCTTGATGTTTCCAGTCCAGTCTAACTAATGGTGCTTTTCCACTACCACTAGGAACTGAGCTATACCTACAATGAAGCCATAAGGAGACTGTTTTCCGTTCTAAATGATACAAGCCATACTCGCCCAGTACCCGTGCTGACATGACCCTTCTTAGTAGTAGGGCTGAAAGCTGACTATGCTAAGCTGGTTGCGTCATCACCATCTGATTGGTTAAAATGCACAAAGACAAGGAAAAACTGATGATCTGTGTCGACATGCATGGATTAGTAGTATCGCACATCACAATGTTTTGATGCATTCCTGATAAATCAGAACTTGAATATTTCCAACCTCCTGCTTGAAAAAGTACTGTAGAATGGCTGAACGGAGTGTATTTGTGATGCACATTTACACAAGCTAATGCTAATTCCACTACAGCTTGATGCTAAAATAACACAGTGATTCTCACAGACATGCTACCAGAAATTACACAAAGTAAATAATGATAAACACTATGTGAACCGTAAACGAGCTTTGGTTTTACGTCACTAGTGCCTTCCAAACCCACTAACACCTTTACTGAGCCGACTCTTCTGCAGTGGAAAATTGAAGCAAGTTAGAACCTTGCTGTAACTAGTGTCTCTTTTTGGTATGGCTTGGGTATGGTCTGGTTCCTCTATGCCACTGAAAAAGTGCCATAAGATCCTGTAACTTTTCATTGCAAGCAGATTTTCCAAGTTGGGCGTTTTAAAAGTATTGCTGAGGTAGTAGAATTTCTCGAAGGCTTCTTTTAACTTTGTGATGAAGCTGCTATTAATGTAACCCTCAATGCTACACCAACAGGCCCATAAAGTGCTGTGACATGTTTACCGTTTAGTTTTGTTCCCCCTGTTGGGCATATAGGGATTTTTAACACAAAATGCCTACATTGGTCTTGGTCACTGGATGCTCGATTAAAGCCACAACTTTGCAGGATCTCACTGTCGGCTTTGGGTCATGCTGTCTATTCCTATCCCAGCACTCTGAGTACAGGTCAATTTAATGGAATGTCAACAATTAAAACAACTGATTCTTTTCTTTGCCATTCTCTGGATAGTTAAGAAAATTAACCTTTCTAAATGAATGACCACTGAGTTAATTTCACTTTATAGTCATGGTAAAGCAAAAAGGCTTTTAAACAAATGGCGTTTGCTGTATTAATGAATAAATCACTGTGTAACTGCAGTTCTGTGGCTGATGAGCACATGAATCTATTCTTCAGGGCAGCCATTGCCTGCCTGGGTGCGATTTATGAGCAGCTCGGCTGGTTGCTGGGAAAAACCTTTACAATTGCGGTGGCCAACCTAATAAAGACCCTGAAGAGTGCTGAGGTAAGAGCCATTCCTCCCTTCATACTCAATAACGCAGAACCTGAAACTTATCAGACTGATACTATATCCCTTCAGATGACCAGGTGTGGCATGTTTTCGTGCTCTGTAACCGTACGTTCACACTGCAGGCGGCTAGAGCTTCAGTCATCGCTCTGGCCGCCCTGTCCACGACTCTAGCGAACACTGGGGACGTTTCCTGACATAGGTGGAATAGGTGGAAACAAGGTCATTCAGAATACGAGGTCTTGAAAACTTTTTAAAGGGGTTGCAAAGCAAACAAACATGTATTTTTGTGCTGACTGCCGATAGGATATAATTTGTCAAAGCACATGTAATTATGTGAAGACAAACACTAATGTTAGAAATAAGTGACGTTAAAGTAACCGACGATTCGCATTGTTTTGCATGCTATGGCACCAAAAATAGTATGTGATTTCCTTCCTTTTTCCTGCAAAAATATATTATGCACTTCATAAACTCATCTGGAACACCAATAATATCAAACATCTTGGTCTATGCCTCATTTTTTTTATTTATTTATGTCCTTGTAGCAAACACATCATAAATGCCTGGCAACCCTGCTACAGCAATCACCAGATTTATGAAACGGCATTTCCCCCCTTTTCTCACTACTACACCAAAAAATCAGATTGAATCCTGAGAGCAGCACTCACCTGATATTAGTTAAATCTTTGGTTAGTGTTAGAATCGCTGGGAAGTTGGTTTAATGTCGGACTTTCAAAACACATTGCATGGAAACTTAGTCAAAGTGTGGATCATTAATGTTCCGTGCAAATTTGGGAAAAATAAATTGTGTGAGAAGTGATTTATTAAAGATGTTTTGCAATTTGCACAGATTATATATTTAATCCACTCTTTGAAGCTTCTTTGTTTACATCAAAGCCGTTCAACACTTTAATTATATCTGTGAAACGTGGCGGTAAAAATTACATCAAAGCAAAATTAAAGCTTTTAGGTAAGAATGTACATTCAATAGCCTAGATAATGGATATGTCACTGCAAATCTATAATAAGAGTGTAATTGTTTATATGGTTTTATACTGGGCTTCTGGTCAGAAAGTGAGTCCCACTCCGGGCCTTACTACTTTGCTTTTTTACTTCACTTGCTCCAAGTCAGACTTAAAATTCAGCATATCAGACAAAACAATGAACCTCTTCGTTGAAATTTTCACAAATTTTTTATTTCAGTGGTTATGATTAAAAGCCCAAATATTATCATATGTGATCAATATAATGCATTACATACTGAACCCTTTTCTTTTGAAAAGTATTAACCTAGGTAAATCTTACTTACTGAAAGACCTTTTTAACATGTACATTTATAACCTGTTGACATGGTATAAAAATGCATGTCTATGCGGGTTTTTAAACGTGTAGCTTTATGCCACCTAAACACAGGCATTTTTACCGTGGCAAGAGGGTAAAATGCTGTGTGGAGACACATTCTGTCTCACGGTTAATACCCCGACAGCGTTCCATTGTGCTTGGGAACTGTTTGGTTGGAGTAAAAGTTTATTCGCTTGTGGTCTGTGGAACTCTCTTTAGCGGAGCATCTCTGCATTCTGATTGGTTGCCACCAAACTACATCATAGCTCATTACCATAAAGTTGACTGGGCTTAAACTTTATTTTGACGCTCTTTCAGCCGAAATCACAACGTGCCGCTCCTTGCCGCCTGGTGATGTGCCCTTCCATAGAGAATGAATGACTTCCGGTCCCTTTGATGCTCTCGCCACTTTCGGTGTGAACGTACATTAACTCTTGTCATCAATTACTTAATTGTATGCATATTCCAATGCAATTGTCCCATTTCTGTGCAATTAGTTTCCATCAGCTTGATTTCTTTGTATTTGGGTTTGTGTGAGGTTTGAATTATTTGAATATTGAGTTTAAATATTAAATACTGGAATCTCTTGATAGAAAACAATAATAATGCTCTGTAAATAAAGACAGGCATGAATGAGGGAGATTGTTATAATTAGGGGCGGGCGGTAAACCTCAGCCATAGTCATTACCGGTGTGACTGCGCGGCACGACATGGATTGCACTGTACCGTTAACACCGCACAAAGTCAACAGCCTAATTATACAATAGCTTATTTACAAGAAAAAAGCATTTTATTTTCTTAAAAGCTTCATTTATAGTCTAAATATTTGTTCTTTTATAGTATATGTGACTGATTTATCTGCGTTGTGTAAATTTTCTATTAAACACACTCTAACGCTGTGTTGTGATAGCAAATTAACAAATTCAAAATAAGCAGATTTTGCGTAATTATACATATTAAATAAAAATAACTCGTACTCATTATATACTACTTAAGTTAGCTGTACAGTTCTGTTCTGTAGCTAAATCATGAAAGTGTTTTGTACTTAATTAATAGTTTTCTACTCTTTTTAAAATTTACTGCCTAGACTCCTGTCAGCTTGATGTTATAGTGGGGTTTAGCATATACCTGTAGAACCACATAAATGGATGCATGTACTTAACTTATCTTTTCCTGAAACTACTGTGCCGCCATGTTGATGCTCAGTCCCAGGGACGGTATGAGATCATGCTGAGCATCGAGAAGATCCTGCGGGGACTGGGGCCGAGTGCACTGCCATGTCACAGGGACGTGTACAAGGTGGCGCGCACCTGCATGACAGACCGCGCCATGCCGGTGCGCTGTGCCGCGGCTAAGGTATGTGCAACATCCCTCTGTCACCTGTCCTCCTACTGTCTCCAGTACAGATCTACATTGCTATCATTTAAGGTGGTATGTCAGCAACCATTCTGTCAGCCTAATATTATTGTATTCCCAGGACTTCAGGTCATACATATGGTTTTAGCATCAGTCCGACGCAGCCGCAGAGGCTTTGGTGTGTTAGCCGATAACTCAAAAACTGTTTGACAGATCTTTTGAAAATGCTTTAGAGAACATTGTATAGGTGCAAAACTGGAACTGTTGACATTTTGAGATGGATCACCCAAAAACTGAAGCGACACTGCATATGGCAGCAAAGGGAAGGATGAAAGCAGATGACATTTAAGTGTGTGAATGTATCAAGTCAAAAAATATTTGATGGATCTTAGTACTGCTTCCCAAAAACACTATATGGATGAAGATCTGTGCCTGGTTTCATCTTCAGACAAATTACCCCAAAAACGAAGCAGCAGTGTTCTGTGGTAGCAAAGGAAGGAAACGGCAACTGTAGCTGGTACTTGGTCTTGTGAACACAGTAACTCTTAAAGTATTCGTATGGATCTTTTTCACCCTCTGCAGACACATTCTAAGGGTGACCAACTGGAAGTAATCAAATTTTGAGACTGAATGTACCCAAAATTGAAGCATAGTGATACCAAAACATTGTAGTTTTTTCAAGGGAAATTGCCTGGTAAATTGCACCAAAATTGAAGCAATGGTGCTTAGTGACAGTAGAGAGAAGGGTGATTTAGATAAGACAACCTTGTGAACAGGATAACTCTGTTTGATATTAGTACTCTATTTAATCTATTTGATATATGATGGATCTTATTACCACTTCACAAAAACATAATACGGATGAAAATCTATACCTGAAAATCTTTACCTGACAGACCCTAAATCACCCCAAAAGTGAAACTGCAGCAACAGAGGTCAGCAGAGGGCAGAAAGGGAGGCTTGGAGCCCCATCTTGTGAGCACAACCATCAGCCATCTAAATGCATTTCGTGGATCTTTTTACTAACTTCCCAGGAACATTGTTCAGTAATTTTCAAACGATGGGACGCTAGATGATTTTCTGAATATAGTAAAATAAGGTTTATGATATATATTTTTTTTCGTCACCAACCCCCCCGCTTAGCAAATTTTATAAGTAGCAGTCCAGTAGCTGGTCAGCGAAATTTACCATGAGGGAATTTAATCATATCACTAAGCCCTAGTCCAAGTCAGTGGTGAACATGAAACAACAGATGCAGTTCTGGTGAATCTAATCACATAAAAGGCTGATTCATACTTAATGCGACAGCGGGTGTGCTGTGGCGAGTGCATTGTGGTGCTAGATCGTCTGCGATCTGGAATATTCATACTTTAATTGCGAACACATCAAGCAACTGTTTATTTTGACAAATCTGATCTTAAGTCAGGTTTATGAAGTGTGGTTTGGATGTTATAAGAATAAGAATCTTACTAAAAGTAACCGTGCCTCTCAATGCACTTTAACCATAGAAATAGCTAACTCCTAGCTAACTACCTTGTGACATTTTGTAGTAGCTAGCAAAGTTTCTGTCTATACCTAAAAATAAATGAAACTCTAAACTAAACCCCTAAAACCTAAACTAAACAGATTTACATCTTTAAAATAAAAATGTATGCAACTACAGAAAACTAAAACTAAACTAGATTTCAAATAAAAATAAAAAATAATATAAAAACTAAATAAAAAAATCTAAATGATAATACTGATGCAAATACATTCGCAGCTATATGGCGTTGCAGTACACATAATTTAATTTTAGTTTGTAGCCACCTGGGAGTCTTTATAGTCCTGTAGCAAGGAATAGTATAAATGCAGGTGTTTCTGGGCTTCCTCAGTCAACTGTTCTTCAAATCTGCTACCCACTTTTGTTATAATTCTGATCATAAAGGTTATAAAAGGTGTTCATATACAATCTTTGGTTTGACTACTTTATTACTTCCTGGTACTTTTCCCCTGGTTTGCTTGCATCACTGAGTGGAGCCTTTACGTTGTTAAAGTTTTTGAGTGTTGCGCGGCCTCGTGTGCAGCCCCCCAGTTGGTGCCCAATCCGGAGGCACAATCTGTTTTGCATATTCTTTTGCATGCTATTTGCATATCCTGTTTTGCATAAAAGTCAGCACATGTACAAAATTCCAGCTCTTTTCAAGATAGTGCCCGATCCTTTCTATGCATGTGTGAATTTTTTCATCGCTTTAAATTTAATGTAGCAAGTCGTAGTCGGGATCTCATCTACAAGACTGAGCTATGTCTTAAAAAGTATAAATGACAATGATTTCGATCAGTATTCATGTCCATCACTGATAAGGGTCACAATATTACCAGCATCCAACAGTAACTTAGTATCCTTAATTTGAGGGTTGATAACAGTGGAGTGTTGGAGTGATGGTCAGTAGGGCCCCACAACTGTAAAGTCCTTCACAAAGGAGAGCGGGAGGAGCCAGGTAGGAGGTAATTTTAGTAAAACATCTTTCACAATCAATGCTAATAGAGCATGAGGAGCTGTGCAACCTCTCTGCTTTTTATTTTTGCTGTTATCAGCCACATCATAAAGAACAAGTGGTAATGCTTGCATTTTTCAGGCTTTATTTAATTAACAGTGTAACAATATATAGCCGCAAAAAAAAATTAGAGACCATAAAACAATTTTTTGTTTCACTCATTTCTCAATTTATGGATGTGCGTCTGGAAATAATATATTGTTTTTTTGCATATTGCAGCCTGGTTCTTATCTGTTTCTCATTGAGGAAGACTTCTTTCTTGCTTTATGGGACTTCAGTCCTGCTTCTAGGTGCCTGAAATGAACTGTCCTAGCAGTACATTTCACACCTGCACTTAATGTTTCCCTTTCCTTTTTAAAGGCCACTTGCCGTCGTCCTACGATTCATCAGAAACTGTCGGATAAGTTAACAGTCATCTCTGGCATTAGAAGGTCGCTTCCGCCCTTTACCTGGCTGGTATATATATATAGTACTGTGCAAAAGTCTTAGGCAGCCAAAGAAGATGATGTTTAAATGATCTTTATGTTGGTGTAAA
>JAAGVU020000025.1:6952004-6978940 GCA_011763525.2 Mormyrus iriodes
CGCAAGCTAAAACCCTGGGTTCCTTTAAATCAGAGCTAGATAAGATTTTAACAGCTCTGAGTTATTAGTTAAGTTCTTCCCAAACGAGCTTGATGGGCCGAATGGCCTCCTCTTGTTTGTAAATTTCTTATGTTCTTATGTTCTTATTAAACCATAAATTGTGCTATGAAGCTAATTGTGAACAATCACCCATGTGTAGTTTTTCCTGTGCTTGTGGGCGTCCTTCTTCTTCAGCATATAAGGTTAGACTAGAACACTTGTAGGCATATATGCTGCCCCCATCAGTTCAGAAGAAATGCAGCCTCGGTACATATGCTGCCTATGGTACCTACAATACTCCAAAATAAAAAGAAATACCTTTGCATTTTCAGAATTTTAGGTATCGAAACGTATCATAAGTATCGGTTCTGGTGACATCACTAGTAGGCAGTAACAAAATCTGAACACAAGTAGTTGGCTGGACACCTTGAAGACACATGATAGACACAGGTGTCAATTCTTATGTGTCTCGGCTGTCCACTTGTGATCCAGACACCCAAGACTCATTTTAAAACCAAGTGTAAACAGGGCCTGTATGTCTGTCTATTTGTGTGTGTCTGTGTCTGTGTCTGTGTTTGTGTCTGTGTGTAAACTACTTTTCACTTCTTTTGGCAAGGTAACTGGCCGTAGCAGCAGGATCAGCATTCACTTGTGCTCTGTGACGAGCCACTTTTAACTTTACTTGAAAGTGGCATCTATAAGGGGCTGTATTATACTGAACTAATTATGAAATAGCAGAAATCTGACAAATTGTATTTAAAGATGTAAGGTTTAATCTTTGAGTAACATTTCTCTTACCCCTGAATTATTGAAGTTCTAGGTCTTTTATAACTGCTGTTCATGTTCAACAGTCACTGGTCGCCCACTTCATTCTGCTAATTTATGAAATTACGTACATATATTACATTATTTATTGCTTAAAACTGTAAGTGAATAGAATATAAATATGTGTTAAAGATAAACGTTTCTAAAACACCAAGGTCGTGCAACATAATTGTTTTATCTTACCCTTGCAGAGCATTGATAATAAAGTTGTGGATTAATCACTTTTTCTAAAAATATAACATCGAACACCTGAAAATGGTGTTCGATGGTGAACTGCTTACACCATTTGACACTTTCATTTAAAATCATATTTGACAGGCATTATTATGGACACATATGTAAGCACATGGCCTTAATGTAAATGTTTCAAACATTTTTTTAATAGTAAATACTCATTTTCATAATTATGATAAATTGTCAACGTTTTCCTGGGGTCTTGTTTAACTAACCTAAGCGTACCTCACCATGCCCTAAAAATGTTACATTATCTGCTCATTTTAAGAGTGTTACTAACCTTGGCATGCAACAGTTAGGGTCATCAGGCATTCGTCCCTGTGATATTATTCCCTGTCACATGGATCACGAACAAAAGAGCTCCTTGAATGGTGTTTACCCCACCTTGACAGTTGACCTGATTAATGTGAATCCCCAAATTAAATATAGTATTCAGAACAATGGGTTTTCATTATTTTTATTTTCTCTTAAATAGTTGCAATGTAAGATTATGCCAAACTAGTTCATAGGGTGTTTTATTGAGAATTTTTTATGTGAGTTTAATTATTTAGTATAATGTTTTCACAGTTATACCACACTGATATTTTTGCCATCATCTCCCAAATATTCTCTCAGAATTTATTGAAACCAGAAATTCTCGAAGAGGTCCTCAAAAATGGAATGCATGCAAGTAATTTATATGTTTATTTTCAAATTTTGACTCTTTTAAAATTAACTAAACCAAGAGGACACAAAAAATTGACCCTTATATTCATGCTTAGGCTACAGTCTGACTCTTAAATCATATCAATGAATTTGAAAATGATACAAATAGCATTCCTTAATATACACTAAGTTTCTGTATGCAGTCGTCCATCACCCATGATTTTGGATTTATGGAAACTGGCACATATATATTTGCTGTTTTATCAGCAATACATTCCAGTGGCCCAGTAGCAGCCAGCACGACTGCTTGTGCTGCGTTCTTTTCTTACCTGGGATCAGTTAGTCTCAGGATTAAATGCAGTATGTTTAGCTATGTAAGGCCTGGTTGAGGTGTTATCTTCTCGGTGTCTCCTCTGCCCTCCTCAGCTTCCAGGCAGGGTCTGCAGCACAGCTCCCTGGAGGAGGTGATGGAGCTCCTGTGGGGCGGCTTCCTGCGGGGAGGTGGCAGTGGTGGCTTCCTGCGGGCCAGTGGGGACATGCTGAAAGGGGGCGGCTCTGTGAGCAGGGACGTACGGGTGGGCGTCACGCAAGTAAGTACCCCTTCCCTTCCCACCCCCACCATCATAATGACTGCAGGGTACCAAGGCACATGATGAGATTTTTAGTGCATATTATATGACTCTCAGTTCCTCCCCGTTCGTTCTTAATGTGATTCCTGCTTTGCCCATGGTCCTCCCTGCCTATGGGAAGCACACTGCACTATGCAGCAGTATCACCACAGTGTGCATGCTTCCTATCAGTGACTTTGGAAACATGCTTATTGTTATATATGTTTTGTGTTTGGATCATTGCAGTAGTGTGAATAAGATTGTTTCTACTAGCCAGTATAGAAATATAATAATCAGTTTCAGTATCAGTATCAAAGGGAATTCTACAAAGATAAACACTTTCATTGAAAAAGAAAATTCATTAAAGTGAAATTAATTTGTTGTTGTTAATGTGTTCGCTGTCCGGTGAAAACAGTTGGCTTTGGGACTGGTCCACCTCCACAGATACTTTATCCTTGCTTCAATAATACATAATGTGTTTGGTGGATCTTTTTCAAACTTTGCAGGCACATTGCCTGGGTGATGGACTGGACCTGATCAAATTTTGAGACAGGTGGCACCAAAATTGAATCAGCACTGTATAGTTATAGCTAAAAAAACGATACTTTCAGACATTTGATCCCCTTAGCTTGATTACTCAAAAAGTATCTAGCAGATCTATTTCAACCTTTGCAGACACATTGAAAGGAAAACCTGGACCTGGGCAAATTTTGAGACAAATCTCTCAAAAGCTGAACCAGCACCACATAGTGATGGCAAAGAGAAGGGCAGCTCAGACTTTTCATGTTGTCAGCATGATAACTCAAAAATTATTTGCCAGATATTTTCCTTTATAGCCAAATTGCATGGATGAAGGTCTGGACCAAATTTTGAGAAAAATTGCACCAAAATGAAGCAACGGTGCTTAGTGACAGCAAAGGGAATGGTTGTGACTTAGGCTGAAATTAAAATAAGATAATTCTGTTTGATATTATTATTCTGTTTGGTCTTTGACGGATCTTATTGCCACTTCTCAAATCATGTGCACGATTTAGTTTATCATGCCCAAGAAATACTAAATTGATCTCACAAAATATAAAGAAACCTTGCCTGCAAAACCAGAAGTTCGGGTATTGGGTCTGTGGTCAAACCATCCGCACATTGTTTTGAAGTGCACGGATACTAGTTGTAAATAAATTATTACATTCACTAAATTAAAATAAAACACAAATTCATAAGCAAGTACCTGGTACATATATATGTGGAGTACCTGATACATAAACATGCGTTTATATTTGTGTAACACTATAGGAGGTATTTGGGCTTCCATTACAGGAGGCCCAAATACCAAGGAAATGGTATTTCAGCACACTGTGTACTTGTACATGGATGTGTCCAGTTTTGAGTAACTAAATGACCACATAGCATAATTTTTGTCTGTTAAAAACATCTTTGTATATTGGTTATATATTGATGGCATTTTCAAAAGCAAAACTATTCTGGTATTTTGAAATCTTGATGGTAAAATTTGCCAACAGGTGAGTCCCGCACGATGAATGCAAACCAGCAATTTTTGAGATACAGGAATCTTAACCTACTGAATTACAACACCTTCTGACTTAGCACATTAAGCGTTAGGCACTTACATATCTACAAGCTTAAATGAGGTTATTGGGCGATATTTTAAAATCAATGATGTTATGCTTGCTGATGGTGAATATTAGTTGGTTAGTTGTAAAAATTGTGACCCCATCATAATGAGACCCTGTTCTGCACATTTAAGGCATAAAATGCTCACAGCACCAGTATTTCTGAAAAGCAATATGTCGCTTTTGTAGTGTGGAGTGTCCCAGTCATAATAGATTAAATTCAGTGTTACATATTTGTGTGTCACTTTATCTTTAGCTGCATTGTTTGCATATTTAATTAAAAAGTTTACATTAAAAAGCATCCTTGTTTTATGCATATTCTTTGATTTCAAAACCAATTTTAGATGTGTTCAGCAGGATGCTTATATTACAATCATGTTACAATGAAATTAATAATAGTACAGGATGTAGTGGAGGTGTGTTTCTGTTACCTTTGTGTTTGGCAGATCATTCATTTATAGTTGAAAATAAGTATTTCAGATTTTTTTATAAATATTTATAGGCCTATTGGACTTGATTTGTTAGTGATGCATTCTTGACTTGGACTTCGGTGGACTCCAACAGAACACTGTAAATAATATGAATGACTTTTAAAAACATGGACATTAAGATATACTCAAGGAAATACATTGAACCACCTAACTGGTGGCAAAAAATTGAGCTGATTGGCATGTAAGTGGAATGTGCAATAAATGAATACTGTTGGTGTAGTTTTTCAGTTAGGTGTAATGACTAGGACTGATCATTCAGGTGAAACGCATTTATTGGCTTTCACATTTCCAGCTGATCCATCCAGTCTTTCTAGAAATTGTTGAGGTTGGGGGCTGTGGGAGGAGTAAGGTTTAGATGGGGGAAGGAGGTATGACAAGGCTGTCCGGGGAATACATTGTTTGTCGTTCCGACAGCATCTTTTCCATTTATAATATTACTGTAGTACTTCATATTTGCCGTCATGTGGTAGTGTATAATAGTGTCCCCTTCCATTCCAGGCCTGCGTGGTGTTCATTTCCTGTCTTGGTAGCAAGTGGTTGGAGTATAACTTTGTGACTCTGCTGGCTCTGGTTCTGGAACTGGTGTCGTACCCGCGGGTCACTCAGACCCCGGCTGAGGCCGCTTGCTGCCACCGCTGCATCTCTTTCATCCTGCGGGCCACCATAGGGAGGCTGCTGGGGGAGAGGTCCCAGGTCCTGGCTGTCAAGGAGATGTGCCGGGTCATAGCCAAGCAGAAGATGGCCATAGGTCTGTTTGCTTCCATACATACACGGATATGTGCACGCTTACCCAACTCCTGTTTGCCACTGCATGTTGACCAGATGTATCTCAATTATCCTTAAACAATAAACAATGGTACTTCTGTGTTTCTGCACGATGGTATCTTTACAAATATTGGTGTGAACTGCTTTTGGCTGGTTTTATTCTGCCCAATGGCAGGGTATATGGACATTTGACTCTCATAACAATGCATTATTATTATAATGATGCTTTATTCATCCTCTAGTTTTTGTTTATCCTATCATGCTCTTTATGAGACACACAGACACACGCAATGGTGAGAGCAAGTTTGGAGATCACAGCACAGGGTCTGTCAGTGTCTGGCATTTTTGGAGGATTTGAGATTAAGGGCCTTGCTCAAGAGCCTAACAGTGGCAAAGTCTACCAGCCTTAGGATTCAATCTGAAAGCCTTCTGATCACTGGCACATCGTCATAATCCACTGAACAGCACAATATGAGGTAACATGCCTGTGAATGTATTGCCTTTTGCCGTCTTCCCCGTCAGATGCGGCCTTGAGTGACAGCAACATGGAGACCCGGTCGAGTGCTACAGATGTGGCGGCAAGCCAGCACATTCTGGTCTGTACCCTGCAGGAACTGGGCAGCTTGATCCTGGGCTTGGGCTCTACTACCGAGTCTCTGCTTCAGGACCCCAGTGCAGGTGAGCCTACTGAACATGTGGGTGTAAAGCAATATGTACATTTTTTCATTTATATCTCTAGCACAATATCTGTCCATCTTTTGTCAGATGCTTATGTCATTTCTAGCCAGAAGAAACCTTTTGGTCAAATAAAAATTCACTATAGATCAACATTTGGAATGGGTTTGAATAATTTTGAACTGGAAGAGTCTGTATTTTGAGACAGATTACCCCAAAATTGAAGCAACGCTGCTTAATGGCAGCAAAGGGAAGGGTGAATGCAGACGAGATTTGGCCATGTGAATGTGATCGGTCAAAAAGTACTTGATGGATCTTATTGCTATTGCACAAAACATTATATAGATGAAGATCTACATCTGATTTTATTTTCAGTCTAATTATACCAAAAAATGAAGCAGCAGTACTGTGTGGTAGCAAAGGAAGGAAATAGCTTGTCTTGTGAACACAGTAACACTAAAAGTATTTTATGAATATTTTTCAAATTTTGCTGACACAATGCAGGGGTGATGAATTGGAAGTGTTCAAATCTTGAGACATATCTCTGCACCTCGTAGTGAGAGCAGAAAAACAGGGAACTTTCTCACATTTGATCCCATTAGTGTGATAACTGGAAAAGTTTTTTTTTGCAAAATTGTATTGTCATGGACTCGGAGAGGTGGGGGTGGCTTCCCTTACTTCTTAAGATCGAAAGTGGCAACCTTAGTAAGGACTGATAATTTGATCGACAAAGGTGTGTGTCTCCAATTAGCCAAATGCAATGACATGGTGAGGAAAAATGTTGAGATTCTGAAATTAATGCAATGTAATTCTTGGTTTGACAGGAGTTGGCATTTAAAGGAACACAATGAAGGTGAAAACTCTGACAGCAAAAAGAACTATAGTTGTGCTTTTCCGCTACAGTAATTTTCTGTCTTTGGTTGATGTGTTTGCGTTGTAATGTAGAGCAAAATATATAAATATATAAATAGTAATATGAAGCTTTGTAATTTATTCATTAAAACGAAAGGCAGATTATTTTAAAAATTACTTGATATGTAAATATGTAAATGTTAACTAAATGAACACGAAGGGCTTAACTTGCACCAATGGAAAGCATGACACAAAGTGGTTTTGCTAGTTTCATGTGGGTGCATGACGCTTGTTACGGACACAGGTACGTGCTGGAGGTACACTAATGGTTTTTTGTTATTTAATTTAATTAAATTTTTATATATTTTATTATAGAGCACATCTGGTCCTTTCACGTAATCATACTGTTTAATGAAACATCAAAAGAAAAGAATTAAGTAATTAACAAACTGTATCTTTTGAGTTTATTATCAGAAATAAGTACGTACTGTAATTGAAGGGACATTTGGATTGCTGAAAATGTGTTTCAGATATTCAGATAAGTCAGGTGGAACATTACAATACAGTCCTCAGATGGTCGCCGCATTCTTTGTGGCAAGGTTTATGTTGTATAACTTTGCCATGCGTGATAGATGTCTGTTGGACATAAATGAGGACACATTAGTGGACTTTATGAGGCGTGATGTTGAACTGCATGTTCGGATGCCTACAAAAAAATGCACGTCGGCAGCATCACAGGCAGGAAGGGATCAGCTGGCACAAGAGCTGAATCGTCTGTAGCCTGGTAAGGAATCTAAATTGTGAGATGTAGAAAAATAACAGCCCTATTGCCTTTCATTTGAACATTTTAAAAACACCTTAAAAAACTGTAGGTTATGTTTTGTTTGAACAAAGATTGCACGTTTATTTATATTTTGTGAACTGCTGACCCAAAATTAAAATAAACACACAAGCATAATTAAGTCCTCGTTCCAAGCTGCTGTGCTCGTTCTGCAGTGAGCTTCCGTTTTCCCCGTCTTCTGACATCATTATACCACTTTCCATACTGCGTGGATGATCTGATGATGCCAGAAAAGGAGGACACACTCACTGCTACCTTATCCCACGCTTGCTTCACCTTGAAAGGCTTAGGAGAAACAGTGGTGCTCCTGAGGATAATGTGCTCATGCTTTTTCACCTCGCGCACAAGCAGGTCCATTTCCTTGGCCGAAAACCGATCTGGTCTGCCAGGTAAAAACAGTAAACACCTTTAAAATAGCAATCCACCATAGCTCATGTGCCGCTGCCTTTTAAAGTTGAGGTGATGTGCCATTCTGATTGGTTCATTGCATGTTACGCCCAAAACACACCTCTGAATAATTAAGAGAGTTAAGACATCCTTTTGGCATCTTGCACTGGCGCAAAGTCTGTTTTTTTCTGCTGTCAGAGTAGCAAAATGAATTTGGACATACCCTGTCCAAATGTTACTTGCATCTTGTGCTTTACGCTTTGCCTTAGATCGCCAAAATAGAGCCCATAGTGTAGTTTTGGTCCGTTAATAAAAAAACAGGAGAATAAATTTGGAATGGGGGACAATTATTATTATAAAGAGATGGGTCTCAGAGATATATGCATATATTGGTCTTTACCTTGCGCAGTATTAAGATTTAGATGACCATAACGCCTAGTTCTAACCACAGAACTGGTTGAAACTTTGTTTGGACAAGTGCCACGTCCAGCAGAATAAGACCAAGTTGGACAATGAGACATAATTTTACTACCATAAAACTCATAATGCAGTCATAGTGCATCTAAGGGGAATGTGCAACAAATGAATAGATATAGTTTCAGAGTTATGTGTCATGACTAGGACTACATTTATTGGCTGTTACATTTCCAGTTGATCCATCCAATACTTCTAGAAATTGCAGCCGTTTGGGAGGAGTATGGATTACATGGGCAGAAGAAGTGACGAGGTTGTCCGAGGATTACAATACTGTCGCTACAGCAGCCCCCCCCCCTTTTAACTTTCAGAGTTCATTTGACTGTCTCTGACCAGTAATTAATTTTGGCTGCAGAAAACATCATGAGTCAGGAAGATGGGAAGTAAAAGCTGAGATTGATAGGGGTGTGGGAGCTAAGCGCTGACACCGAGGCTTGTTTAGAAGAACAGATGCGGGTTTTTTGTTGGTTAGCTGCAGTGAAGAACTGGTCAGATGCAGATTTCAGTGCCAGTAGAAGGTGGCACATCTTACATCTTACATAACACACAGTTTGTACCTTTTTGAATGATGTACCTCTGTACACAACATTAAATGCAGTTACCTGCTCATATTGAGGTTAAAAAGGTAAATCAAAGTAACATTTGTTATATGCTATATGAACTCTTGTCTTACAATAATCTCTGAAAATGTAAAATCTCAGAAAATAATCTAAAATGATTCACTTGTTTAATTGTTCCTGTGAAAGGGAAATGATGCATTTTTCTTAGCTGAATTTTTGATATGGAAGGTATTATTATAAATACTGAGGTTGAAATGATTTTATGGGAAAGACGTTGAGATTATTCTTGCCTAAGTGATGGTTCTTTTATTTTCTTAAATAATTTTTTTTACTGCAGAAGTTCACCTTGCTAAGTGGTACTACAGCAGGACAGGCTGTGTTATCGTAAATTGTGTGTGTTTGTATAAATCTAGCAGCCCTGAGGTCTATATGCTTAATCAGTACATTTCATTTAGGAGATTGAAGTCTCTACTGATATAGTGTGTCAAAACAAAAAAGTCAAGGAGTGAAATTACAGGGTGGTTAATGTAGGTGATAGAGCTGGAGTTTCCCAAACTATTAGTATGCCTATTTCTGGCCTGCGTATCCATGTGCAGGGCTTCTGCATCTCGGTGCTACTTGACCTCACAGCTCCGGAGCAGCTGGCATTACAACTGGTGTTCCCCAGGCGATAAGCATGCCTGTTTCTGGCCTGTGTGTCCATGTGCAGGGCTGCTGGACGCAGTGACCTCGGTGCTGCTGGACCCCAGTGGCGTGGCACGGCTGGCAGCTGCCTGGTGCCTGCGCTGTGTTGCCATGGCTGTTCCAGCCCAAGTGGCCGTGCTCATGGACCGCTGCCTAGAGCGCCTCACCGCCCTCAAGTCCTGTCCGGAGGCTGTGGCCGGGTACAGCTCTGCCATTGCCGCCCTGCTGGGAGCAGTACAACACTGCCCCCTGGGAATCCCCCATGCAAAAGGCAAGGTATGTGTGTGCCACACTCTTCATTCATTTTATACCATGAAGTGTTTGTTTGTTTATTCCTTTGATCATTCATTCATTTATTTATGTTCACAAAAGTTAAGCTTGTCTTTCTTTGTAGTTCAGTTTTTATCAGATTTTATGCAGTAGCCATCAAAGATGTTAAAATGTATAAAATCACTTGTGAGAATTTCCTACAACCAGATGTATACCTCCATGCATTTCAAATTTGCTTAAAATGATTCCATTTTCAGATTCTTTCAGACTGTAGAGGTCCCTCAAAACTAAGTAATGGTTTGAAAAGCTTTGTTCCACGTCGCCATGCGGAAGAGTAGATTTAGCATGAAAATCTGTGAAGCTTCAGCCAAACAAATTTCACTTTGGCACATAATGTGTTGCTTCTTCATCACCATGCTGGGCAGAAACCACTGAATTATTGCCTGTGAAAAAAATTGCTGTTTAAAAATTCCTTTAAGACTAGCTTAGTCAAAATCACTGAAATCAGCACCACTTCCACCACCAATTCCTGACAGGAGAGTCATTACTTCACAAACTGCAAACTTTTCAGAAATTTGGCATCCAGACCCATACTTTAAAAGATAGTCCACAGTCTTTTTGTGAGTCTCTTCTCTGCAATCTGAGGCCCATAACCACTGGGCAAATATATCTTCTAAAATGGTCTATTAGACCTCATTGTGTACAACTTAATTATGAAGGACAGGACTTACTTCTTGATTATTAATCTTCATACGCAGTTCTTTATAATTCTTCTTATGAGTCAGGTGTTTGCTTGTGTGCACATAGCCCCCAGAAAACTTGTCACTATGATGTTGTGTTGTCATGGCAATGAGCAGAGCTTAAAGTTTACAAGGAATTTTACTTTGAAAAACTCTTTTGGCCTATTTTTTTTTACATTTTTTTTTTGCTTTGCAATAAAGGTTACATTTATTTACAAGAAAGGTCACATTTCTTTAGACCACATTCCACCCCAAGAACGCTTCTGCCAAAGAACCCAAAAGGGAAAAAACCATGGTAAAAGCAAAGGGGGATGTGTTTGTGGGGGGATCCATCCCTTACAGGTGGCAGCTAATACAAAAGCTTAAGCTGTTCATTGTGTAGGTAAAACTGTTTTTTGTGCTCTTACTTATTTGTAAGTAAACTTATTTTATTGAGCAGGAAGGACTCCGAGTCTGCCAAAATAAGCTATTAATGGGTCTGATTCTACAATGGCAGTCTATTAATGGGACTCTGCAGAACTATTTTGCCAGTCCTCTAAAAAAGAATTTGATTTTTATTCACTTTTTAAACATCATTATAGTTCAAAGCTGTGGTGATCTCCATTCCAGACGTATTCTCCTTTGAGCTCTTAGGGTTGCAAAGGCAGTAGCACTTTCTTTGCTGCTAGTCATCACAACCTTGTCCCCTTGATCCCCAAATATGGCCATTGTTGGGCTGGGATGATTATCTAAGTCAAAAGCGTTGTTAAAAATTTTAAATGCTGGTGTCCAAAATTCCCTCAATCTGGAACATTACCACAACATATGGAATAAGTCCACTTTGGCGATTTTACAGTGATCACATGTATTGTCTAAATTTGGGTAAAGGCCCTATATGAGCTACAATCCACTGCATATTTATCAGACTTCAGAAGAACTGTGCTGAGAGCCCCTCTGAGGCTTTGCTGGAGAGCAGACTGTTCAAGAGAGTGAATAAACATGTTAAGGAGCAGTGGAGTCAGCTGAGAAGAAAACTTTTATATTTATATTTTTTATTGAATTCTCTGTTTATTGGTAGTCTAAAGGGTGCTCCAGGTGTATTCTCTGGTCTTCTGTAATCAATATCATTACACAACTTTTCCAGAAATTCCATCATAGAGGAATTGTCCTGAGGATGTTTTGATGTGTAGAAATGTGGATAAAATTTCATAAAAGTATATTTAATTTCTTGGGTATTTATTGTTAGTTCTTGGGATGTTTGTTTAATGTGCAGTATGAGTTTAGATGCATATTTTTAGTTTTCAGCTGATATGCAAGCAGGCGTCCCACCATCTCACCATTTTTGTGTATTTTTTTACTAATAAGTCATAATATGGATGGTGATACAGAGTCAGTCTGGTCGGTGAAAAGAAAATCATCTATTGCAGAATCTGAAAGTAAAGCTGTGCTTAGTCTCCAAGCAAATCTTGATGGGTAATTAAGTGAAAAACTCATGATGAGAATTAGGGGTGCATGATCTGATTCTACAATGGCAGAATATTCTGCATTTTTTACTGAGGAGAGGAGATGTTTATGAAAAATTTGCTTTTCTTGAACAGGACTGATGAATATGTGAAAAGTAAAAGAAATTCTATTTTGCTAGGGTATAAAAATGTTTGAACATCTATACAACCTATTTGAGTCATGAGGCTAGAGGGAGCCTTGGACATTTTTGATGAAGATACAGTTTTGGGATTTGAGTGATCCATGGTTGTGTCTATGACACAGTTCACATTGGTATTCTTTGTATATGGATTAACGAGTTATCTGGATTTAATTGTTGATGATTTGACAAGATCCCGAATCTCTGGGTTCTTCAAATCTCTTGTTGGATTTGTTGTCACAGCAACTAATCCATAAGCTGGTACCTGTTCGAAGCAGGTTTATTTGATGTAAACAAGAGTAGATCACAGATTTAAACAGAGGTGTATATTCAGGAAACCCGTCCAACCATAGCCACTCTATTCCTACGAGAACAACTGTTTGCAGTCGGTGCGATCATCATAAACAGTGTTTTTTTATATATAGAACTTCATTGCATAATATTACAGTACAAATACGAACAATTTAATACCAAATGCACATAATAAAAAATATGGAAAATTACAGTACAAGGCAAGCACTAAGGTACATCAACAAAACATTAGTCCTTGGATGAAATAAGAATTGTACAAATGGATGGTTCTAACAGCCTTAGCATTATTTGAAAGTCCATTTAGTTATTTTTGTCATAGTAAAATTCTGAAAAAAGGTTTCACACCATTGAAATTAGATTTATGTTAGCTGTCTAAAATGGTGGAAGTGAGGGTGCAATGCTCATGGAGCCTGCAAAGTCCCAAAACTTATATATTTTTTATCTTGTGCACAAATACATACACTATATTGAAAACTATTGGGATGCCTGGCCATTACACTCAGAGAAACTTTTATGACATCCCATTATAAATCAATAGGGAGTCGGTCTCCTTTGCAGTTATAACAGCTGCCATTCTTCTGGGAAGGCTATCTATAAGATTTTGGAGTGTGTCTGTGGGAATTTTTGACCATTCTTCCAGGAGAGCATTTGTGAGGTCAGGCACTGATGTTGGACGAGAAGGTCTGGCTCACAGTCTCTACTCTAATTCATCCCAAAGGTGTTCTATCGGGTTGAGGTCAGGGCTCTGTGTGGGCCAGTCAAGTTCTTCCACACCAAACTCACCCAACCATGTCTTTATGGACCATGTTTATGCACTGGGGCACAGTCATGTTGGAACATAATAGGGCCTTCATCATTCTCTTGCCACATTTAAGCATAGAATTGTCCAAAATGTCTTGGTATGCTTATTAATTTAAAAAAATTGTTTTAATTTATTTATAATTGTCTATTAATTATTTACAAAGTGTTAAAACCTGATTAATAACCTCAAATCAATTCAATTTATTTTTGTATAGTGCATTTTCACAACACTACATTGTCTAATAGCACTTTACACTGTCCCTGCCCAATATTCCCAGAGAGTAACTTGATTATAGACCATTCATGAACCCTTTATAAGAGTAGTCTTATTGTAAAGTTGTACTTCCTCTGTTTGCATCCCTTGTATCCATATTATGTATTGGGCCCCGTCACTGTGCCTTTTGTTTCTCCTGAAACCAGTGAAAGAATGAAAGAATACAACAAACGGTAGAGGATGATGCCCTTTTGAGGCTTTTAGGCCAAGAGATGGATGTGCCTTCCCCAATTCCATTATTATCAAAAACATTTTTTCCCAGAGCTTTCATTAGCAGCTCAGATATAAACATGACTGTAGAGTCACCTTTGTCAGGATTCCAAGGTTTGCTCCAAGTCCTCAACTCGGTTAAGCAAGACTGCACTTTGCTCTTTCAGGTGCTTAATAGTTTTTTCTGCTAATGATCTTTTTTTCTGAGTTAGTGCTTGTCCATCTCTCCGGAGCAGTGAGTCAGTATGGGCATCTTTACAAACAGGAGAAAACTTTTGATAGAATATGACCGTTTTGGGGAGGGGGGGGAATAGAGTTATCCTCCAAGTTTGACAGACCAAAGAGTCCTCTGTGCAGTTTAGCATTAAACACTTCTGACTTTCCGTGAATGTTTTTCTGTGTAGAATTTGCTGTTTTGAAATGTTTATGACAGAGATGGCAAGTGCAAAGTTGGGGCTTATGTAAGCTAATAAAGCTGTGGTTCCGTAAGAATGTGAATTGAACTTAAAGGCCATGGAGAACCTCACTGTTCCATCATGCCTTGCGTGCAATTGACTGTAATCTCAGAAACCACAGTAGTTGAGCCAGATTGAAGTGGAATGAGCGGCGAATATAGGTTCACTGCTAAATCTGCCAGACATTTAAGCACAAAAAATACTAAATTTCTGACTTGAGGGGGTTAAAAAAAAAAGAAGCGGCAGTGCCAGAAACCTGAAAGCTGACAGCAGTGTGGTGTATAGCAAGTGCACTCAGGAGGTTATGATGATGAATTTCCACAATCTTCTGCCGTTTTCCCCCTTATTTACTCTGGCTTCAAAGGCCGAATGAGAGCCAGTTTGCTTTAAAGCAAAACGAATGAATCAGAAGCAGATACACACTGCATCAGGCAGTCAAAACTATCTATATCAAAATAATGAAGTTGGAGACAGTAATGCAGTAATGTAGAAAAAACTTCTTAAAAAGCAGAGATGATGCTGGGGGACAGATATCCATTTCATTCTGCGTTCTGTAAACTTAAATCAAACCACTAGGATAATATTACTGTTGCAGTTGGCATGATTTTTTTTCAAAATGACACTAGAGAGATTTGTGCCTAGGTTTGTGTGCCTGGAAATTTATTCTCCTAGTAGACTCTCTTAGTGCTTATTTACGCAGCTTTGCTGACATTAGGTTCTACCATGTGCCGTTTCGTTCTTGCTCCCAGAGCGGTGCTCCACTTGTTACTGGTCGCTCACTGGAAGCTCAGCCTCACAGTACTGGTGGCTCCTTGACATGCCTCACTTGCACGTCATTTTGGACAGAAGCATCTGCTAAATAAATAAATGTGGCGTCAGTCCTTAATGAAATGTTTTAAATCTATAGATGATGTTTTATAAATATGAAATTATCATCATAGCAGTAGTTTAATAGGATATTAACTAAAATGATTAGTACATTAATCAATCCACTCCTCATACCCCTCATGGGGTGGTATGTAGCTCAGTGGGTCAGGGCGCTGTGTCTGTGACCAGAAGGTCCCCAGTTTAAATCTCCAGTTGTTCCAGGGACTGTCTGACCTTGTTTTGTCAATAATTCATCGATTTTGGATGAAAACAGCTGCTAAGGAAATAAATGTTAGGGTACATCCTGGTACCAGACAAATCATGGGAGTAACGCACTTTTATGTCATAGGATAATTGTGTGAAATGTCACCTTGGTGGGGGCTGAGCTCTGGTTAAAGTGGCTGTATTTTTCCCATGGGTGACTGCCCTCTCTCTTTAGCCGCTCTGCAGCTAAAATGCCTGCTGCCATCTCCATGTTCTCTCCCAAACCCACAGGTAGTTCTTGGCTTGGCAGAAGACCTCCTGCGCTCGGCTTCCCAGAACAGCCGCTTAGCGCTTCAGCGGGCCCAGGGAGGCTGGCTACTCCTCTCTGCACTGATGACTCTGGGTGAGTATATCTCTCTTGGCAGTGCTGATGCTTTGGTGTGTCTACTTGTGTATTCTAAATGGTCATTCTATTGTTGGAGTGATTTTGTACCAAATATCCATCTATATAAATGTGTGCTAAGCACCCCCTCGCAAAATGATGTCCTAATGGGCTGACCAGTCTTTGTGAAGTATTAGTTCTACATGGCAGTTTTCTCACATTTTTATCATTTGTCATGTAGGTCCAGCTGTAATGGTACACCATCTCCCCAGGATCCTGTTGCTTTGGAAGTGTACATTTCCCCTGTCCGTCCAGGAGCTCCATTTTGAGTGTGGCCGTGGAGATGCCTTCACCTGGCAGGTGATGCTGGAAGGTCGGGCTGGAGCGCTTTGCGGTAAGATTTCCCTTCATGATGCCACACCAGCTGTACTATAGGGGCATTTTTCTTCAGTGACTGTGTGTGATGGCATGGTGGCTCAGCAGGCACAAACACATTTGTCTGTCACATCTAGGATTGTGGGTCTGCTGTGTGTGGCTGCAATTTGCATGTCTTCTCTTACTCTGGCATTCAGTTTAGACTAATTGGTGTTTATTACTTGTGTGTGTGTGTGTGTGTGTGTGTGTGTGTGTATGTTCGCGCGTGTGCATGCGTGTGTACATAAAGTCCCCTCCAAAAGTATTGGAACAGCAAGGCCAATTGATTTATTTTTGCTGTGCACTGAAGACATTTGTGTGAGAGATATGAAGATGGATATGAGAAGAGAGATCAGAGTTTCAGCTTTTATTCCCAGGTGTTTACATCTAGATATATTAAACAACATATCCCATTTTTATCAAACCATCCAGTTTTTCAAGTGAGCAAAAGTACTGGAACAGGATGTTTTCTACTAAATTAAAGTCAAAAATACTTAATATTTGGTTACATATCCCTTACTTGCAATAACTGTGTCAAGCATACGGCCCATAGACCCTGCTAAATTTCTTGTTTCTTCTTTGGTTATGCTTTTCCAGGCTTTTACCACTGTTATAACTTAATGTTTAATATGTTGATGGGGTTTAAGCACTTAACGGTTATTGTGGAAGGTGTCAATGGCTTAATTTGATGTGAGCTGTTAAGTGAAGATATCTCGTAAAGAAACGTAAGTTTAATATAAACTACAAATCCCATACTGCCATGCTAATTGTATTTTCCGGATGTACAAGTATACCCGCCTTTTTTTGAAAGTAAAGTTGTGTTCGCGTTTTAACTTGTGTTGCTGTCCATTATTGCTGGATGGACAGAGACAGAATACTTTCACATTTTTTGGTGCCGAAACCTGGGAATACTCTAGTCAGCAAACGGAGAAATGGAAGTGGACGAACTGATGGACAGATTGATTAGAAAACGTAGAGCAATGCGAGGGGCTACAACGAGACTCCTGCAAGGTATCGACACGAAGGTTAGTAAGGACAAGGCTGATGCTGAACGTTTGACTGAGTTATTGGCAAACTTGTCTATTAAAGAAGAAGCATTGTCGGATTTAGACCAAGAGATCGAACGAGGAACTGCTACGGAGGATTTTGAGACAGAAATTTCAAACACAGAGGATTATAAGGAACAAGTTATCACGATGAAGACGTGCGCACAGAAAGTAATTAAGAATGTTCACGAGAGCGTGAGTAGCCCGCGAAGGAGAGAGATCGCAAATTCAGAACTCAGTTAAGTTACCTAAATTGATGATCCAAAGCTTCAGTGGTGATTTAAGTTTATGGCGAGGTTTTTGGAACCAATTTGAAACAGCTTTCACACCCCTGTGAAAAGGTCATCAGACGTTGCTGCACTGAGACGGCTCTACGATAAATGCGAGATTCAGATCTGTAGTTTGGAGTCACTGGGCGTTGTATCAGAGACTTATGGTAGTTTGCTCTGCCCAATCCTGCTGCAGCTGATACCTGAAGACATGGCTCTAAATTATACCAGGCAAAGAGGAATGAGGGAAGAATGGAGAGTCCCAGAGATAATGGAATTCCTTAAAAATGAGACACTCAGTAGAGGGAGGATCGTGCATCTTATAACAAGTAATAAAGAGAAAGATAATCAGAGCATCTATAAGCCATTTAAAGGGACTGATCCAACTTCTGAGCTGAAACAGAAAAAAGGGAACCTGTCAACGGCTGCTGCTTTGCACACTGCCAGCCACAGGACACAGAATTGTGTATTTTGCGATAGTGCAGAGCACAGATCAGAACTTTGTCCTTTGCATAATGTAGCAGAGTGGCGAGAAATGTTGAAAAGGATAGGAAGATGCTTTGTGTGCCTTGGACTAAGGCACATAGTGAAAAACTGCGGGATTAAGGACACATCATGTGACCGACGAGGGAAAAGACATCACAGCGCAGTATGCAGGACCCCTGAAGAGTCTACCCCAGTCACCAGTGACAAGGTAGAAACTGTGGTTTCCTCATTTGCTACAGATTCCATGAAAGTGAAACCAAAGAGCCAGAGTACAGTGCTGCTGCAGACTACACGGGTACGTGCAGTGGGTCCAGGGGGACGGATGGTAATTCGCTACCTGCTGGATGGGGGGAAGTCAGAGGAGCTTTGTATGTGAAAGGCAGGGGAGGGCCCTGAAGCTACCTGTCATAAGACAAGAGACCTTTACTCTTCATACTATTGACTCCACTGCTTCTGTGACGACCAGATGCAACACTGTGAAACTAGTTCTGGAGAACATTGAGGATAAAAGACAGAGAATAGAAACTGAAGCATTTGAAACACCACAAGTGTACACCACTGTGATGAAGGTTCCTGAAGAGCATATCCAGCGTTCACTGGAAGGAAAGGGTCTGCAGTTGGCTGATGTAAATGAAAATGGCGATGCTGAGGCTAAATTGTCAGTGCTGATAGGAGCAGACTACTGTTGGAGCATAGTGTTAGGCCGTGTAGAAAGATTAACCGACACATTGGTTGCGGTTGAAAGTGTATTTGAATGGTGTGTGCAGGGACCAATGACAATGTCAAGCGTCACTGAAGTGACATCTATGCACATTCAAACAGAATAAGACCGATTAATTTCAAGTCAGCTGATGGCCTTCTGGGAGATAGAATCTCTTGGTATCACCAGACAGGAGCCTGGTGATCCAGAAGAAGAAGAAGTGCTTCAGAGGTTCGAGAAAACAACACAATTAAAAAATGGGCGATATGAAGTGGAGTTGCCATGGCGGCATGAGAAACCAGAACTCCTGGACAATGCGAAACGAATGCGACAAATGGAAACGATGCCTCGTCTCATGAAGGAGGCTGTCCCTCACTGAATAACTGTCTGATGAGTGGCCCAAACCTCAATCCAGATTTGCTTGGCATACTGATCCGCTTTAGACTGCACGAAATTGCATTTATGGCATACATAAAGAAAGTGTTTTTACAGATTTCTCTCGCAGAAAGGGACAGAGATGCAGTGAGATTTTTGTGGCTCACTGCCTTACAAGGTGAGGATGCTAGTGAGAAGCTGCGTGTGTTGAGGATGACCAGGGTGGTGTTTGGAGTCTCCTCAAGTCCATACCTGTCATCTACTACAGTGAGAAGGCATCTCCGGCAATATGAAGAACAGCCTCACGTCATACAGCTTATGAAGGAGTCCCTGTATGTTGATGATTTCGTTGCCAGTGTCCGTGATGTGGAAGAAGTGATCTCTGTGACAACTGAGCAAAAGAAATCCTGTCTGCTGCTGGAATGGACCTGTGTAAATGGATGACAAACTCTACAGCACCGAGGGAAAGGTGGAAGGATACAGCCATTGGTCCCACCGAGGAGCAAGAAGCCCATGGAACAGTGCTGAAGGTACTTGGCTTGGTGTGAAGGACCCAGACTGATGACTTTGTGTTCGATCTAAGACCTATATTAGAGAAATCGATGAAGAAGAACACAAAAGGAAGCGTTCTGCAATGCTCCGCTAGTATCTTTGACCCCATCGGCTTCCTAACGCCATTCACTATAAGGGTTAATTGTCTGCTGCAAGAGATGTGGGAAAGAGGACCTGGCTGGGACTAAGAGTTGCCACATGACCTGAACCAAAAATGGAAGAGCTGGTGTTCTGAACTCTCACTAATTCACCAGATCTCTATACCGCGCTGGTATAAAGAAACAGATGAACAGAGTGGCAGGGTGTCAAGACTTCATGTGTTTTGTGATGCCAGCGAGAAGGCGTACAGTGCTGTGGCCTACCTACACTGGGTAGAAAGGGATAAGGGGAAGGCCGCTCGTCTGGTTGCCTCAAGATCACAAGTGGCTCCTTTGCGAAAATTGTCGCTGCCACGCTTGGAGTTGATGGGAGCATTGATAGGAGTGCGGCTGGGAAGGAACTTGATAAACCTTTTAAAATTGGAACTCCAGCAACTTTATATGTGGACAGAATCGACGATTGTGCTACACTGGATTCGCAGCTCCGCACGTAAGTGAAAGCAGTTTGTTGCTAATAGGGTGATAGAAATCCAGTCCCTAACAGACCCGGCATCATGGTTGCACTGCAAGGGTAAGGAAAATCCCGCTGATCTTCCGACTCGGGGCCAGACTGTAGTAAGCCTGAGTCAGAGTCACCTGTGGTGGGAAGGACCTGCATTCATGATCTCATCTGAACATGAGGAAGGGTCTAATGATCCATCAGCAGTGGATGAGGTGGTCAAAGAAGAGCTGGAGGTAAGTGAGCATGTAACAGTACAGCTCCATAGTGATGAACATGGGGCGATGGAACCGGTGCTAGACCTACTAAGGTACAGTAAGCTGAAGACAGTTTTGCGAGTAACAGCCTGGATCAAGAGATTCATAGATAACACACGTTTGACTACAAAGTGAAAAGGAGAACTGACAGCAGAGGAGTTGTTCCAAGCAGAGAAGTACTGGATAAGGGCAACACAGTGACAGTGTTTTAGTCAGGAGGTTACTCTCTTGAAGGCAGGGAAGGCCTTAAATAAGGATTCAAAGATCAGAGAGTTGAGGCCATTCCTGGATGAGGAAGGGTTGATGTGTGTTGAAGGTAGGTTGCAGCAATCAGACTTTAGTTTCAGACAGCAGCACCCATGGATTTTGCCTGCAAGGAACAGATACTGTGAGCTGTTAGTTCAACACACACGAGAGCCTGATGCATGCAGGTGTGCAAGACATACTGGTGCAATTACGAGAAAGACACCGGGTAATGCGCGGGAGACAGTTAGTGAAGAGTGTTCTATCAAAGTGTAATGTGTGCAGAAGATTCACGGCCAGACCTATGCAGCAGGTCACTGCTCCATTGCCCCAGGACAGAATCACAGAATCCCCTCCATTTGAGATATCAGGTGTGGACTTTGCTGGACCACTGTATATGAAGGTCGGCGATGCACTTAGCAAGGCCTACATTTCCTTATTCACCTGCGCAGTGACTAGAGCGGTGCATTTGGAGTTTGCCTCCAGTCAGTTTACGGAGCATTTTCTATTGGCTCTGAAAAGATTTATCTCTAGAAGGGGACTATGTAGGGTGATTTACTCAGATAACGCAAGAACTTTCAAGCGAGCTGAACGAGACTTGAGGGAACTGTGGAGAAGCATCAAGGATCCACAACTGCTATAGTACTTCTCTGAGAAAGGTATAAGTTGGAGATTTATTGCTGAGAAAGCTGCCTGGTGGGGTGGGTTTTGGGAATGGCTCATCAGGTCAGTAAAAACCTGCTTGAGAGAGATTTTTGGACGAGTTTCCCTCAACTTTGAAGAACTAGCCACCATTCTGACGGAGGTGGAGGCTACCTTGAACTCCAGGCCACTCATTTTCGTCAACAATTATCTTTATGAACCACAGCCGCTGACACCTGCCCATTTCCTTGTGGGAAAAAGGCTCACCTCTTTGCCACCGAAACAGTTTTCTTTTGACAGGGGATGTACAAACCTGAAAAGAGAGGAGATGACTAGGAGATGGCGGTATAAGGGACGTCTCATGACAGGGTTCTGGAACAATTGGAGAAAGAACTACCTATTGGACCTGAAGTCCGCACATCGCAGTAACACATTGCAACCTACGTCATTTAAAGGTGGGGGATGTCATCCTCATTGAGGATGACAACATGCCAAGACAGACTTGGAAGTTAGGACGAGTTGAGTACCTGTTTCCAGGTCGTGATGGGAGAGTGAGGTCCTGTACGGTCCGCACATCATCTGGAATTTTCCTGAAACGACCAGTTCAATTGTTATATCCTTTGAAGTCCGAGTGATGAACTAATGGTTCATCAGGAGGGAAGATGTTATAACTTAATGTTTAATATGTTGATGGGGTTTAAGCACTTAAGGGTTATTTTGGAAGGGTTCATTGGCTTAATTTGATGTGAGCTGTTAAGTGAAGATATCTCGTAAAGAAACGGAAGTTTAATATAAACTACAAATCCCATAATCCCATGCCGATTTTATTTTCCAGATGTACAAGTGTACCCGCCTTTTTTTGAAAGTAAAGTTGTATTCGTGTTTTAACTTGTGTTGTTGTCCATTATTGCTGGATGGACAGAGACAGAATACGTTCACAACCACAGCATCCTTTAGCTGTTGTATGTTTTGCAGGGTTTCTTTCTTCAGTCTTCTCTTCAGAAGGTGAAATGCATGTTCAATTGGGTTAGGATCTGGTGATTGACTTGGCTAAACCAAAACCTTCCATTTTTCCCCCCTAATGAAGTCCTTTGTTGAAGTGGCAGTGTGTTTTGGATCATATTCTTGTCGCATAATAAAGTTCCTCCTGATTAGTTTGGATGCATTTCGCTGTAAATTTGCAGACAATATGTTTCTATAGACTTCTGCGTTTATTCTGCTACTACCATCATGAGTTAAATCATAAATAAAAATGACTGAAACTGTTCCAGAAGCAGAAATGCAAGCCCAAGCTATGACACAACCTCCACCATGCTTCATAGATGAGCTTGTATGTTTAGGATCCAGAGCAGATCCCTTCTTTCCCCACACGTTGGCCTTTCCATTGCATTGGTAGATGTTAATCTTTGTCTCATCAGTCCATAAAACTTTGTTGCAGAACTGTTGCAGCTCATCTTTGTACTTTTTGCAAATTCCAATCTGGATTTGTACTGCTGGTGAGTGGTTTGTATCCTGCAGTACGGCCTCTATATTGTGGTTCGTTAAGTTTCCTTCGAACAGTGGACTGTGATATTTCTTCCCCTGCTTTTTTGGAGGTTGTTCATGATGTTACAGACTGTTGTTTGGGGGGTTTTCTTTACTGCTCTCACCATTTATCTGTCATCAGTTGTTGTCGTTTTCCTTGGATGACCGGTTCAGTGCCTGTTGCTCAATACACCAATGATTTCCTTCTTTTTCGGGACATTCCAAATTGTGGTATTGGCTATGTCTAATGTTTTTGAAATACGTCTGATGGATTTTGCCCCTTTTCTCAGCTTCAGAATGACATGCTTTTCCCCCATAGACAGCTCTCTGGTCTTCATGTTGATCTACCCTTCTTAACTACAAATGCAGTCTTTACAGGTGAAAGCCAAAGCTTAAACTGAGAGTAGATATCCAGGGCTATTTAATGATTAAACAATCGATCTTATATGACATACCGGGGTAACAAACACCTGTTGCTTTTCATGTTCCTGGGTGATTTGATGCAAATTGTGTTATGTTCTATATTGTTTAACATATCTAGATGTAAATACCAGGCAAATATTGATTGTTTGATATTACACACAAAAGTCTTCAGTGCACAGCAGAAACAAATTAATTGGCCTTGTTGTTCCAATACTTTTGGAGCGGACTATATATGTGCCTCGTGCAAAAGTTAGTATTATTAGTAACATCGACTGAAAGTTTAGAGTGCAGTCAACTGCAACTGTCCAAACAAGCTTATACTGTACAACGTAGGCTGCAGTGTATTATTTCAAACCATTTGCTAGTCACTGGCACTAAAATCCCACACATATACCCCATTAAGCTCAGAAGCGTTACCAATTAAGCGATTGTCCTGGTCAGGTTGTTCCGTTAGGGATCCCTGACCTAGCATATGTTTAAAGTGCATCTATATGTACAAAAATACAGGACAGATGGCATCGCATATTGGATCATGGAGCGTTTCAGAATCCACCCGGACTCATGTGATGCATTCAGTGCCAGTCAATTGAAGTATATCAAGATGAGGGCGTTTCTTTTGGTCTCACTCTTGCACGAGTGCAAGTACACTAGGGCTGCCTCAATTAGTCGACGTAGTCGATGATGTCAGCGCTGAAAAGGCGTCGACGTCATTATGTTAAATCGAAGCATTGTTTTTTTATTATTTCATTCCAGGTACTTTTATGATTTCTAAAATGCTTCAGTTCATTATAACAAATGTTTTCCTTCAATATCACTACGTAATTATGGGAGTAATTCAAACTATAACAAAACAAAAAGGTGGTTTTATACTTTGCAAAGTGCAATGGCATGCCATAGTGGCACGAGCGCTATGAACAAGCACCTGAAGAGGAAATGCGCAGGAGCTATTCTGGATGATGGACCGCCAGAGTAGGCCAAACCACCCTAAGTGCTCTCTATTCATGTTTATTAAATTGGCATTAGAACGGAGAGCTTTATAAATATCGCTTTTCCTTGTAGCCTTGTAGCTAAATACACTTATTATTAAAGCCGTAAAGTTGTCTGTCTGCTACATTAGAATCTTCATTAAATAAGTGTTGGTGAAAATGTTAAGGCTAAAATCTGGGCTTATTCTATGTTGATTGACAGTGCTGGTGTGCGTTTGTGCACATTTGACTTGTTGGTACCAGTGTTGTCACTACAACTGAAATGGAAACGGACACTAAATAAAATAAATGAATTTGTGAACTAAAATAAAAATCAAAACCATATGTACAAAAAAAAATGTGTCGGACTTTAATCTGAAAAAAGTACCGCCACACCACCATCTTTTTACCTTATTTAACCACAGAATCTCCTCATTTAAAAGATGTAGCTGCTGATCTGTCCCTTCCTTCATTGGGACTTCAGTGCTTACCGTGCTCCGCTAACTGAATTCATTAAGAATGAGGATACTTCAAATTTATAGAGATTACTAACTTTTGGGCATCACAATACGCATCTCATTAATATTTTTGGCATACTACTAATCCGCTTGTTGAATTGGGGGTGAAAATAATGTGTGTATAATTCCGAAAAGCCTTAGATTCGTAAAAACCCTGCAATGGCATAAATTAAAAGGTGAAGTAAATTTTCTGAAGGAAAATTAATCGTTTTGATTTATCGACCAATCGATAAAACAGTCAATAGATTAATCTATAGAAAAATAGTCGTTAATGCCAGCCCTAAAGTAGCACATTCTATTTCCTTTCATCCTATTTTCTTTTTTATTTGAACCGATTTTTTAATCAACCACTTGTTTAGCGTAACTGATTTGCCTATTAGGTGTATTGGCAAGGCACATGTCACTTGAATCCTACGTGATGATATGTATAAACTGTATATTTCTATATACTGCTGTGTTGTATAATTCTTATATAATCATATAAATTATTTTCATGTGTTTTGGATTGTAACATTTATTTCTAACTATATAGTAAATGGGGAAAAAAAAACATTTTGTTACATGTTTGGCTTTCTGAGCGCTGCAGTATTGTCTTTGGCCATGAAGATACAGCCCTCCAGAGCGTGTAGTGAAAAATGCAGTTAAAAACAATTAAGTGCAGAATGTGCTTAAGGGTAATTTCCATGCGACACACCTATATTTTGGTTTTTCTCTGCCCAAAATGTGTATCTAGGCTAAGTGCACATAAACCCCAGACGTAAGTCCTTTGGAAAATATGCTTGCAAAGAGCGTACAGCTACTGCCTTTTTATCTTGAATACATGGGAGGATCAACCCCATTAAGAATATAAATAATATAAATGGCATTATAAGATGTGAACATTAAAACGTTCAAAGAAATACAGGTAACCACCTAATTGGTTGGAAAAGATTGTGCACATTGTCATACTAGTAGAATGTGCAATAAATGAAGTATAATTTCAGACCTACATATCACTCCGAACATTCAGGTAAACACACATTTATTAACTTTCACATTTCCATGTGATATATCCAGTGCTTCTAGAAATTGTACAGGCTGGTGAGTGTGGGAGGAGCAGGGATTAGATGGGCATAGCAGCTGATGGCGCTTTCTGGGGAATTTTTAGTTGTCATTTTTGACACCTTTCTTAGTGTGTGTTCAGATAGGTACATTTCTGTGGATTGTGCCTTACAAAGTGCCCCCTTGTGCTTATCTTTCAACAGCCATGAAGAGTTTCTTCCTACACTGTCGGGACCTTGTGAATGATGAGGTCATCGGTCACCTCCTTGCCCCCTTGACCTGTGCCATTGTTCTGCTGACTCAGTGAGTTCTAACACTGGCAAAAATTGTGTATTTGAACTGAATGTACATTTCATACGCTTAAATTGAACAGTGTACCAAATACAGGGCAATATTGCTTTTAAATAATGATTCTACATAGATACGATGTTACTGTATTCCCTGGACTTCTGGGAATACATATGGTTTTGGGGCTTTTTTTTTAATTATTAAATTTTTATGTTTTCTTTTAGTAAAAAAAAACCTAGATCAAATGTCTACTCCAAACCATTTATATAAGAATTTTGATTAAAATATCATAATCATGATATATCTTAAATTTGGCTGATCGATCTCCCAGAACAAACCCCCCCCCCCAGATCAGAAAATTTTACTGAAATCACTCCCACCTTCACCCTGATTAGTAGGTTTATCTCTGGCACCCAGCACTTTGATTAGCATATTTTTGATATTACATCATTATTAGTTCCCTCTTGTTTCTTTTTAGCCTCCTAAAAATACCTCAAATAGCCCACTTAATAGCCACCCTTGACAGCCTAGGGCCCCCAGAGAAGTTAGTCTGCCCCTCATTTTTGTTGATTGTAGCTAATCTTGTTTATGTATAATAAATTAGGGTTCATTTTTGTGTGCAATAGCGCACAACAATAAAATACGATTACAATTGTCTCGCAAAAAGTGTGTTAATTAATTACACAATGTAACACAATTTTTGTTCCTGGCTTCCAAGTGTTATATTTCAACTGCTTATGTCTAAAGCCTAT
>JAAGVU020000025.1:6999181-7011419 GCA_011763525.2 Mormyrus iriodes
ACCCGGGCACAGACGCGAACCCTGATCCCAGAGGTGTGAGGCAACAGTGCTAACCACTGCACCACCGTGCCGCCCCCAAATAATTAGTCATGCATATTAATTAATTAATTGATTGATGAATCAATACATTTGTTAATTAGTAGTGCTTTGCAATGGTGCTAGCTCATGTTTTGTGAAGAAAATCAACTTCAAATGTTTCAGTGCTAACTTGAGA
This sequence comes from Mormyrus iriodes, assembly GCA_011763525.2. NCBI lineage: Eukaryota > Metazoa > Chordata > Actinopteri > Osteoglossiformes > Mormyridae > Mormyrus > Mormyrus iriodes. The sequence goes on from JAAGVU020000025.1 coordinate 6,999,396, forward strand.
ACTGGCACTTCAGTTAGCATTAGCCTAAACAAAACATCTATCTGTCCATCCATCCATTTTCTGCCACTTATCCGGGGCTGGGTCATGGAGGCAGCAGTCTAAACAGGGAAGCCCAGACCTCCCTCTCACCAGCCACCTCCTCCTGATCCACTGGGGGAATATCAAGGCGTTCCCAGGCCAGCTGAGAGATCTCTCCAGCATATCCTGGGTCTGCCCCAGGGTCTCCTCCTGGTTGAACATGCCCGAAGCACCTCCCCAGGGAGGCGTCTAGGAGGCATCCTACATAGATGCCCGAAGCACCTCAACTGACTCCTTTCGATGCAGAGGAGCAGCATCTGCATTACTGCCGACACTGCACTGATCTGCCTGTCGATCTCCCACTCCCTTCTTCCCTCACTCATAAGACCCCGAGATACTTAACCTTTTCCACTTGTGGGAGTAACCCACCAGGAGAAGCAATCCACTCTTTTCTGGTCAAGAATCATGGCCTTAGATTTGGAGGTGCTGATCCACATTCCAGCCACTTCACACTCAGCTGCAAACTGTCCCAGGTCTCAGTCTGATGAAGCCAACAGGACCACATCATCTGCAAAAAGCAAAGACACGATCCTGAGGTACCCAAACTGGACCCCCTTCGCCCCCTGGGGATTGGGGGACACTCTCCCCAGTCCGGGAGGGGTCACATCTCCCTCTGTTGTACTCTTCCTGGGGGGTGTATGTGAATCACGAGACCCTACCAGTGGCAATAGCCCCCGGCAACATAGCTTCTAGGATCACAGAGGCACAAAATCCCCTCCAACATGTTAAGGTGGTGATTCATGGGGGGCAAAAAGTATTTAACAATCTCAAAAATGTTACATGCCCATCATTGTCTGCGTACTTGCCGTCTGTTATAGAAAATACTTTTAACCAGCGGAAATGTGGGCTGGTTCTCAGGTCGTTCCAATTAAGCACCCCCTAAGGAACAGCTGTTTGCACTGGCACAGCACTAGTGCAAAAGAGCTACAAGGCAGTCAAAGAAAATGATGTTTTAACAAACTGTACAACTAAGATATTTTGCCTGTCAAAGTGTGTTAGCACATAAAATTAAACTACCTGAGAACCAGCTTCCTGTCAGCACCGTCACAGCACTAGTGGGAAAGACGTATTAGTTCTCATTTACATATTTACATATCAGGGTTTTTTTTAATGAAATTCCCTTTTATTTTAATGATTAGACTACACAGGTTTATATTACTACACAGGTTGTTTTGCATTATATTACATTGCAGCACAAACACACAACAAAATCCAAAATATCGTCAAAGCAAGAAAGCAGATTATAGATGCTTTCAGATGTAGTTTCCTTCGCTGTTAGTTTTTTCACCCGCTTCACATCCCTGCAGTTTTTGACCATTAAAATACAGGAGAATAAATTTGGGTTGAGAAACATACATTTTTATGACAATATGGGCTCAGAGATTTATGCATATATTGGTTATTACCAAGCACAGTATTCAGTTTTTCATTACCATAATGCCAAATTTCCTCCATAAAATTAAACAATGCTTTGTTTAAACAAGTGCAATGTATAGCAGAATAACACCAAGTTGGATTTGGAGATATACAGCACTCACAGACAGTCTTGGGACACTTGCTTAATTATTTGCAAGTTATCCGGCTAAGCAAGAAATCCTGCTTTGTGATACAGGCCCCCGGTTGCATTTTCTGGGTTCTCATTGACAGAGCTATAGACCAATAAAGAGCTGAGACCCTCCTTCCTAGTTCTAGGTAAATGATGCCATGTTTGGAGTCCCATAGTGGCTTCACTGAGGGCAAAATGTCAGCATGGGCCAGTTTCGAATTGGGAGTTCTGGCAAAACGCTTATTTCTCAGAAATGGAGTGTGATGTAAAGAAAATTTAAACGCAGATATATTCTGGAGACTCTACAGAATCCAACTATGCCCAATTGAATCAGTCCTGCTAATCACTCTAGTCCAATAGATGGAACTTCACTGTTAAACAGGTTAAAATTTAGCCCTTTAGGTATGTTTTTAAGGCTTTCAGAGCCAAAAAACAAATTGAAGCTAAATTCATATAATAAGAGCTATTGCTAGTTTCAATTCAATTCAGTTTATTTTTATATAGCACCTTTCACACAGAGCTTGGGGTTTGAATCCCAGAATGTACACATAAATTGTACCTCATTCCTGTATTGTCATGTAAGTCATCTTGGATAAAAGCGTCAATTAAATATAGATGAGTTACATGTATATCATCTGCATGGGGTAAAAAATAAATAAAAAAACTATCTGTGACTTCTCCAGATCATTAGTTTATCTGTTACAGTTTTTAATATTATGTCATGGAAAATTATGGTCATAATAAAAAACAGAAATCAAGAGAATATAAAAGTTTAAAAATATAAACAATACAAATGAGATTTGCAAACATGGACATTAAAACATACACAAAGGAATAGAAGTACCCACCTACTTGGAGGGGAAATATGCTGTAAGTTGTCATCTAAATGTGCAATAAATGAATAACTTTATAAATATACTTCCAGACCTACATATCACAACAAGGACTGGGAGGAATTAGGTAAAAACATATTTATTAGCTTTTACATTTCCAGATGATCCATCCAGTACTTCTAGAAATTGTACAGGTTGGTGAGTGTGTGAGGAGTACAGTTTGGATGAATGGAGCAGGTGATGGGGCTGTCCAGGGAATACAATGCTATCATTTCCGACAGCACCAAATCTAGTTATTCATCATTTCAAAATTAAGGACTAATTGGAGTGTATATTGTCAAGGGAATGTACTGCTGATCATTTGTGAACATGTATTAAATGGTACAGATGTACTGAGTATTAAGACTTATTTCCATCAATGACAGAATAAACAAATGTATTGATGCATGGATGCTTCTTATTTTTCTTGGTCTGTTTGGTAATCATCTGATACCTAAGAAAAGCAGAAGACTCATCAGAAGAGGATGGAATATATATTGATATACTTGCAAATAATATAACTCCGGAGAGGTTTATGCATATGCATCAGACAGATATCTGTGAGTGATGGAGATGTAGCAGTCAAATGTGATGCACTGCAGGCTTTGATATGGCTCTCCTGTTTTTTTCAGCATCCAGATTCTGGATCAGTTCTCAGAGTCCCTCAGACAGCTGAAGGCATCTCGCCAGCAGAGTGCACACATGCATATGGTATCTGCTCTATGCTGCAGCCTGAAGGTAAACTGCCTGCTTCCTGCTGCCCTTCTCTCACTCCCCCCTTCTCTGCTTGCCCTTCATCTTTACATCACTATAACGTTTGGAGTGCTTTTCATTTTATGGCTTGTACTTTTGATTACTACTAAAGAAAGGTTTTTTATGGCGCCCTCATGGGCCAGTGCCATGCTTAGATCTTTTTCAAACTTTGCAGAGGCATTGTAATGGTGAGTAATTCAAACTAATTAAATTTTGAGATGGATCATCCCAAAATGCAGCACCGTATGTTGATAGCAAAAAAGGGGCAGTCTTTACATTTGCTCTGTCAAGACAATAACTCAAAAATTGTTTGATGGATCTTTTTCAAACTTTGCAGAGGCACTGTTTGGAACTGTTTAAATTTTGAGATGGAGTGGCCCAAAAATGAAGCAGCATCACTGAGTGGCATCAAAGGAAGGAAACGGCAGCTGTAGAAGACACTTTGTCTTTTGAACACAGTAACTCTGAAAGATCTTCAGACTTTGCAGACACATTATAAGGGCAACTGGAAGTGATTGCATTTTGAGATTGCCCCAGAACTAAAGCAATGCTGCACAGTGATAGCAAAAAAGGGCAGTTTTGATGCTTGATCTAGTTAAGACATTAGCTCAAAAATATATACATTGTATGCTCGAAAATGTCCATGGCCCCTCCAGACCTGTGATACCAATAGAGTATCTTTTACAGTTTTTGCTGTTATGTCACAGAAAATTTTTGTCATAGTTCAAAAGAGAAATAAATAGAACATAAATATTTAAACATATAAAAAATGTAAATAATATAAATTATGTTTTTGAACAAGGATATTAAAACATCCACAAAATAATACAAGTAACCGCCTAATTGGTGGTGGTAAGCTGCTGCAGAAAAGAATCAGGAGCAGCTGTATGTTGGTTGCAGATTCAGGCTGGAAACAGTTGGGAATGGATGTTTTTTTTTTACCAGATATGGTGGGAAATCTGTCTCCCTCTTCCCATCTACAGTGTCTGGGCTCTGGACAGAGAGGATTGCTGCCAGAGGATGCCCGCAAACCGGCCCTGAGGCTCCTGTTGGGGGCGCTAGAGAGTTGCAGTGAGCCTTTGCGCTGTGCAGCTGCCGAGGGAATGGCCAGGCTGGTGCAGGCTGCCGACGATGCCGTCTTCACCGTGTCTGTAACGCAGATCAGTTTCGACAAGTGAGTACTGTAGGTAGGCAGGCAGGTAGACAGACAGACAGGCAAGTAGGGTGGGCATGCAGGCAGGCAGGCTGGTAAGTAGGCAGGCAAGCAGGCAGGTAGGGTGGGCAGGCAGGTAGGTAAGAAGGCAGACAGGCAGGCAGGCAGGTAGGCAAATAGAGCAGGCAGGTAGGGCAGGAAGGCAGGGAGGTAGGCAGACAGGCAGGTAGGGTAGGCAGGCAGGCAGATAGGCAGACGGACAGCAAGGCAGGTACGGCAGGCAGGTAGGACAGGCCGGCAGGCAAGCAGGTAGGCAGGCAGACAGGTAGGGCAGGCAGGCAGACAGACAGACAGGCAGGCATGCAGGTAGCCAGGCAGACAGGTAGGGCAAGCATGCAGGTAGGGCAGGCAGGCAGAGCTGTGAGCTGCTTGCATTTGCTACTCGCTCTGATCAGCAAATCAGCTGAGGTGCTGTGTCTTTCAAGAAATAAAGACTATGAAAGAATATGAAAACAAATATTGACAGTATTAGCTGAAATAATTTATTGCCTTAGAATTCTTAAGGTGGAATAAAACTGACTCTGAGGGAGCTGCTGATTCAGTGGGGCTGTGCACTAAGACCTTTGTTTCTGGACACTAGACTGAAGTTGGCGAGGGATGCAGCGTCACGGGCGGGCCATGCGCTAGCATTGGGCACTTTGTACCGCTACCTGGGTGGGGTCGGCTCCCCCCAGTACCTCAGTGCCTGTGTAGGGATCCTCTTTACACTCTCTCAGGACAGCACCGCACCCGAGGTTCAGGTAAAGCCCTCTTCTGTTCAGTTCAGACTTTTAAAATCTGTATAGTGATCAGTATTGTTGCATACCCTGTATAAATTGTTCTGTGACACTAAATTCAGGAGTTTGGAAGATTTATGAAACCTTGGTGGTTTGGTCGCAGTGTTGATTAATTTGGCATGTGTTTGTTGAAATACGTGGTTCTTATCCAGTGGTCTGCTGGTCTATTGTCTCGGCCAGGTGTGGGCTCTGCACTCCCTCTCCTTACTCATCGACTGTGCCAGCCCAACAAGCCATGCCCACATGGAGCCTACGTTCAACCTGGTGCTACGTCTGCTGCTGACGGTGCCCTCTGCCCAGGTGGAGGTCCTGCAAAGCCTGGGCCGCTGTCTCAATGCTCTCATCACCACGCTGGGGCCTGACCTGCAAGGTACATCCCTGTCAGCGTTCACCAGAGCCCAACCCACAAATGGCACTGCTCAACAGTGCTCAGTATACCCGCATTCAAACAATAACCATAAAAAGTTCATCAACCAGTATTAATTATGTAAGCTTATACAGTACTGTGCAAAATATTGATAGTCCTTTATCAGGGCAATAAGTGTATATTTGTTTAGAAAAAAACACAATTTAACATTTGAATATATGCAAACTGACAGTAACAATATTCAGTACAGGTAGGTGGAACCACCTGCTTGGCATCTCTGCCTGATGCACCTCCAACAGAGTCATCAGCCGGGAGCCACCCTTCACCGATGTTTCGCTCCTTTGATCCCGAAACATCTCTGGGTGGTGGAGCAGTGATAGGGATGTCTCCCTACCGCCCCCTGCAGCTGACCCTAAGATCCCTGCTTCCCCATTGCTTGTCCTTCCTGCGGAGCCAGAACCAGAAGCTCTCCTGCTCTGCCTCCTTGGCAATACCTCTGGTGGCTCTCTTCAGCTTGATACCTCTGATGTCCAAAGTCTTGAAGAGACGCTGAGCAGATGCTCCTACATCGCCTCTGCAAACAACCTCCAGCGGGAATGTGAATACCCTCCACCCGGCCTGTGAGCATGCCGCTGCCAGCTCTGCATACTTGTCCTTCTTCCTCTCTAAGGACACCTCCATTCCTTCATCCCACAGAATGGTCAGTTTAACCATGATGACAACCTTGGCTTTGTAGTGCTGGGAGCCTCTGCCCTGACTAAGCCTTGACTCCACGGACCACCTGCCTGCTGCCAATAAGGATGATTTCAAACACCGCTGTGAAAAGGATTGGGCAGATGGAACAGCCAATGGCTATCCCTTTCTCCAACTTGTGCCACCTAGTGGTAATTTCCTGGGTCGTGTAGCAGACGTAGAAATTCCTGAAGTAGTTACCCACTAATCTCTGGATGTTTGGTGGGATGTGGAAGAAGTCAAGCGCGAAGGCTATTTGCTGGTGGGGAACAGACCCATAGGCATTGGCAAGGTCTAGCCAGACTACGTGTAGGTCTGATCTGTTCTTCTTAGCTGCCTGGATTTGCTCCCAAATCATGGCTGAATGCTCCACACAACCAGGGAATCTAGGGATGCCGGCCTTCTGACAACTGGTGTTAATATAGTTATTTGCTAGGAGGTAGGTGGTTATGCGCTTGGCCATGTCTGAAAAGAAGATCTTCCCTTCCACCTTCAGTAGGGCAATGCCTCTAAACTGACTGAGGGTCTGCGACTCTTTCGGGATAAAGGTGGTAATAGCTGTACTCCATTCAGTTGGAATGGCTTGGGTTTTCCAGACAGCACTGATTAGCCTCCAAAGTAGCTTCAGCAACCCAGGGCAGTTCTTGTACACCCTATATGGGATGCCATTAGGTCCGGGTGCTGATGCTGCCCTGGCCCACTCCACCACCCTCCTGACCTCTGACCATCTAGGAGGCGAGGCATCGAATGGAGCTGATGGTGCTGGGGGGCGAGGCATGTGCCCTGGTGATCCAAGGGGTACGTCCTGTTGGCTGTCACTTAGCTGCCCCTTGATATAATTCTCCAGCTCCTGTTCTGTAACCTTCAGTGTTCCAGACTTACTCTCCTCCAGAAGACTGCGGGTATATTTGAAAGGGTCCTTGAGAAAGCTTGCTCTGGCCTTCTCTTTCCGGCCCCTGCGCTTCCAAAGTCTTTCAGTTCGTCTGAGGTGAGCGAGTCTGGACTTGATCTGCTCCCATAAGCTCTTCAGTTCCTCCTTCTCCTGCCCCTTGGCTTTCCTCCAGGACTTCTGCAAGGGATCTCGCTCTTTAACCAACTGGGCAATTTCCTGCTCCCGTCTCCCGCTCTCTTTTGGCCTGGTCCTCCCCTTGGGCTTTGCTCCAAACCTTAGGGTTCCTTCCTCATAGACAATGTGACCAGACATGCCTAGCTTGGAGGTTATGCTGCACCTTAGAGAGCTCCGCAGGATAGTTAGAAGGCTTGCCTCGAAACTCCTCCATGCTTCCTTGTCTTTGGCTCTGGACCACCTGACACTGTCTTTGTGGACTGGTTTCTCTGGTGCCTCGCTTGTGGGTACGCTTGAGGATGTTTCACTGGAATGTTGATGGGGGTGGTGCTGATCTTGTTGCATGTCCTGCTGTGAAGGCCGCTCCGTTCTCTCACCAGCTGCAATGGTGAAATCATTAGCATTGTGGTGCTCGACCTGGCTGAGATTCCTCCTTGTCTGACCTGCTTTTGCAGTGCAAGCTTGCTTCTTGTTATTTCCTCCACATTTGGCCTTACCCTGGTGGATGTGCAGGCCACGGTGAGTTGTCACCTTTTTCCACCCACAGCCACATTCTCTGGGGATCCGTTAGTCCTTTGTCGTTACCACATTAGTCATTACCATAAGTTCTGAGAAGAATTTGTTCTGAAAGTTACTGATATCTTGTTGAATGGCTAGATGAACATTGCTTCACATTTGCACTGGTTAAAAATATTATTTATAACAGACGGCAAGCACGCAATGACGGGCATGCAACATTTTTGAGTTTGATCAATGATTTTTGATGGAGAATCTTTAGGCTAATGCTAACTTAAGCTCTGCAATGGGTTGCACCAGCTAAGTGTCAGTTCGTTTGTAAGGTTGGGTATAAGTGTATCTTAAATTATATTTTGAAACTAGGTAGTTTTAAACTAGCGCTGCGTTCTTTGTCAGTTGCACCACTGCTACTTAAGTTACATTGTACTTAGTAGCTAGTAAATAAAAATATTGTCACACAGAATTATGTGTTTATCATGGACAACCAATCAGTATCATTGTCTGACATTACTGGAACCAATTCTCTGCTCCACATGCTTTGCTTGTGGATTGCACAGATTTTTGAATATTGTATCCACGTTTTGCATCTAGCCTCAGTAACGTCCTCCTACAGGGGTTGCCTAATTGTTTGGGATGAAAAAATGTTTGTCGAGTTTAGGTTATACATAGCAACTGATTTGTTTTTTGTGCATTTGGGAGAAGTATTTCAACCATAGCTGTCATGGAAACCTGTAATATGCCGCCATTATTGGTGCATTATAAGAAGTCTGTTCACTAAGTACCTTGCTCAGTATGTTTCAGGGGTGCAACAGATCATAAAACTCACAGTTTAGCTTGTATCATGGTATTTGAGTCAATGATTGGATTATTTTTCATATCAGCAAAAAAAGGAATGTAAATTTTGCTTTTTATGTGTTACTTAAAGAATTTAACAACTTAATGCAGGGAACTTTTAACATGCCCCATTTACATGAACATACAACTGCTTTGTCTGTATCTTTTCTCTGCAACTCTGAATCGTATGTTAGTTCATAGAGGACATCCATCTTTATATTGTTAACTGAGAACTTATTTTTCTCATGGTCTCAACATAGCCAAGGTGGTTTTCTTGAGATTACAAAGTAATAGTCGAGAAAACAAAAGTTGTAATTAGACATGCAAACAGCATTTGTGAAAAGAAAGAGGGAATTGAATTCCACTAAAAATGCCATGGCTACTGCTATGGAATCCACACAGTTTTTCTTTTTTTATTGCATTCCCACCTAACCCCCTCACCATGAGATGCTCGAGCTTAAGGGATACAACCAGGGTTCTTAGCAAACAAATAGCTGAAGGGCAGTGGATTTTTCTAGTTTGCCAACTAACGTTAGCTGTCTAGACTGAGGTTGCCATATCCAGCTGGCAACTTTTTTATCCTAAATCAGTGGAAAATGTATCAATTTATTAAAATTATCTCTGATAATGTAATACTACTGCATGTTAAAAACAAAACAGCTTTGTTAGGTTGTTTACATCTGTCCCATTTTCACCACTTTTAAAAAGTTTTTTTTAATGATAGACCTTACACTTAATGAGCAGGAAGTGTAAAGCTGATATTATAATTTCCTGTTGGATTGAAACTTTTGATTATTTTTTAGTAAACTCAAACAATGGGGCAACATCAATGTCAATTTATTTATAAAGCACATTTAAAACAACATCAGAGTGCTGCAGACAAAGTGCTTTACAGTAAGATGTACAATGAACATAAATAAAAAACAGAAAAAAAGAAATAAATGAACAGAAATAAAATAAACAAATAAACTAGAAATAGATTACAATAAACACAAGACAACCAGCAGTTGAAACAAAAATGAATCATGGATGTGGAAACCATCAATATCAAAGAGGGTCATGGAAAGCTAGAGAGTAGAAATGAGTCTTCAATCTCATTTTAAACAATTCAATTGTAGGTGACTTTTTTATGTAATTCAGTACATTTTTGCACAGGTGAGGTGCTGCAGCTGCAAAAGCCCTGTCTCCCTTAGTTTTACACTTAGTACGAGGGACTACAAGAGACAGCTGACTGGAAGATTGAAGCTCTCTGGAAGGCTCGTGTAAAACACACAATTCAGATAAATAGGCAGGAGCATACCCATGTAATGATTTAAAAACTAGCACCAAAATTTTAAATCAATTCCATAACTGACAGGCGACCAATATACAGAAGCTAGTATTGGAGAAACGGAATCAAACTTTCTTGCCCCAACCAAAACACGAGCTGCCACATTCTGGACCAACTGCAAACTACATATCAGGGATTTGCTGATCCCAAAGTACAAAGAGTTACAGTAATCAAGCTGAGAAAAAATAAAATCATGAATAGCTTTCTAAAGATTCCTAGAGGATAAAAAAGGCTTGACCTTTGCTAAAAAACGAACCTGGAAAAAGCAACTCTTAACTACAACAGTAATCTGGTTCTCAAGAGAGAGGTTAGTGTCTAAAATAACTCCAAGATTCCAGACTTGAGGTTTACAAAAAGCAGAGATAGAGCCGAGAAGTCCAAGACTCATATGAACTTTGGCTGAAGGACCAGCTACCAGCACTTCCATTTTATTATGATTCAAATCAAGAAAATTGTCAGCCATCCAGGTCCTTAATTCTAAAAGACAATTGTGCAGTTGATTCATTGCAGAGTTGCACACAGGAATATAAATCTGTACATCATCAACATAACGGTGAAAAGAAATGTTAAAATTCCTAAAAAATAGCTCTTATTGGATGAAGGTATATAGGAAATAAAATAGGACCCAAAATGGATCCCTATTCTATTCTATTGTCAAAGGCCTCGTCCTACCAAGATTTTAGGCTGCTTCCAGGCAATATTGCGTGGTTTTTGGGAGGTACCTGAATGAGATGAATTTATGAATATTCTGTAATAAAGTTTAGATTGTTGTGTCTGGTAGGTAAAACATATCATGGGGAACGTGGTAAAATTTCTCATGGGGGATTTTAAAATGTCAATGATTTTTGGAGAGGTGGGGAAAAGTGTGTGAGGTATATTTGTAATAATATTTTCTTCTGACTGCAGTATTTTTCTTTGGTGAAATTTATCGTGAGAAGGTCCAAGGTGACATTTTGTTAGGGGTTGCAGAATTTCTAGCTGCACCCCTGTGTGTACTCATAAGTAAACATGTTGCAGTGGCACTTTGGAGGCTGGTTACCAACAGTGAATACAGAGCAGTAGGGCAGTTTTAATCTAGGTCATTGCGCCTTTTTGTGAGAGTTCTTTTATATAGTCTTTTTTTCTATATTTAATTTCTTAATAATTTGCTCCGTACTACTTTTGTATCATCCTCCTTCATTAATTTAATTTCTGCATAAACGTTTACTTTTCTTAAACTAATTTGCAACTGTCATTGAATTTCAGCAACCAAATTGCTGACCAAAAGCATTTGTCTCCTCAATTGACCACTGATTTAAAGTCTATGGTCAGGTTTTCATCTAGTGCAGCTCTGCTGAAGTTTACAGCGCATTGTACCCCCTCCCTGCACACCTATGTCACGGGTTCCTAGTTTCAGACCAACTGAGACGGAGCCAATTTTTCAGGCACAGCACCAGTTAATTGGCAGTGGAAAAGCGAGGAACCAGTTCAAAATTGGCCAGAAGGACTGGTGCTATTGCACAGTACTGTATATAACATGTAATGTTTAGTTGCATATATTAGTATCAGTATTAGTCAGGTTCAATTTGTATTAAAATAATCAATGAAACATAATTGTTGATGAAAGAACCTCCATCTGTGATATTTCCTCTCTGAGATCACGAATCAGGTGAATAATGCAATATACACAGCTAGATTTCAGGTATGTCCTGACTGATACTGTCGCCCACCCCACTAGCTGAAGGCCCCTTCCGAAGCCTGTGCCTCATGGGCTGCGCCGTCCTGCAGGACAGTTCCGACTGCCTGCTGCAGGCCCAGGCCATCTCCTGCCTGCAGCAGCTGCACATGTTCACTCCGCGCTACGTGGACCTCACCAGCCTGGTGCCCTGCCTCTGTGTGAGTACAGTGCATAGCAATACACACATTACACACATTACCATGTCAACCTCACCAGCCTGGTGC
>JAAGVU020000025.1:7022162-7039780 GCA_011763525.2 Mormyrus iriodes
CTATTCCATACTCTAACTACATGCTGTGTAAAGAAGTGCTTTCTCAAATTTACTTTAAAATGTTCTCCCGCTAATTTACACTTATGGCCACGAGTTCTAGTATTTAAACTAATGTTGAAATAGCCGTTTGGCTGAACAGCATTCAGACCTGTTAGAATCTTATATACCTGGATCATGTCCCCCGTTAGTGGTGCAGTGGTTAGCACCGTTGCCTGAAACGTCTGGAACCGGTGTTCAAGTCTCTGCCATGGCTCCATGAGTGTGGGGTTTGCATGTTCTCCCTGTGTTGTTGTGCGGTTTTTTTCTGGGTTCATCGGTTTTCCCCCATAGTCCAAAATCATGCTAAGGTGAATTGAAGTTACTAAATTGCCCATAGGTATTTGCGAGTGTTATCTGGGATGGGTTGGCACCCCTTCCTGGGTTATTCCCTGCCTTGCACCCATAGCCTCTGGGATAGGTTCCAGACATCTGCAACCCTGAATAGTACAAGCAGGTACAGAAAATGGATGGGTCTATTTCTGATCCAGGTAGTTGTTGAAAATGGTCTGCCAAACCTTTTTTTTGTTTGGGAGGTTTAATATGTATCTGCTGACTGGCCATTTTATGTCTCTTCCTAGGTATCAGTATGGAGTTTTTGTGCTCACCTCATTCTGACTCCCAAATGGAGAATATTACTTACTGTTTGCACGCCCTGCATACCCTCTTTGATGTTCCCTGGCCAAGGTCCAAAATTGGGAATGATCAGGTATTTCATTCAGTACTCTGAGCTCTAACTACTTATAATTAACAGGGATTTAAAAATGCTTTGATTCCCATGAGTAATAAATGAACAGCATTGGTCCCTAAGCTTTTTTTTGTTCCAACCAGATTTACATCTTCCTATCCACAGGTACAAAAAAATATAGTTCACTGTTTATATGAAACTAGGTTTTCCGGAAAAAAACTAAGAAACACGATCCACCTGTTCTAATGAGCATGAAATTGTGACTTGTTCCCAGTCCAGAGCCCTCAGATAAGTAATGGATTTGGATGGTAATCTTTAATTAAAGATGCAAAAACAGTTATAAGTAGGCAGCCAGGTTCACCTTGTCTATTTGCCTTAAGATTTTATATTTTTGGATTCATTCCTTAGGAGTATTAGACAGCAGAGTTCCTCTTCCTGTCATCATTACCCAATGATTTCTACTCTGAGCTGGGTATTCTTATCTGTGGGTAGCATTGTGTGACTATTGCTTTTTTCCAAGTTTGTTACATCATTCAGTGAAGACTGACATCCATACAGTGAAATGACATAGGTAACCAACAGTAGGCACACTGGAGGTGCTGTGTGTGACTCCGCAACCTCCACGTGAAGAGGGAAACTGATGATTGGAGTAAGAATATATTCAAGATTTGGCAAAAACAGGAAAAATTTATGCTTAAAACTTTTAAAGTATTCATAAGCATTTTATTATTGAAATTATGCATAAGTATTGTGCGTGGCACAGCAAATTAGGCTTCTTTGCCTGTGATCGAAAGTTACCAGTTCCAATCCCATGCACGGCACATTAGTCACATCGCTATTGGGCCCTTGAGCAAAGTCATTAATTCCCTGAGAAATGGGCGCTGGATCCCCAAGCTTTACTCTCACCTGTATATGTGAAAACTGAAGCGTTCCGGTGTACCTGTACAAATAAAGCATCATTTCATGGTCAGCATACAGGAAACAAATTGTCATTATATATTCTGATTCATTGTATATTGTATTTTTTAAATAAGAAACACAAATCAGACCACCTGCTGAGGATCATTTTGCTGTCATTGTATTCCCTGGATGGGGAAGACATGTTTTTGGGACTGGTCCACTGCCGCAGACGCTTTGCTTGTTAAGACAATAACTCAAAACTGTTTCATAGATCTTTTTCAGACTTTGCTGAGGCATTGCATAGGTGACGAACCAGAATGATTAAATTTACAGACAAGAAATCGAACACGTCCACGTGAACAATCTTTTGCATACTTAAAATGACACTGTCACCTTGTTACTTCTATGTCATTCCACAACTCTGGAGAGTGCAGGATGTTTTCCATGCAGCACACCCACATAATAATTATTATTATTGATACCCGTGGGGAAGTTCTCTTTATGCCTCCCCCAATTTGTTCTCTGTAGGTGAGCATAAGCTGGCTGTAAAGGGCAGCCACCTGTTGCAGCACCCAGGGAGCTGGGGGCTAAGGGCCTTGCTCAAGGACCTGCAGATGTGCCAAGGCCGGGCTCAAACTGACGACCTTCTGATCACAAGCTCAGTTGCTTAGCCCACTGAGCCACACGCTGCCCCCCATATACAGAATGCAAATAAATGTACAGTGACAGATGTGTGTGTCTTTTAACAAAGATGACCACTCTCTTAAAATGAAAAATCCTTTCTTTATTAACAGTCACTATTGGTTTAATACTAGCAGCAGCACTGACAAGGAAGCCAACAATTAATGACACACATGATTACACACCAAAGAAACACACACAACATTACATGGCTCTGACATTTACTATTAATACACGCCGTATTTCATTTATTAGATTATATAATGATTTTGCACGTTACTGCTTACAAATTCAATATTTGCATGCAATTTTATAGATTGTGTGTGGAATTGTGCTTAATTCTGTATTCGTACTAATGCCGCTCACTTAAACAATTCCGTCCACCTGTAGAATACAGAGCATAAAAAAGTGAAAAGTGTCACTCCTTTCTTTTGGCACAGGGTTGTGGATATGACCATACTTTAAGAAATTAACAACTAGAAATAAGTCTAAACTCTAAACTAACACTTTGTACAAATAAAGCATCATTTCATGGTCAGCTAACTAACTCTAACTAAATAACTAACACTCTGACTAATAAATAAGTGTGACACAGGAGCTGGAACAGCCTGCACCAGAATCTCTTTTGCATGGATATACAAGACTTCCTATATCTAAAGCGTCAAAATGTATTAACCTTTTTTCGCATTAACACACTCAAAACAGACACGTTAATGTGCTCATTTTGTTCATGTTAACACATTATGCATTAACACATGCAAAGAGTTGCGCGTACATGTCATCAAGGCTGTCCCATTTTGATGGCTTCTTCAAATTCGGTGTAGAAATGCGTCCATTTGCTGGGTGTGTCCCAGTTAGGCGATAGGAGTGATGCTTTGTGACTCAAGGGATCAATTTCAATACCAGAAATGCAAAGTTCATACTTGTGGTCTTGGCAAGACCGGTGATGCTAACTTGCCTTCCAAGAACTAACTTGGGGCGCAGTTAATCATGGATGGATTGGCCTCATTCGGTGAGGGTGCAACTGTTATATCCTTGATATTTGAGGCGGAGCAAGACCAACATCCTGAGATTTTTACTGTCCACTGTACTTGTGTTATTAGTATTGGAACTGGTCTTTGGCAATGGAAGATGACGTAAAACAGGTGCACAAGAACAGAAGTACGGTCAAGTCTGCATATTAAGATTCACCCAAGATAAGGGTGGGAACAGCTGGTGACGTAAATAGGAAATTATTCATAGGCCAGACTGTCCCATTTGACAATGCTTTCTGTTCGACTTCAAAGACTGCAGCCTTCAAAGGCTACACCTTCATAGACTGTGGCCAGCCCCTGAATTCAGATACGGCTTGCATGTTCATCCCATGTGGGCGTGACCTTTTGGTGGTCCACTGTCTGATTCCACTGTCCAGAAACATGCAACTTAAATATCTTAAATTGACCATATGTGTGACGCTACAATGGTTGGTAGGTTCCTGCGTTGTGCCAAATGCAATGTATTATATTATATTATATTGTGTTATGTTATGTTACGTTACGTCACCTCTTGTCATGTTGTTATGTCATGTCATAAATTAGAATCAGAATGACTATTGATCCCGGTGGGCAATTGCTTCAGCTACAACTGCACAGATAGACAGAGACACAAGTAGACACAATCAACACTTATCACAGAATGAAAAAGGTACTGTGTCACAAAACAAAAATGAAAGATTAACAGAATTTTAAAAAAGATTGAATAAATATCAAGTAAACAACAATAATAATAAAATTATGATATAAATATTGATAATATTGCACATAGTGACAAGATATTCCACGTTCAGAGGAGCTGAAAAGTTATTGCACCCGTTAGCAGCAGCAGACAAGTTACTGCACATCATAGCAGAATGTAAAAGATGTACTAAAAGACATAATAAGGGAGGGAGGGAAACGGCTTATTGTGTGGATGAGTGATGCTGGGAGGAGTATGCGATTATTGTTATAATTGATAGTGACAACTAGTGCTGGGCGATAAAACAATCTCGATTTTTTTATTGATAAAAAAGGAGGACGATAACGATGATAAACATAGGCTATAAAATTCAATCAAACCTGTTTTCTCCGTTTTAGACTGCGCGCTAAGACCGACAGCGCCGGGGCCTATCATGCAGCACGTAGGCGTGGCTGAACGCCAGCGCAAAAGCCAATCACTGTGACGACCCTGCAAATTTACCCGTCCCCATTAAAAAGGCGATGTTGTAAACAACAGCCATGTGGTCGTGTTAATTGCACAGGAGGAGATAATACCGAAAAAAGCGTATACGTTGTTCAAAGTATGGAAGTGTTTCAGCTATCTCCGAACGGGCAAAACACCGATAAAGCCATTTTTGTAAAATATGCCGCCAACAGATTCCAACAAAGTCTGGTAATACAACACATCTGTTTCACCACCTCCAAAAATACCATCCAGTCAAGTACGCTGATTGCCAAAAAGAACCCTATTATTATAGATACTGTGTTATGTTGTTTTGTTCACTTTAGCTATGGTACATGTTATTTTGGGTACTTGATAATAAATAACCTTTTATAATTTAAAGGAATTTTGTATTTATATAGTTTGTGCCATTTGTTAAAAATGAATCTTATTTGATAATAATACTATTTGTTTATTTTAACTTGTTCATTCAGTTATATTAGGATACATACTCTTTGGAAACTGGAACAGCTTTATAAAACTATAATATCGATAATTATCGATATTGATTAATACAGGTAAAATTATTGTGATGTTTTTTTTTGTCATATCACCCAGCTCTAGTGACAGCCCTAATTTTAATACATGGACATATGTAAAGAAAAACAGGTAACCACCTAATCGGTGAGGAAAGATGGTGCAAATCGCCATGTAAGTGGATTGTGCAATAAATGAATAAGCTATTAAATTAATAAATGAGTTTCAGATTTACATGTTATACCTAGGACTTTTGAATAAAAGCACATTTATTGGCTTTCACATTTCCAGTTGGTCTATCCATTACTTTTAGAAATAACAGCGGTTGGGGGGTGTGGGAATAGTAGGGATTAGATGAGCGGAGCAAGTGACGGGGCTGTCGTTCCAGCACCCCCCTTTCTAGTTAATCAATTAAAAATCATCCAGTCTTTCACAAAGACCAGCAGACTGACTGGGATTTTATGTATCTTTTTTTCATTATTGATTTTTTTCTTATTGTGAGAATGTCTGGATCAGACCATTTGCAGGCATGAGTTCATAGTGTGGGAGATAATTTTATTGATTAAAAACCACCAAATATTTTGCTGAGAACAGCAGACTAACTGGACAAAACAACAGTAGTAGTAGGGCAAATAGATCTTTATTTATGCATAGATGTAATACACTTAAGTCACCACCAGGGATGAACACATTTACATGCACATGGGAGTTTTATTTACACAAACATGTTCTGAGGGCAGAAGAAACAATGATTGGTTCAGAGTGATAACCAATCAAATTATAGAGAAGGTGGGTCAAAGTAACTAGAGGAGCCGGGACCAAGACATCTGATTAGTTGGTCCCAACTCCTCTAGTTGCTTGGGCCCACCTCCTCTACAATATGATTGGTTATCGCTCTAAACCAGTCATTGTCCCTTCTGCCTTCAGAACATGTTTGTGTAAGTAAAACTCCCATGAGCCATTTACACTTCTACATAACACTTCAATCGATTGAGCATAGATTTGTATTCATCATTGGTAGGGACCAAATCAGCCCTGAATCCCCCGCCTCCTAAACACACACGGAACTCCCACAGTATTGGTAAGGACATGTCTCTACCATCCATACCTAAGTCTATGCCCTTGTATGATTCAGAGTAAGTAGTCAGACTTACAGAGCTAAGAATCAATGAAAACTGAAGAATGTTGTTGGTTCAAAGATCTGAGATCTTCAAGAGAAAAAATACTAATAAAACCGACATTTATTCAATGAACCATTATATATAATTTTGACAGTTCTAAAGTCACTTTACCTTGATTGTCAATGGCATGGGATAGTTTGATATTGGAGGGGACACAACATAATTTAAATGCAAAGGTCTATTTGTTGTGGTGGGGGGGGGGGGTTGAATGAATCCAAATTAAATATTGGGGGGCACTTTCAATATTGCGAAGAGTCACATCTATCTTAAACCCTGCTGCTAACCGCATCTTCCACATTCGCGGAACAGTTTGTACTAGCACGGGCTGTGTGGCCAGTCACTGGTCTCATATTGATAGCCAATGAATACAATCTTAAGGTTTCATCAGTGCTGCAGGGCATGGTTTATCAGAGTTGTCTGACATGGTTTGTGCTTAAGTTGGTTGCGGGGCTTGATTTGTGCTGAACTGGTTTGGGGAAAAAAATAACACGTGTAATAATAGCTGTAGAAATGTGTGAATCAGCATTCCTGTTGCTCATTTCTGCTTGATTTCGCATTTCTTTTTGGTTGAATAGCATCTCCTGTATGTCCTGGCAGACTCTGAGCGTGGAGCTCCTGAGCATCCTCCACAGGTTGATCGTGACACGCGAGTCGCCTGGAGTGCAGTTGGCAGTGCTGGAGCTGGTGCGACAGGTGGTGTGTGCAGCGCAGGAGAGAGTCAGGGAGAAGCGCCACAGTGCCGAGGGTCAGTACGGAAGCACAAAAGTCATCCTGTCAGTTTGGCACTGAGAAATTCTAGGGAGATATAGCTGGGTATCTAGCTCAGTAGGTTAGGAATGTTGTGGGATCAAATCCCTTGGTCAGCAAAGTGATCATATCACTGTTGGGCCCTGAATGCTGGCTGACTGCCCTGTGGAAGGCATGTAGCACAGTAGGCTATGAATCTGTAACCATGTCCTGAAGGCTGTGGGTTCAAATCCCATGGCCAGCAGAGTAATATAAATACTGGTATATAAATACATGTAATGCAAATATAGTGTTTAAATGGAAATATGAAGAGTCTAGGGCAGTGTTTCACAACCAGGTCCTCGGAGACCACCAGATGGCCCACGTTTTTGCCCCGAGGACCGGATTGGGGAACACTGGCTAGCAGTGTCCTTGTTCTCACAGTTGATTCACATTTATCTGGAGCCTGTCCCTGTGCTGATGGCTCACTCTGTGTGTTCGCATTCAGTGGACGACGGAGCGGCAGAGAAGGAGACTCTGCCTGAGTTTGGCGAGGGCCATGATACCGGCGGCCTGGTGCCAGGCAAGTCAGTGGTGTTTGGGGCACTGCAGCTGTGCCTGTGTGTCCTGGTGCGCAAGCTGCCCCAGCTGAGCCCCAAGCTGACTGGCAGCAACCCTGTGCCAAGCAGGCCATCCCAGGCCCTGGGGCATAGCGATTACCAGCTGGTCTCTGCAGCACTGACCATCCTTTCAGAGCTTCCCTCTATATGCTCTCCAGAGGGTAAGAGGAAGAAACTTTCATTCTTAATATACACTGCTTCTTATTCCTTTATTCTCCCAGTGGCTGCCTGCTGATTTCTGTTTACCTGACCTGGGCACGCCTGCACTCTCACAGGCAGTGTATCCATCCTGCCCAGCGTACTGTACCTGCTAATGGGAGTCCACCGTGAGCTACTGCTGCAGCCTCCGGGGGCAGCGCTGGGCCTGGCCGTCTCTGTGACTGTGCAGGCTCTGCGCGTGGTGCTGTCGTCCCCCATGGCCCGTGCAGAAAAATGCCAGGGGGCCTGGGCCTACCTGCTCCGCTGTGCTCTCAACACACTGATGGACTTGTGGGATTCAGGTACCCAGGACCTTCTTAAACAAATGTCCATCTCATAGTGCTACAGCCAGAGTAATTACTGCACCTAATGCCACACAGGGTAGGGCGGGGCAATTAATCAAATTTTTTTAGGTTAGGGTTTTGGCTTTCAATGATTATCAAAACAAAAAAATCAAGATAAAATAGTTTATAGTGCCACATTTTGCTTCGCAGTGATGCTCCAGCCTTTTCTGGTGTTACATATCCAGTGCATGCCTTTACAGACCCTTTTTATTTGTTTACCAGTTGAATTAAATTTAGAGTTTAAAGAACTGTACTGTTAAAAATACAAGTTTTTTTAAAGTTCAATAAATGCATGACATTTCCAAAGTCAATGAGTAATCGTGTTAAATAACCATGAGCTCAATATCAGCCAAAATAATCGTGATTATAGGGCTGGGCAATGGGACCTCAAATCAATATAACGATTAATTGAGCATTTTACCTTGATGACAATTAATGATTATTTTGGGTTTTTTTGCCCTCATATTTCATTGACAAGGTTTGTACTGTAAATATGCTCACCTATTAAAGCTGGGATATTTTTCCTAATGAAACTGTAAATCTTTAAGATGTTAAAATAATTGAAGGAAATGCATACAGATGAGGGGTGGCATGGTGGTGCAGTGGTTAGTACTGTTGCCTCACACCTCTGGGACCAGGGTTCCATGTGTGTGGAGTTTGCATGTTCTCCCCGTGTCGTCATGGGGTTTCCTCCAGGTATTCCAGTTTCCCTCCAGAGTCCAAAAACATGCTGAGGCTTATTGGAGTTGCCAAATTTCCCGTAGGTGTGAATGGTGTGTGAGTGTGCCCTGCGATGGGTTGGCGTTCCATCCTGGGTTGTTCCCTGCCTTGCGCCCGTAGCCTCCGGAATAGGCTCTGGACTCCCTGTGACCCTGAATGGGATAAGTGGATACAGAAAATACATAGACATTTATGTCTACCACTTATGGTTATTCATTGAATATTTTGAACAACTGAAATCAAAGCACAAATTGCTTGAAATGAAAACGTCTTGTGAAAAAGGTCACATTTTAGTTCTAATGTAAAATGCAAGTTCCCTAAAAAAGTAGAAAACAAATAGTTTGCATTTCTTGCAAACAAACCATTTATAGTGATCACGCCTGTCTGGGTTAAATTGATCACTATAAATGGATGATCATTATAACCAATTTTATTCCTTTTTCTTTGTCTCAGGCAGATTGCCATCTAATTCACATTTGTATATTTATTTCAGGAATTTAAGGTAATAAAACGGACAACGTCGCGATTTACTGAATTTTATTGATTCTTTCAAAATACAACACTGCTGTTTCAAACATTTCTCAAATTACAGTACTGTACAAATTAAATTAATGAACTGTGTATAATTCAAATAAGCTATAATCCAATACAGTCCTGTACATAAAATATAACATTGTAGTTTCGCTGCTGCATCTCATTGGCTCGTTTTTGGCAGTTTATCATAAGCTTCAATGAGTCTGTATTTGTCATTGAGAGAAAATTACTTTCTTTTTCCCGCCATGTTTTCTGTACATGCAGCATTAGCCTCAGGTAGCTAGCCAGAAGCAGATGGGTTACTGCAAACAAAAGTAGGCAAGTAAAAAAAAAAAGAATTACCGTAGTTTTATTTTTTCTATATATTATGTATATAAAGACCCAAAACGAACACTGTAAGCGGACTACTTGACTACTATAAGCAAATTATTTAAACTGTATTTGTACAGGAATGATTCTGTCCCAAGCTTTTTGATGCATATAAGCGGTTTCCACTGTATTTTTAATATTGCTAGTGTTGAAACCGATTGATGATATTACGCTTGGTATATGATACTGTTTTTTTGCAGTGTTTACATTTGACCTCTTTTTGTTCGGTGTCATCTTCATTAAAGCCACAATGTGTCCAAACAACGGGCACGGCATTTTTCTTTGGTACAAGCTGCTGGAGTTGCTCAGTCGGTGCGGTGTTTGAGTTCTCGTCCATGTCGCTTCCACGTTTCAGACAGGACGGGCGGAGTCACATGATAACACTCACGGTATTATGTTTTTAAGGGGACAGTGCATGAACACACACTGAGGAAAGTATTAACAGAATTTTTAAAAAAAATATAGTAACTGACATGGGTAAGATTACGTCGATTATAGGTTCTGAATATCGGTTTTGATTAATTTTCGATTAATTGGCTATCCCTACGGGATTATGATTTTTGCCATGACCGAGCAGCCCTAACTCAGGGCCAGGCAAAGGCATGAGAGAACTGAATGGCTGATTAGAGCCCGAAGGCCACCAGGGGGCCCCTCATCTGATCAGCTTATCATAATGTGCAGGAAGATGACAAATGGCAACTACGTTAATCAAATCTTACAGAGGGCCGGCCCTGGTGCCACCTCACTTATTTGTTACCTCTGTGGGCTCCGCTATTCTTACCTGCTGCATTAAGCATCTCCACCAACAGCCACTGACTCTTAACTTCTGCTTCCTTTTATTAGTCACTTTAGTCAGTGCATTTGGTCAGTGAAGGGGGTAATGCAATCTGTCGACCTATTAATAGTCACTGTAATTACATGGTGTTAAGACTTACCTTCTAAAATACATTATATATAGTTTATATTTCTGGAGAATTCTCACATGCCGTTTTACATTTTTTTGTGTGCAAGTGAAACCTTAAAGCAGGGTTCCCCATTTCTAGTCCTGGAGGGCTACAGTTCAACATAGTTTGTAGATTTCCTTGCAGAAACACATCTTATTCTCCTAATTACCAGGTTTAGTAGGAGTATTTGAACAGGGCAATCTGCAAACTGTGTTGGATTGTGGCTCTCCAGAACCAGAATTGAGGAGCCCTGCTTTAAAGCATCCTAACTTTTGCTTTTCTTTCATTTTCTTTTTAAAGAAGAGGTTTATCGTGGTGTGAATGAGATCAGTCATCTTACTATCCTCACCATCTTCCTCCGGTTGGCCTGCCCGGAGGTCGCTGCTGTGCAGCCTCTGTTGACACGCTCCATCTCTAAGTTCCAGGGCTGTCTGGAGTCCAAGGATCCAGTGGTAAACTGCCTGCATGCCATACTTTCCCATTCAATAACCTGCACCTCACATACACTCCATGGCCAGTTGCTGACCAGACCTGCTTGTTAATACAAACAGCCAATCATGTGGCAGGAAATGAATACCTACTTTTATATGCAATGTATTTGTTGGTGCCATACGTGATCTATGACAGACATCTTTCTGGGATTTTCATGCACTTCAAGTATTAAGAGTTTACAACAAATGTGATGAACAAATCTAAAGCATTAATGTGGCAGGTCAGAGAACAAAGGCCTTACCTCACAACTCAGTTCATCAGTGGTGTGCAGAAAGGCTTCTCTTAACACAGAGCTCATACACTTTATCCTCAGTGCATTTCTGGAGGCAAAAGTGAGACCTACCAGGTACTAGCTGGGTGTATCTATTAAAGGACAACTGAGTTTATGACAATGGAAGTTGTTCATCGTTTAAATTATTTTCTTTGGCAGTACGCCCAGTTAATCTACCCTGGACCGTGGTAGTTCAGTGGGTCTCACTTCGCATTTTGCACACCTTGGATCTGTGTGTGCTCCTTCTCTTGTGTCTGTTTATTTAAAAGCACCGGTCCTTTATCGTTACACTACCAGCTTGCATCCAGGCTGCTGGAATGAGGCGCTTTAGCTTCAGCATTCCCTCTCTTCCTGCCCAGGTCCTGAGTCAGACCTACCAGCTGCTGCTGTCGGTCTTCCAAAGCCCGGCTTCAGTTGTGGCTGTGTCTTTCATCCAAGCGCTTGGAGGAGCGTTAGTGGGCCATTTGCAGGCTACTGAGAAGAGGAGGCCCCAGAACACGGATGAAGTGCAGGCTGTGCTGAGTGGGGTGCGGGCCCTGGAGACCTTAGTGTCCACTGCAGAGGAGGAGCACCGTGAGTATGAAGCAGTGCTTTCCAGTATGGGTGTACAGTTAAAACTTGATAGCCAGTCAGTGGTTATCAGTAAGCCTATACAATCAATATTGTATTAAGGTTATGGTACCAGTACTGTGACATGTTGAAGCTGTGATCCACAGACATAGCATGATGTACTTATGGACAAAGATTCAACATAATTATATTAGCAGGTGCATCATATTGGTTTTTCAGTGAAAAGTATGCATTGCTACATTGCTTGGCAGATGTGTTGTACTCAGTTATGTACAGGTGGACTTCTGCTTTTTGTCTTGAGCACGTAGGTTCCCAGTTGATGCCGATCCTGCTGCACATCCTCATCTCCTTCCTGCTGGATGAGAATGCTCTGTCCTCTGCCTCTATAGCTGCCCGCAGTCTGCATGAATCCGCCTTGCAGGACCTGATGCGAATTGGCCCCCAGCACCCTGCGCTGTTCAAGGCCCTCATGGCCTCCTTCCCGTCCATGAAGGCGCGACTAAGGGCGGCCGTCATGGGCAACCAGGAGAACATGAAGGCCAAAGCGGCTATATATCCAGCCCTCTCCAAAAAGTCTCCAACCATCCAGCTGAAGACCAACTTCCTGTAATCTGGTGATTAGAACTTAGAGCTCCTCCTTCAAACTACAATAAGGCCTAACTGGAATTGTATAAAGCTTTTTAAATATGATCTGAGATGTGGCTGGTAGATAAATCTTAGAGGAAGCTGAGCCAGTAGCGACCACAGAGAGATGCTATACTTTGCAATATTAGCAGCAGAGCATTTGCAGTATTAATGACCGGTAGCTCAAATACTGTTGTTTAGTGGGAATAAAGTTATAAACTATATGTAAGAACTTTGGACAATGAAATGTCTTCTGCATACTTGTCTGGCAGTATTAGAGGCAAAACACAAATTAATGTGCTCTACAAAAAGAAGGACCCAGGATGAAGAGCTAGCCTTAAAGCTTGGTTTTTGTCTCTGCTTGTGCTCTCAGACTGGTGTTACCAGTGACTGTGTCACTGTTTTCTATTCAGCTTAGCCATTAGGCATCATGCCATTTCTGAGCTCCTGTTAATGATCATTTTAATTTCCAAACTGTATTTCACGCCAGCAAGCAACCATGATGCCGTAAATGATAAAGCTCTATGAATTTATGGCGTTGGAAATATGAAGGAACACTGTACGATAACAAATAGCTTGTGCTCATTATGATTTTAATATACATAACTCAGTATTGTGGGTTGGCATTACAGTGTCGTTAATGCTGTGTGAATTCGTACTCACGTTCATTTTCACTCCAGGGTAATATGAAGTTTTGTTTTGTAGTTAAAGCTGGTTAAAGGTTAAGTGTCAGGTTACATGTAAGTTTTACTCATTCTGTAATATTATTTTTTCCATCAGTCAGGATTTAATACTTGGTCTTAGTTTATACATGATTTTATTCGTTATTTAACTGGTTACAAGTAAAATAACTTTTTAAACAAACTGTTATCAAATCTCACCATTGTTTTCGGTCAGTAATACTGCTAAGAATGTTATGCATGTGGTAACAGGAAATTTCTGTTGATCGTCCAGTCACATGAGTGATAAATGACCATAGGTTTCTCTCCAGGGTATTGCTGAAATAATATGATGGCACTTGGTGGCAAAAAGTAGTGTCCTATCAGCAGCTTCTGTTTGAGTTTTAAAAACTATAGCCTATTTTAATCACTTATTCAGATTCTTTTGGTGCTTTGATTGCTGTGAGAAGTACATAAAAAGCTGAAGTATCATGTACAGGACACTGTATATTGTACATATTAACGTCCATAGCAAAATTTTAACAATTTTTAAAAAGTATACTTGTTAAAATAAAGCTTAATTTTATCCATTTCTGTGCTTTGTGTTTACTTACAGTGAACATTCATAAATGATTTGCCTTACATTTAGTTTTAAAAATTTAAAGTTGGTATGCCACAGTTGTAGTAGATTTGCTGTCATCCATTGATCTTCCAACTGCTTAGCACATCAAGGTGAGGTGGCACAGGGCACAGCACTGGGGTACAGCCTGCACAATATGCCAGTCTATGGTATTAAACATACACACATTTGTCTAGATGATCCTGTTAAAACAGTCTCATATATTCATATAACTATTCCTGAAATTTTGGCTGTTTTGAGTTTTCTAAGAAAATCAATAAAAATTGTTAAACTAAAAAAATACACACATTACAGGTATTTTAGAGATGGTTCATCTCAGGCCATACATACACTATGGGCAATTTTGATACATCAGTTAGCCTAACTGCATGTCTTTGGCCTGCAGAAGGAAACCTGTGTGATACAGGGGGAAGATGCAAAAGGCATGCAGGGTGGGACTGGGATTCAAACCCTCACCTGAAGGTGTGAGGAGACAGTGCTGCCCACTGGACCACCATGCTGTCTCATATTTGTCTTCAGTGTAGAGTATTTTATTGTTTCTAAATTAATATATATGAGTAATTCACAAGCCAATGCATACATGAAAAAAAGACGTTGCATTTCATACACTGATACATTGGCATGTAATCAAAACTATGCAATAACATTAAGTAGATTTCCATAAAGCTCCTGTTCAGAAATAAAACATATCACTGCAGATGTTTTTTTTATTATTTTTTTTTTTATTATGTATCTATGCTACCACGTCCGACTGTTTATAAAATGTATTACTAGTTTTAGGAATAACATTGTTACAGGTATTGAACTTTTAAAAATAAGATGAGGTTTCAGGCACATTCGTGACCCTAATCAGAATGAGACTGGACAAAGACTGAGGATGGACAAAGTTAAAGACCTCAGTGAAACGGAAAGACTTCCATTTTATTTTGCTGCCATATGCTGTGTTCAGAGACAGCAGGTTATATCTAACCAAAGTAAGTGTCTTTCTAGTTTTACAAAATAAAGGTACACTCAACTGCATTAACATTTGATTTAGTGATTTATGCAAATCTGTATAATCTCAGGTTTATATAAACATAATACTTAAGTTCTTCCTGGGTACAATTGTAACAACAATAAATATTACAGTATATATTGTATATTATTTATATTAATAGGCTTACAAAAACAAATCAAATATGTTGACTATAAAGGCCTTCTCTAGAAACCAGTTTCTTTCAAAGGAAAGAATACAAAAATCCGATCCAACTATTCTTAAAGATAGGTGTCTTTTTGTGGAAAAAGTGTACAGAAATTTTATGATGGTAAAAGTAAATCTCAAGTACATATGGCAAGTTCTGAATATATGTTAAGACGCAGGGTTTACGTGTCTGTTAATCATGCCTGAAGTTAAACAAGTTTATTACATGGATCTTCTCCAAAGAGAAAAATACTAAATTACTCTTCTGTTATTCAGAAAAAGAGACGTCTTTTTGGAGGAAAGTTTGTCGGTAGGCAGCTCAAGACGCACGGCAGCAACTACAGAGGTGCTCTGTAGCGCCCCCTGCGTAGGCGCAGTGTAGCAGGTCGGCCGGCGGCTCGATAGAGCGCTGCGCGAGCCCCAGCCTCGTGATGCATACGACGGGGAAGCGCGGATCAGTTCCCATCGACAGCTGTCCGTTTCGCCTGGAACCATTCGCTCACCATGACCTTTACGTCTCACTGAAGGACAATGAAGTAGTATTTATTTTCGCTTAGCTTATTGTTCTTTTCGCGCATTCTGCGTGTATATATATTTTTTTCCCTTTTTCTCGATCTTCCAGCAGACGGTGAGTGTTTATTTGCCGTGTTTGGGGCGGGGGAGGGAGGGAGGGGGATCCGGGCTCACTGCGCAGGTTTCCTGCGTCGCGCTGCTGCTGAAAGTGCTCGGGCCCTCGGCTCCTCTCTAACTTTATCCTCTCGGTTGTGAGAAAATATCAGGCCGTATTCGCAGGAACACCGTAGCTACATAATTTTTCACCAACTTACAGCATTAATCTGGCCGACTGCATTTTATTTTGTGGTATTGTTGTTACTCTATAACGATAGTAAGAGCTGAAGTAATAATATTAATAATGTCGAAACAGTGGTTTTAGCTAATAAGCTAACTGGTTTACGTTAGCTATTCCATATAGCTAGGTGGTCATCGCTGACGTAGATAACTAATATGTGATGGAAGTGGCAAGAAACTCGTTAGGTTACTAACTAAATCTAACCAACATGACAGTTTGATTTGAATCTATTAAATTGAAGCTGCAAAATGAACGAGACCATGGCTGCCAAGTGTGCTGAGCCAGCTAGCCACCCCCAGCTAAAGTGAACTCATTTATTCAACTTTTCGTCGTGTGTCTTAGCTGTTCTTATATTTAAATAACTCGCAAGCAGTGAAGCCGTATTATGTTTTTGAACTACAGGCAGATCAACATTTTGTCTAGTTGTCTGACCAGCTAGTTGGCAAGCGCCGTTCACGGTTTGAGTACAATACATTAAGTATGCCTTGCGTTTGCATTATATGCCTTCAACATTTCAAATTCATAGAAAAGGTCCAGATAACGAGATGCGGCCTTGATTATATTTCCTCCTAGGTAGCGTTTTTTTTATTTTCTTTAAGTTCTTTTTGTTGTCGTAAAGATGAGACGAGGTAGCTTATGATGATATCCAGGTAGCACCCTGTAGTGTCGCTAGCTAAAGCTGAGCCTTTTATGACGGAGGCCTAAGCTGCCCCAAAAATGAAACCTGTGTTTTTAGTAATTTGTCGCCATGTATAAGAATTTATGCTTTTTGTCTGTTTTAGTCCAAGCAGTGTAGTGTATGTTATTATTTTGGCTAAGGCTATATATTGTATTCCTGCCTTTAACTGGTAAACAATCTTTGTCAGTGAAGCCTAATTGAAAACTAGAAGCAAAATAAGAAAAACAGTTGTTGATAAAACTATGGGTATTTTAAAATTGGCGTGTAAAATGGGAAAAATGTGAACCACCGTTAACTTTTCCCTCTTGATATAATACCCAAACCATATAAATAAAGAGATGACAGTAATGTCAGTCTTGTATGCAGAGTTTTTTAGCCTTCCTGATTACTTTTATTAAATGGAATGATATGCAGTGTTAAACTTTGAAACTGTTTTATGTAAATGTTGTTTGTAAAAGTACATTTCATGTACATCTGGTGGCCAGTGATGAATACATGTTAAGATGCAGAGTTTGTGTGTTAATTATGTCTCAAATTAAACCAGTTAATTTCAGGATATTTTGAGAGTTTTAGCAGATACTGTTTCTGCACTCCTACATTACTCCCTAGTGAAAGAGTGCTGTGAAAAGTTTGTGTGCTTGTAATAGCTTCTAATTTTGTAATTAGATTTGATTTGAACTGGGAAATTACGTACCGTTTCTCCATTTTTCAGTTGCTTGATAAAGATTGGATGTATTTTAGGTTATCCATATTTATAAGGAATATTTTCAGTGTTTGATACCATGGGTTTTATGGTATACATGTTTATGTATAGGTCAAATCACCCCCAATAGCTGTGTGTTTTCCTTTAATCACTCTATTAAAAGGGCCTGAAGTTCCTTATGTTTCTCCTATTGGTACTTGGTCATATACACACTGATTTTAAATATGCGTGTGTGTATATGTGTGTGTGTGTGTGTGTGTGTGTGTGTATATATATATATATATATATATATATATA
>JAAGVU020000025.1:7056822-7074095 GCA_011763525.2 Mormyrus iriodes
GTTTATATATATATATATGTGTGTGTGTATATATATATATATATGTGTGTGTATATATATATGTATATAGTGTATATAGTGTGTGTGTGTGTGTAACTAGGGGTGTAACGGTACCTGATATTTTATCAAACTGTTCATTACTCCCCTGATGGTTCAATACGCAAACATGAATATCATGATATTATGATCTGCCTGTCATTTTCCGTTTTAGCACGAATATAGGATGGTGCGTTTTCCCAAAAAACACATCTGAAAAACTGGGGTTGTCTTATTTTCGAGGGGTAGAATTTAAATGTCATTATACAACAGCAAATATCATAAATTGTCCTCCTCCTGGCTAAAGGTTGTCGCATTTTGCATACGTAACCAACATCATTTCAGCTATACAAGGTTGTATGAGCGGTGATCCTACTCACTGTCGACAGTTGACTGACATAATGTGACAACATGGAGTTTATCAGCAGCCAACAAAGATATGCACCATGCATATCTTTAAATGGTATAAATTAATATGTGCATTTGTGTATTTATGTTAATTATAAATGCCGTGTAATGTCTGCCATGGATTGCAGGTTTTGCGTTGGCATGTATCCATGAGTGTCATATAAACTGTTGGTTTCCTTTTCTGTGCTGCTGTTAGTATTAAACTGATAGTGGTTCTCAGTGTATTTTGTTTTAAAAGAGCTGTCATCTTTATTAAAATGACTCGACCACTTGCTACAATACATTTTTTTTGCCCCCTTTACGTGGGGCTGCTTGATTTAGAACATTCTGCGATCTCTTGGGTTCTGGAGTTTGTAATATTGATTATCGATCTACACTTACTGTACTGTGTCATGCTTAACATCGTATATGTTGTTGTCAAATACTTTTTTTTATATGAAGAACTTTTGGAATACCAAATCTTTTCTTCCGAAAATGAATCTTGTCTGTACAGGTACTGTACATACTAGGTACACTGTTCACTTAAAATGGTATAGACAAAACACCTACAGGTTCTCAAAGTTAAGAAGTACTTTTAATGTTTTTCTCTCCTTGATTTCATATAGTTGAGACATAAAGTAGGCCTAGTTAGTCATGCTACTTCTCAATGGAGAGTTGTTATATGGAAAAATAGTTTGTTTAATTAAAGGGTGATGTTTCTATTTTCTTCTTAAATATAAAAATACCAAAATCATACCGTTACTGTGCTCCAAAAACTGAGAGACATACCAAACCGTGGGAAAACTGTACTAATACCCCTAATACACACATTCATACACATTTATAATTATATAATTATATTAAGTGTGTGTGTGTGTGTGTGTGTGGACAGACAAATGTATTGGGAGTGCTGGCCATTACACCTACAGGAACTTTTATGACATCCCATTCTAAATCCGTAGGTATCAATATGGAGTTAGTCCCCCCTTTGCAGCTATAACAGTTACCACTCTTTTGGGAAGGCTTTCCACAAGTTTATGCCATGTGTCTCTGGGAATTTTTGCCCACTCATCCAGAAAAGCATTTGTAAGGTCAGGCACTGATGTTGGACGTGAGGGTCTGGTTCACAATCGCTGTTCTAGTTCATTCTAAAGGTGTTCAGTGGGGTTGATGTTGGGGTTCTGTGGGAGCCAGTCAAGTTCTTCCACACCAAACTCACCCAACTGTGTCTTTATGGACCTTGCTTTGTGGCCTGGGGCACAATCATTCTGGAACAGAAAAGGGCCTTCCCCAAACTGTTGCCGCAAAGTTGGAAGCATAGAATTGTCCAAAATGGTATACTAAAGCATTAACACTAGAACTGCCAGCGTTCTTTCGACCTCCTTTAACTGCCACCAACGACAGCGTATCACACCTTTTGTTTTTGTTAATGGGCCATTGCATCAGCGTACCGTTCATCCATCAATAAAACAATGAGACAGTCAGTAAACCTCAGAGCAGCCGAGTTGTCACCCTAAAAAAGCTGTAAACCCATAATATAATCATGTTTATATCATATGTTCTAGTCCTCATTATTATTAAGTATTGGTTTTGATAAATATTGATCTATTGATTGATAATTAATCTTAATCCCACACTGGAAATAAAATAAACACCGCACTTTAAAACAAATACCAAAGCAACTGATCACTTTAATCACTGTTACAGTTGGGTATTGGCGGTTATGCAGTTTCAAAAAGATATTCTTATTTGTCGGAGTAACCACGCAAACAGAATGACCTGCTGCTTCAACCTAAAACAGTGCATTTTACAGTTCAAATAAAATGTAGGCTTTCCAACTTTGTTCTGCTGGCTGGAGTAAGATTTTCAATTTGACACAAGTCTGCATGTTCATTTACATGTATGTATTATTACCTTGTAAATAGTCTGTAAGGTTTGCAAACTACCCTGATTCATTTGATGTAGCTAATTTTATGTTTATTATGCAATAATATATATTTGCCGTGAGATTTTTTTTGGGTGTCAAAGCATGAATGTCACGCCAGATGAGTGAGAGTTGGCCATCCTGAAAATGTAATTTTTTTTAATCGTTTCTCCCAATTTGTATAAAAAAATAACATTACTTTATTACAGTTGTTAAAAAGCAGAAACTTGGACAAACATGAAATCACCAATAAACTACATCTATTTACCCAAAATTTTATAATATACATACTGCATTTAAAAAGTTTTCAGCTTTACAATTTCAGGATAGAGCTGGCACTGTTGAGAACATTACTGTGTTTTGGTTGAGGGTGTTGGATTCACTGCTATTATTAACACTAATGGCACATTAGCGCAAACAATAGGGCTGCATACGTTGAAGTATGTGTTGCTTGGCGGTTAAAGGAGTTTGACATTCATTGGCGTGGGAAACTGCGGTTCTAGTGTGCAGAGTTCCTTTTAGTGGTATTAAGTGGCCTAGCCCTACCCCTGACAAACAAGCCCATACTATTAATGTTCCTCCACCAAACTTTACAGTTGGCGCAATGCAGTCAGGCAGGTAACGTTCTCCTGGCATCCGCGAAACCCAGACTCGTCCATCAGAATGCCAGACAGAGAAGCGTGATTCGTCACTTCAGAGAACACATTTCCATGGCTCCAGAGTCCAGTGCCGTAAGCTTTACATTGCATTTAGTGATGTGAGGCTTGCATGCAGCTGCTCAACCATGGAAGCCCATTCTGTGAAACTCTCCATGCATAGTTTTTGTGCTGTAGTTGATGTCAGGGGTAGTTTGGAACTTTGCAGTTATTGAGTCAACAGATCATTGGTGACTTTTATGCACTATGCGCCTCAGCACTCTGTGACCCTGCTCTGTTACTTTATGTGGACTGCCGCTTTGTGGCTAAATTTCTGTCCCTAAATGCTTTTGCTTGGCAATAATACCACTTACTGTTGACTGTGGAGTATCTATCAGGGAAGAAATTTCATGAATTGACCTTTTGAAATGGTGGCATCCTATGACAGTACCACGGTTGAATTTACTGAGCTCTTCAGAATGACCCTTTCTTTCACAAACGTTTCTAAACCTGACTGCATGGCTATGTGCTTGATTTTATACACCTGTAGCAATAGGTCTGAATGAAACACCTGAATTCAGTGATTAAGAGGTGTGTCCCAGTACTTTTGTCCATTTTGTGTGTGTGCATATGCCGAAAGCATGCCCCAAAGCAAGCATCAGCTAGTGGGGTCATTTTGGCCATCACTAATATATGGCCAAAATTTTTGGCAAACTGCTGCTTCAGCATTTTTAGATTATTTTTTACGTTTCCATGGTATACTGAACAATTATAAACATTTCATAGGTTTCAAAGGCATTTACTGCCAAATATCCATTTTATGCAGAGAGTCAATATTTACAGTGTTGATCCTTCATAACTTCTACAATTCTCTCTGAAATGCTGGATGTCAGCTTCTGGGTCAAATCTTGACTGATGGCGATCCATTCTTGCTTTGTAGTGCTTGAATTGATATATTTGCCAATAAAAGCCTTTGAAACTCATGAAATCTTTATAATTGTTCTTCGGTATACCATAGAAACATGCAAAAAAGTAATCTATAAATGTTGAAACGTCAAAGTTTGGAAAACTCAAAATTTGTCAATGCTAAAACTTTTTGTCATGACTGTATATCTGTAATATATATAGTGCGTGTGTGTCTGAGAATGTTTCAAAAACACTTTGTTTTGTGGACAAGGAATTGGTATACTCTAAAATTTCAGTCCATGCACATGGTGAATGACACAGATTTCGTCATCAGGGCTATGCACCAGACGGTGTGCGTGTAGGTGAGATTTTTATGTCTGGCGGACATTATGCGCATAAGTGTGCACTGACTGTACGTGTGCAAAGAAAATGACTAGTTGCTTACTGTAGGTGGCAGTATTGAATTTCGCAGAGCAGAGGTCAACCAAGAAAGAGTAAAAGAATACTTTTTATTGTTGTTATTGTTGTTGTAGTTTTAGTTATAATGAGTAGTTGTATGAGGAGGTGTGGAGGTACCCACATATCTAATTTTTTATATTGTCCAGACATTGCACTTAGGTATTTTCAAAAGCAACCCTATTATGGCATTTTGAAATCTTCACAATTAAATTTGCAGAACGGAGGGGCAGGTCCCCATGCTAATTTAGTCACAAGGATTTCAAAATACAGTGGTGTGCTGTATTACCTTAATGTCACCGAAGTCTAGTAAGAACTTTAAAACTGTTCGTAAAAGTTTACCCGTTTCACTGCACCGCTTGTATTTCTGTTTGTGGCAATACATCATTGCTTATATGTAGGCGCTGACTGCAACGATTTGCATTAGCGGACAAATGTAATATGAAGAGTCCCTGCGCAGACTATAAGCACATACAAAAAAGCAAGTAGGAACTAAGCTTAAGTGAAAGAGCCAAGAGTAAAAAAAAAACTCTTCTTGTTGATTGTAGCTAATTCCTGTAAATATATACTGTAAATAACTGTATACTGTAAATAAGGTTCCTTTTTTTAAATTTTTTTTTGGCATCCTTCCCATATAATTCATGATTGCCCTGTACTGAAAAATCTAATGCTTTTTACTGTTTTCAACCAGTATCAGACGCGATTTGTCACATATTTTCTTAGCTCATCAGAGAGAGCATTGCTCTAAACAACGCAAAGCTTGGGAGTTCAAATCCAACGAAGTACACAAATTGTACTTCACTCCTCTATCATAATCCTTTTTGGATAAAAGTGTCATTTAAATATAAATGTTACATCATATCATGCACACAAAAAAAAGTCTGTGGCCTCTACAGACCTCTATATACCTATGGTATTCAAATTTTTGACAGGGCTCCCCTAGGACTGATATATTTGTCCTTAGATTACACTTCTTTCATATTTCTA
Organism: Mormyrus iriodes; assembly: GCA_011763525.2. Taxonomy (NCBI): domain Eukaryota; kingdom Metazoa; phylum Chordata; class Actinopteri; order Osteoglossiformes; family Mormyridae; genus Mormyrus; species Mormyrus iriodes. The sequence goes on from JAAGVU020000025.1 coordinate 7,062,154, forward strand.
GGTGATCCATCCAGTACTCCTAGAAATTGTACAAGTTGGAGAGTGTGGGACAATTACAGATTAGATGGGCCGAGCAAGTAACAGGGCTGTCCGGGGAATACGATGCTATTCTGACAGCACCGAGTGTAGTTTAAATTGTCTAGTTTTTAAAAAAAATTGTCCTTGCCGTTTTTTTTTTTTTTAGATGTCCTCCTAGAACATTTCTACCAGCACTGTGTAAGATCTTCTTGGACGAGAGTGCCCCAGACAATGTTCTGGAGGTGACAGCTCGCGCCATAACATACTACTTGGATGTTTCTGCCGAATGCACTCGGAGGATTGTTGGAGTGGATGGTGCCATCAAAGCCCTGTGCAACCGGTTGGTGGTTGTAGAGCTCAACAACAGGACCAGTCGAGACCTGGCAGAGCAGTGTGTCAAGGTACTGCAGGCGCCTCTTTCCTGCATGTATACATCTGTATTGTATAAATATAATTTTTTTATTAAGTGGTTTTGTGTGGATTTTGAAATTGCCCAGGTATGTTTATACATCATGTGGTGTTCGTAGAACATTGTTGCTTACATGTATGTTTGCATGTTTGTCAGGTGCTAGAGCTGATATGCACACGGGAGTCTGGTGCTGTGTTTGAGGCAGGGGGCCTTAACTGCGTCCTGACATTCATTCGGGACAGTGGTCACTTGGTACATAAAGACACGCTGCACTCAGCGATGGCCGTGGTGTCTCGCCTCTGCGGAAAGATGGAGCCTCAGGACACCTCCCTGGAAACCTGCGTGGAGTCCCTGTCTAGTCTGCTTAAGCATGAAGACCATCAGGTTAGGGGTGCGACCTGAATGTCACTGATCCCTGATTGTTATCATTGATTGTTATAATATGGAGGAATGATAAATTTACAGCATTTGTTTGTATAATATTTCAATTAGTGTGAGTACAAGAAAAATGTGTTTTTTTCCAATACACCTTGCAATGCATTACCCACAGGTATCTGACGGGGCCCTGCGGTGTTTCGCCTCCCTGGCGGACCGGTTTACACGCCGTGGTGTGGATCCTGCACCTCTAGCCAAGCATGGCCTGACTGAGGAGCTCCTGTCACGAATGGCCGCAGCAGGAGGCACTGTCTCCGGCCCCTCATCAACATGCAAGCCTGGCAGAACATCCACCGGCGCCACGCCCTCCGCTGCTGACTCCAAACTCAGCAACCAAGTGTCCACCATCGTCAGCCTGCTTTCGACCCTGTGCAGAGGTTCCCCACTGGTCACCCATGTGAGCAGTAGGCTTTGTGCTTTTTTACTGGCATTGATGGGCCCTCCAGACCAAAGCTGGTCGGGTCTGTTTTTATTTAGGGGATATGTTTGAATTGCTGACTTCATTGGATTCATTGATTTAACAGACCCACAAAAAAGGAAGACTAAATGTAACCAAACTATGTTTTGCGTGATCAATATTCATAATTCTTTATAAGAACTACGGGTATGTGTTTATTACGATATTTTCATAGTAATAATGATATTGCACATTGGTTGGAGATGCAGCATAAAGTGATTTACAATAAAATTACAATTTCAAAAAATAATGCCGTCAAAAAATTGTAACTAAACAGACAAATACTTAAATATAATTGTGCAATAAAGTAGTCATAGTAGTAAAAGTAAAAATGGTAAAGTTTCATTTAAAAACTAAAGTGAAAATATTTCAGCAGTTTCTCGTAGCATTAGATGCCTTGCAGATCTTTGGGGCATAAAAACAAAAAGCTGCTTCACTGGTTTTCTTTCAAGGAAGGTCTAGTAGACCAGAACTTGGGCATCTTAAAACTTAATTTTGGAGTCTAAGATACAGGCATATATTAAGATAGTAAATCATTGAGTTTTTGAAACCAAAGAAAGGATTAAAAAATCATTTTAAAACAGAAAGGCAGTGCAATTATGGTAAGAAGTGACATGCTCCCTCTTTTTTGTGTATGAACATTCTTGCTGCATCCTATTCTATTTTTGGATATTCCTGTAAACAGAACATTACGGTAGTCAGAGTGAGAAAAGATGAAAGAGTCAACTTTTCAGCATCACTCAGTGTCTGATCTGGATTTACTCAGGATGTGTTCCTTAATTCAGATCCATAATACTTTTATTATCCCAGAGGAAATTGCTTGTGATTACAGAGCACATCAACACTGAAAGGACATGGAACAGTTGTAACACACTGCAGCTAGGCTTACACCTACGCAGTGATGAAAGAAGTGGAAGGCGGCGCACAGTGATGCTGTCAGTGTGTATCAACTTATGCCTTGGTCTGTGGTGCCAGATATCCTAGTCTAATTCTCTTTTTCTCTTCACTTATTTAAAAAAAATATTTATCCAATTAGGGATGCTAGATCGGTGTAAAGTACTGGTATCATCAGGTACTACAGATATATACAGCTGTGTATCGTCTGCATTACTATGGAAGTAAACCCCATGATAGGTGGTAATTTGACCTCATAACAGCATAAGCGTGGAGACTAATAGTGGACTAAATACAGAACCCTGTTGTACACTGTGAAAAAGACCATCTTTCAGAGATATGTTCACCTAGAGTGACAAATTGCCTTCCTCTTAAATGTATCATACAGTCTAAGTTTCAGGGAGACCAGTATAGTTTTTGGAATGAATCAGTAATAAATTTATTATGATTCATTATTTAATATATTAAATATCGGCTAGCAGCATCGGCAAAGATTGACACAAAAGGTGGATACTGATATGATAACTGATGTATCAAATTTCCAAGTTTGACTAATTTCCCACTTGTGGGACTAATAAAGAATTATCTTATCATGCATTTCTAATTTTTACTAATGCACTTTGGGTGCATGATGATATAGTTACTGAAATTTGAGAAATTTGTTCTGTTTCTTCAGTATGAGTTTGCTTACAGCTGTTTGGATCTTGTCTGGAAATATACCTTTTTCCAGGCACTTATGCCAAACAGTGTCAATGAGGCTTTCATCTATTTTTGCATTGTGATGTAATTTCTTAGTTAGACATGATTTACATATTATGAATTATGCAGTAACGCACCTGAATGGCTGAAGGTTCCATTTGCAATGCATTTTAATTCTGGATTTGTTTAATGGCTCGGCACTAATTTATTCACCAGTGAATGTCAAACTGATGGTATTTTCTAAGCTATTTATATTTTAATACACATTTTTTTGTATGTGCGCTTTCAGTAGTTCAGTGGGGTTCACTTTCTTTTGGCTGAAATTGTGCCATAGCAGTTACTCCCAGGATACCTCTGTTGTCCAGAATTTTTCATTTTAGCCAGTAAAAAAGATTAGTGATTTAAACAGGTATATCGTTTTGTTGTTGGTCAGATTTCTTTATTAAATTATTTATCTGCACCATATTGTCGCTATCCGATGAAAACCACACATGTCCACTTTTTGGCGGTTTTGGCTTTTCACTATAGATGTAGTTGCTCATTCTTCTACTACTGATCTACTGATGTTTGACATCTAATTGACCAATCAATCAATGTTTTATGAAGCCATCTATGAACTATGAATTATGTTTGTACAAGTTAACATTTGTTCATGATGGTCATTTGTATGGATTACTTTTTATCATTAATTTTATCAACTTAACATTGATAGCTAGTTAGGTAGTTAACTAACATTACTGTTAATTGTGAATGTAAAGTGAGATTAATTTGTATCTTATTGACTGACGTATCTGCCAAAAATACACAGAAGTCTATTTAAAGCATTAAACTATTCTCTGATGGCTGTGTAAAGAGAGGTTTCTATTTGTAGTACTAAGGCTGTCTCATCACTTTGTTTTGGGTTTATTTTGTGAAGTAGTTTCTGAGAAAATGCATTTTTTCACACTCCTGAAATAATGTAATTTTGGAGATGCGTGTTTTTCATTGGATAGTAATAATACGCACAGTTAGTAGCACCTTCTGGCTGGGGGAGGAAGGGGGAGGAAAAACAGAAGAGACAGAATGAGTTGCAAATAGGCCTGAATGAACTTAGTGCTGATGACTAAGTCACTCTGCTATTCACTATTGTCTCTGCCTGACAGGACCTGCTGCGCTCTGAGCTGCCCGACTCCATGGAGAGTGCATTACAGGGTGATGAGCGCTGCGTGCTGGACACCATGCGGCTGGTGGACCTGCTGCTCGTGCTGCTGTTTGAGGGCCGCAAGGCTCTGCCAAAATCCACCGCTGGCTCCACGGGCCGCATCCCCGGCCTCCGCAGGCTCGACAGCTCGGGGGAGCGCTCACACCGACAGCTCATTGACTGTATCCGCAGCAAGGACACCGATGCACTTATCGATGCCATCGACACTGGAGGTACATGCTCACTTCCTGAGACCTTTGTGGATTTATGGAAAGGGGATTTAACATTTTCACATTTTACTGTCTGTTATTTTTGTGCGGTTATGGTAGTTTGCTACTGAATTTTAAAATTTTGTTTGGGAGTGTAGTTTTTCTCAGTTGATTTCTCCTTTTTTTTCTTTTAGCTTTTGAAGTGAATTTCATGGATGATGTAGGACAGACTCTCTTAAACTGGGCTTCAGCGTTTGGCACACAAGAAATGGTATGTTAATGTTCGCTTTTGTTTCATCTTACAATTATACAGTTGTAACCAAGGACCATTAAGCATGATAAAAAATGTAGTAATATTCTTGAAATTGCAAAGCAGAATATTGGTATTGGGTGAAACTGGCGGCAGGAATTTAGCACTGCGACCCACGTCCCGATGGCTGAACCAGTGTTCATTTAGTTGATGAAAACTGAAGAAAATTATTAGTCACTGAAGATTTTTTCATTGACAAAAACAAGACAATAATAAAATGCAAAATATATGAGCCAAAAACGACAAAATGTACTGACACTTTCATCAATGAATAAACAGATGAAAATATCAGGAAGCAACGAATGTTAAAGTGAACCAACTAGAAGTAGCATATGTAGTTGATTTTGTAGTTGCACATCGTTTGGTTAATGTTGATCTAACTGGCTTCAAGCATGTAAACCATGTATCCATGTTACAAGTAGAAACCATGCAGTTTTGTCTGAGACGTCTGTCTGTAAACTGTTTTGCCATTATGTCTGTGCCATATTCAGCTTTAGATAGGGGGAAGAACGTACTGGCATATGGATCAGTCTCACATTTGATGCAAAAGATAACAAGCGTCAGTGCAAACCATGGGGAGCAACCATTTTAGAATTAGTGCAATGATTCATATTACTACCTTGACAACAGTTAAATCTGTATCCTTAAAGACTGCTTGTTCAAAACCTAATACCATGCCATAATAGCAGCTCTGCAGATGTTTCAGGAATCTGTAGAAGATAAAGGGAGACCTGTGTGTGTGTGCCGGGGAGCATGAAAAAGGGGGGTCTGGCTGAAAACATTTGGGAACCGCTGGGTTTAACAATGGTTTAATAATATGAAACTGTTGTTAAATTCAAAGGTTATATTCAGAGAATATCCATAGGTTTTAATGGATGAACATGAATTACCTTGCATATAATTGTTTGCGAAACATATTTTGAAGCTGTACAAATTATATCTGTAATGACCTCAAATGGCATACTCTACTCTGCTTTTTCTTATGAGGAGTTACTGAATACTGAAACCAGTTAGGCCAATTAGTCATCTTTTTCACATCAGTATATCAAAAACAGATAAAAAATAATGATGAGGAATGGTGTATGCCTGTTTGGGAGCCTGTGAGGGGTGGGGCTCTGTTGGGGTTTTAATTACTATTTTAATTAATACAGTAAATCTTATCGGACACTCAGATGGTTTTAGTGCGTTTACTAGACTTAATAAATGTTTTTTTTTTCTTCTAATGGGTTTGTTTGCTCTAGATCTGAGGTACCCTGCTGCTTTGTGCATACCTTGCTAAAGTCATCTATGTATAATATTGAAATAGGGCTGGGGTATATGGAGTAAAACCCCTATCTCGATATTTTTAGGCAGAATAGTGATACCCGATATATGCAATATAGACATTTTCATTATTGCAAACAGAAGTCTTAAAATGAAGACAAAAATAAATTAAGCCTAGACCTATATATGCCTTGTGGGGGTTTAATAACACTCCACACTACACTTAAAACAGAAGGTGAATGTTTATGGACAAAAAATAATCTAAAATCAAATTACTTATTTGGTACATGGCTTTAAAAATAGAAACATGACAACCATTTAAAGTGCGCTTAATAACTGGAAAGACCTTCATTTTAAGTTATTACTCTTAAAACAAATATTGCAAATTATGATATTATTAACTTGAGTCCATTGTCAGTGTTTTAAAACAAAATGAACCTCCATGAAATTCCCTGTGAGACTCCAATTTGATTTTACCTGTGGATTCTGGGAGTCTGTGCAATGTCACGACTGAAGCACTTATGTTGTTTACAACTAGGAAGGAAGGAATACTGTTGGTTTCTATGAAAAATCTTTAGGATTTCTAAGACCTAATTTTAATGCACAATAAAAGTATATTGATTTAATGGGTATTGCATTGTCCTATATCTCGTTTTGAAAAGATATTGATACACCGTCCAGCCCTGTGGTGAAAGCATCTTATCATTCTTTCCTCTCTTTTTTTATGTTCATATTTCACATGTCAAATTTTAGTGTGGAAAGTATTGTTTTTGATAGTGTTACCAAAAGTAATGCGCATCATTTGTACGTGCATCAACTTCGCAAAGTTGTTTGTATTGCAGTTCTGGAAAGGAAAAAAAAAATTACATTCTCAAGACTGAGACTGAAATGATTACTTGAATAATTAAATTCATAAAAATTCTGAAGGCAAATTGTCTGGCTCAGTTATTCACTTGATTATCCACAGAACAATTATAAACAAACTGCAGCAGCAGACAGACAAAAATGACTGGGGCACCTTGTGGAAAATTAGCAGATAAAAATGCTTTGAGACAATGTAATGTTGTGAAAATGCACTATACCAATAGAATAGAATTGAATTGAATTGAACTGAAAATGAAAACAGGGTTGAGTGAAAGGAAGAGACTAGAAAGCTAGAAAATGATAGAAACTATCAAAAGTTTGGGAGCATTTCAACTTACGATTGAAAGAATATATTGTACAATGCAGAAATTATAAAATCGAACTTGCATTGTGCAAGTTTTCAAGCTGAAATGCTCTCAAACTTTGGATAGTTTCTGCCATTTTCTACCGCTCATCTCTTCTTTTCGCTCCATTGAAGTGTTTTATCAAGTTAATAACTTCAGTTTGAAAGGTGGCTTGGAGAAGCTGGTAGCAGTAATTATATCCATCACAGAAAACATCATTTTGTGTTATTACAATGCTTGAGTTTAATGATGTTTAAATTTGCTCGGTGTGTTCCTTGAGAGGTTGCAAACTGCTTATTCAGCAAAATTCTCGTTTTGTCCACTAGCATCGGTGGGGTAAAAATTTGAATATCTTAAAATATTGCTGAAAACCGTTCTTCCATAAACTGGGGGGACCTAACTGTAAGCAGCAACCAACCACCAACAGCTTACTGTATTAACCAGAAATGTGTATTGCCATATTTTTTAATATATTATGACAATGTGTAATGTGGACAGAAACGGTGTGCAATAAATGGAGTATTTTATGTACGCGTTTAATACTAATTTCTAAAGATTTAGGCTGTAGCTGACCTTATTTTAACATGGCCACTGCTAGTTTTCTCCAATCGTAAGAGATTAAGTACATGTAATAAAATTTTCTCTTTTTCAGTAAACCGTATTCTATTATGGACAACTGTGCGGATGGCTCAACCATGTTCATCTGAGCAGATTTTTACTGACAGCATTTTGAACATGCTCATCATGTGCCATCTATGCATTCACTTTTTATATTTTGAACTTCTCAGTAAATGTTTACCATAGCAGTATATACAGATGCAGTATGATCATTAATGCACTAGACAGTAGTGTATTGAACAGTAGTGTACAGTAAAAATCTTTTGTTTGGTTTACATTTGTACAATTAAAATTAGCTTTTTCATGACATGAAAATCATTTCTTTATTCAAAGACCTGGTTGGCATAAGTTCTTTATTCTCCCTCTTGAGCAAAATACTTTTTCTGTCCGATTTACTCGATTTAATCATAAAAATAATCAATAATCCTCGATTTATAAAAATAATTGATAGTCACAGCCCTGCTAAGGACTAGGTTGCATTTGTTAGTGGTGTTTGTTATCCATGTGCCTGCCGTGCTGGGTTTTGTTTCACTCATCAAGGTTACTAAGAATCCTACCTGTTTGGCATGTTAGAATTTTTCTGTGTTCTCACACAGGGTCTTACTATGAAATAAAGGAACAGCTACATAAAGGTTTGTTTCTGCTGCTTACAAACATCTGCAAGTGGAGTTTGTTTTTTTTTTCTGTCTAGGTGGAGTTTCTTTGTGAAAGGGGTGCTGATGTGAACAGGGGTCAGAGATCCTCTTCATTACATTATGCTGCCTGCTTTGGAAGGCCACAAGTAGCAAAGGTAAGGATAGACATGGCACAGAGCTTTGGGAGCCCACTTGTGTTGTAAATAGGGGTTCATGTAATACGTATGCCTTTAAAATCTCTTTGTTGTAGACTTTATTACGACATGGAGCCAATCCAGACCTGAGGGATGAAGATGGAAAAACACCACTTGACAAAGCAAGGGAGAGGGGACACAGTGAAGTCGTGGCTATCCTACAGTCTCCTGGTGAGCTTATAGGGCACAGCTGGTTATATATTATATAATCACTACACCGTATGATTTCTGTTTGACCTTTTTTTGTTGTCTTTCATCTTACTTATCAGGGTTCTGAAAAATGTATTTTTCTTTTATGACAGGAGACTGGATGTGTCCCGTCAACAAAGGGGATGACAAGAAAAAGAAAGATTTAAACAAGGAGGAAGAAGAGAGCAATGAACCAAAGGGGGATCCTGAAATGGCACCTATCTACCTGAGAAGGCTGCTTCCAGTATTTGCACAGACTTTCCAGCAAACCATGCTGCCCTCCATTAGGTGCAGCTTGTCAAAATGAATATATCTGATATATGAATATATTTGCTGTATTCACATGATGTATTTATTCCCCATGTAATGTGAGTTCTTCGTTATACAGGAAAGCCAGCCTGGCTCTTATTAGAAAAATGATCCACTATAGCTCGGAGGCGCTTCTGAAAGAAGTATGTGACTCTGACGCTGGGCACAACCTCCCCACGGTCTTAGTGGAGATCACTGCCACTGTTCTTGACCAAGAGGTAATCTCAAGTCTCTTACAGACATTCTTCAAAGAACACATTGTTAGTGTATAAGGCATGGTTTTTAGCTAAAGTGGTAACACTAAACTTGGTGTATGTTTTTGCGTTTCTTGAGTGGGTGGTGATATCCTGTCTTGTCCTGCTTTGGACTTTGTGCTTGTATGTTTTATTTAATGTTGTGAAAAATTAATGCCGGTCGGAAGCCTTTATCATTGCTGCTGGTTAATATAGTCTGTTCTCCTACCAGGATGATGATGATGGACATCTTTTAGCACTGCAAATTATCAGGGACCTTGTTGACAAAGGTGGAGATGTCTTTCTAGACCAGCTGGCCAGACTGGGTGTCATAAATAAAGTTTCAACACTTGCTGGCCCAGTTTCTGATGATGAAAATGAGGAGGAAACAAAGCCAGAGAAGGTAACCAGAGATTGATGATCCTTTCCAAAGCATAAACATTTCGGGATCTAATGAATAATGCTGTCCACTTATCAAAGGAAAAACATCAATGTTCAATCAAAATGTTAATGTTTTGAATGAATTATTATTTTTTTTTACTTATTCAGTATGTTCATGAACCTCAGTTATTCTGTACCAGGCTTATCTTGGTGAATAGTTTTTAACTCATCCCTTCTGGAGCTAGAGGATATGTTTTGCATTAATATGCTGTTTCCATTTTTGTAGGAGGATGAGCCCCAGGAAGATGCCAAAGAGATACAACAGGGGAAGCCATACCACTGGCGGGACTGGTCCATCATCAGGGGCCGGGATTGTCTGTACATCTGGAGCGATGCCGCTGCCCTCGAGCTGTCCAATGGAAGTAATGGATGGTTTCGTTTCATCTTAGATGGGAAGCTGGCTACCATGTATTCTAGTGGCAGCCCTGAGGGCGGCTCTGACAGCTCAGGTATGCCCCACCCACCTTATGCAGTAATTTAATGTGTGCTGTACCTGCTGATACCCATTTTTTTCCAAGAATAAACCACTGGAGATGTAAAAACTTTCTGCCAGTTATTAACTATTTAACATTTATTTTGTATATTTACTTAAGTTTCTCTAGCTTCTGCAGTGATTTTCTAGAAACTGTACAGATATTTTGGGTGATCTTTGTCCTGAAACAGAGAGCAGGAGTGAGTTCCTCGAAAAGTTGCAGCGAGCCCGGAGTCAAGTAAAGCCAGCTAGTGCCAGCCAGCCCGTCCTGTCAGCAGTAAGCCCCACCAAACTGACTGTGGGTAACTGGTCACTCACTTGCCTCAAAGAGGGTGAGATCGCTATTCACAACTCAGATGGCCAGCAGGCCACTATCCTTAAAGAGGACTTGCCTGGATTTGTGTTTGAGTCCAACAGAGGAACCAAGCATTCCTTTACAGCAGAAACTTCCCTTGGTAAGTTTGTAGGTAAGTGTGCAGGGTGATGATCACCAGTGGCACGTCTGACTACACACGACGTGTGGCTGTGCCTTTTGGAGTACTCATTGTTCCTCATTCTGTGTCCAGGATCTGAGTTTGTCACAGGATGGACTGGAAAAAGAGGAAGAAAGCTAAAGTCTAAGTTGGAAAAAACTAAACAAAAGGTAAAACTACAATAAAATCCGTTGGAGTATTGGCAGCATAATATCCTAGCAACTATGGTAACTAGTACTTCAGAAAATAGTCATACTACTTTTGTAGCACTTTTAGAAGACTTTTTTTTTTTTTCTTTTTTTTTTTGTTTTTACATCTTACATTTTTACCATTCTGTTGGCTAGTTTTGTTTCCCGCAGCTGTTGAACGGGTGGAAATGCAGACACTATCCATGATAAATCAGACAGATAAGCAGCCATGAGTCTCAAATCTGGGTATCCTTTTCAAAACCAAATTGGAAAAACAAAAAAAAACCAACGTTTTTTGGTTTTTCCGTTTTAAAATCAGAACGGGAAAAAGGAAAAACAGGAAAAGAAAAAAAGCAACCTTCATGTTTTGTTTTTCGATTTTAAAACCAAATGGGAAAATTGTAAATCACATTTTATTATTTAGTTTTTGTGATATTTATGGTAAATCCAGGGGATTCCGGACAATATAACAGATAAGACATCAAAACTATAGTATAACACATCCCTGCAGAAAAAGAAAGCATAGACCAGCATAGCTGGTTACTGGCATGGCCAGCATAATGCATGTTGGTTATACCAGAATATGTTGTGTTTTGTTGCTGGTGGACTTAATGAAATATTGCTGGTAGAGCAGCACAGTTATGCTGGGGCATGGCGACGACTATAGTATATTCTCAGACTGTATATACAGTGCTACAGAAGAACAATGAACATTTTTGTTGGGTGGCTAGTCATCGCAGTGTACTTGGCAATGAACAGGGAAATACCACTACCAAAAAAGCCCTAAACTCAGATATACAAGAGTGTTTAGTGCCTCCTTCAGATCTCAAACATCTACTCTTTTCTCATATAATGAAAATTTGGCAAGCTGAATGGGATGAAAATATTAATAACAAACTTTATGAAATCAGTCCAATTATTGGAAAGATAAATGTAAACTTTAAAAAAAGGTTGGGAGCAGTTCATCTATACAAAGTGTCGTATGCTGACTCGCATGGTCTTACTTACAGATGATGAAGATCCACCTAGAACTTAAGAACATAAGAAATGTACAAACGAGAGGAGGCCATTCGGCCCATCAAGCTCGTTTGGGGAGAACTTAACTAAT
>JAAGVU020000025.1:7080031-7092786 GCA_011763525.2 Mormyrus iriodes
AAAACAAAAAGAAGCCTTCAAAGAAAAGAACATGGTCCCTACAGTCGAACATGGAGGAGGTTCACTGATGCTTTGGGATTGCTTTGCTGCTTCAGGCACTGGTAGTCTTGACTGTTTGCATGGTATTATGAAATCTGAAGACTACCAAAGAATCCTGGGGCGCAATGTAGGGCCCAGTGTCAAAAAGCTGGGTCTCAGCCAGCGGTCATGGGTCTTGCAGCAGGACAATGACTCAAAGCATACTTCAAAAAGCACCCAGTACTGGTTTAAGACAAAACGCTGCAGAGTTCTGAAGTGGCCAGCAATGAGTCCAGATCTAAATCCCATAGAGCACCTGTGGAGAGATCTAAAAACAGCCATTGGGAGAAGGAACCCTTCAAATCTGAGAGACCTGGGGCAGCTGGCAAAGGGAGAGTGGTCCAAAATTCTAGTAGAGAGATGTAAAAGGCTCATTGATTGTTACAGAAAGCAATTAAAATCAGTTATTTCTTCCAAAGGGTGTGCTACCAAGTATTACGTTGAGGGTGCCAAAAATTCCGTTTTTTGACGTTTTGTGTGGATTATCTCAGATTTGTTGTTTTTCCCTCTGCTTTTTTGTGTTCTTCCAGTGTTAACAAAAGAAATAAACGTGACAATACTAGAGCATTTCTAGTTGCAACAATTTTCTGGGAGAAGTGGTGCGTTTTCTGACGTAAATGCAGGGGTGCCAATATTTTTGGCCATGACTGTATTGCATGATCACCCCTCAGTTTGGGATGCATCTTGTCTTGTAGTGTTATCGACCACCCCCAAAACAAATTTTATCATTGTTGAGTTAGAGACATACTCACAAAAATTGAAATCATTTGTACATTTTATGGATTTTGTGAGATATAGATATATAGTATGTCTTGGGAATGGTGAACTAATTTGTGTGCGTGACTTTTGGCCACTCCATGGCTCCGTACATACATGACCTGTAAAAGTAACTGAATCTGTTACAGTTCTTATTATGTCACCGAAAATGTTGGTCATAGTGCAAATGAGGAGTACATGAAATATAAATATTTAAACATATAAAGAATATGAATAATATGTATCGCAGTTTAAGACATGAAAATACAATACACATACAATGAAATGCAGTTAACCACCTAAATGGTTTGAAAGTTGCAAATTGGCATACAACTACAATGTGCAGTAAATGAATATGTGTAGTTTCAGATCTGCATGTCAAATGGACTCTGAACATTCTGTTAAAAACACATTTATTAACTTTCGCATTTCTAGGTGATCCATCCAGTACTTCTAGCAATTGTACAGGTTGGGGAATGAGAGATGAGTACAGATTAGAAGCGCAGAGCAGGTGACAGGGCTGTCTTGGGAATACAATGCTGTTGTTTCTAACAGCCTCTCCCCGCTTCAGGTTACAATTTCAGTACAGTAATATAAGTAATTAAATGGTCATGTAGTAATGCAGAACAGGTTGGAGAGTTACCTCATTACACACCCATATGGTCCATTTTGTTTACATGAAGTATGGTTTGGGCTTGAAAGTCTTTTGGAAGGCTCAGAAAGATTTTTTCAATAGGAGACACATATAGGAAAACTTCAAAGTCCTGTAATGACCATGACATTTTGTGTCCATGTGTTAGATCTACAGCCACGTGGCCTCTGGACCCTTCCAAAGAAGAGAAGCAGGGCTGGAGGCACATCCGTATCAAGCAGATGGGGAAGAACGCTAGTGGGCAGACACACTACCTGTCGCTGTCAGGCCTGGAGCTGTATGGCGCAGTGAGCGGAGTGTGTGAGGACCAGCTGGGTGAGAGGAGCTCTGTTATGCCACAGGCGGGCCGGCGGGTGGGTGGGCAGGCTGGCCAGCGGATACCTGTAACTGTACAGTGCAGTGAGAGGAGTGTGTGAGTACCAGCTGGGTGAGAGGCACTTCATTATGCCACAGGCAGTTGGCCAGTGGGTACCTGCAGCTTTATGATGCAGTGAGCAGAGTATGTGAGTACCAGCTGGGTGAGAGGCACTCCATTATGCTGCAGGCAGGCTGGTGGGTGGGTAACTGCCGCTGTTCGGTGCAGTGAGTGGGGTGTGTGATTACTAGCTGGGTGAGGCTTCAGGCTTTAAAGTGTTTGTCTTTGTCGGGCTGTTAAGTTGACAATTTGCTGATTCTGTATGTAAGTATGTGTTCAGACATCATTTTTTGTGTTTTGATTTGACAGTTTGACTAATGGAAATATGCATTGGGAATGTGCTAAACAACCTTATGTGATTTAGTGGAAATACTGAGTGTTGATGTATGTCGGTTTCTATGGATTAATTTTGTTCTGCTGTCCGCAGGGAAAGCTGTGAAGGAAGCAGAGGCTAACCTCCGTCGACAGCGGCGCCTATTCCGCTCTCAAGTGATGAAGTATATAGTTCCAGGTGCCCGCGTTGTGCGGGGCATTGACTGGAAATGGAGGGACCAAGATGGGAATCCACCTGGAGAGGGCACCGTCACGGGGGAGGCCCACAACGGTGAGAATTGTGGCCAATTCCTTTGAGAAGCGAGTATGTCCTGTGAAGCTGAATTGAGTTAAGCTTGCTTAAGACAGGTTTAGGAGCCCCTCCATCCTGTGTGAGCATGTAATATAAATAACACTTATCAGAATATATAATTAACCGTATAGCACAATATTAAAATTACTGACTCTTATTCCCTCAGTTTACATTTTTTTGGAGAGTCTAGCATAGAACTTTATGGTGGCACAAACATTCTGCACTACTGGATGTTCATCACCTGTTTACCCATTTGCCTGGCCCTTAATCAGTCTGCAGTTACCCATTATTGCCCAGGTCTTTCTCCTGCTGGAAAAGGTGTCTAGTTTATCCTTCCTATCAGCCCTGCTAAGATCACTAAATAAAAGACGAGCAGGAAGATTCAAGAAGCATAATTGATTAACACCCTGGGAAAGCATAGGCTTCATGGACTTAAGAGTCAAGGAAAATGGAGTCAGTGCTAGAATTTATGTGGTACAAAAAAACAAATTGTGAACATCAAGTGCAGTTATGTACTTTGAGGAGCCGAGGATGTGAATGATATGGGTGAACAGAAACCACTGTTCTGTCCTGTCTGACACTTGTAGTGGAATGTTTAGATCTGACACTTTTGTTAGTTGTTAGTATATGTGGGTAAAATTTGTGACATATAGTTATGTGAAGTAAGTGTGGCTGTCCGAAAGGTTTTTCAGGTTTTGATGTATGATCTAAATGGCATTCTGCTAGTCCTTGCGGAGCTGAAATGATATTGCAGGACTCACAGAGCAGGAGTGTATGTCTACAGGCATCCATACGAGGGCATAACCAGTGCTTCTCTGACCACTATGTGATACTCTCTCTTTTCTTGATGCTGGTCTATCGTGATATTTGTAATTTGTAATATACTATCAAAAGGATCAGGATTTTTTTCTTTCTACCCAAATAAAAATAAAGTTCCCTTTTTAGGTATTCTTTTAACTAAACTTGGAAATTGTTACTTTTTGTTACTATTAGTTTGCTATTTTGAGGTGCCCCCCCTCCCAACTTTTACAGGTAACATTTTTATACTTGTATTTCCTACATAGCAGTTGGGTCTTTGGGCAGTCACATTTCAATGTGTAGGACTTAACAGATTGTCTCCATCAGTCAGCTTAAGTGCATGTTGATGTCACAATTTGCAAGCACTAAATGGACTCCATTGCAAGTGAATATTTACATTAGCAAAATATTCTTCAGTTCTTTTCTGAGTGGCTTTTAGCTTGGCGTTTGCAAAATTCTACATGGCTTTTTTTGTCATTTCTGTAACTCATGTTTCTGTCCCATTGCTTCACCTGGACCAGAGCCTTTGAATTTTTAGTCTACTATAATATTTGCTTACTTTCCCTGCCAAATGGTTCAAATTAGAAAACTTGTGTGTTCTGCTTTTCCTTTTTAGTGAAAGCTGTATTTTTTCATGATTTTCATACTCCTAATGGTAACGGGAAATGCCTTAAGTGGCAGAATACACAGAAAAGTACTAATTTCATCTCTTGTAATTTTAAGGGCATTTGAAACTAAGCCCAGGGTCTGACCCTTTGCTCTAAAGGCCCCTGTCTTCTGGTCCAGTGTCAAGTGGAGCTGCTGTCTTGACTTGCTGCTGCTGTCTGCTCTCTGCTGGGTCTCACACACTCATGTCCCTTTCCAGGCTGGATTGATGTCACCTGGGATGCCGGTGGCTCAAACTCTTACCGTATGGGTGCAGAAGGAAAGTTTGACCTCAAGCTTGCGCCAGGGTACGACCCTGAGTCTGCGCCGTCACCCAAACCTGTCTCATCCACTGTTTCAGGCCCAGCGCAGTCCTGGAGCAGCCTGGTGAAAAATAACTGTCCGGACAAGGGTGGCTCCTCCTCGGCGACGGGGGTCAGCTACTCAAGCCGGAAGGGCAGTAGCAGCTCGGTGTGTAGCGTGGCCAGCAGCAGCGATATCAGTCTGAGCTCCACCAGGCTGGAGCGACGGGCCGAGAGCCTACTTGAGCAGGGGGGGGTCACAGTGGGTGGCGCACTGGGGGCAGAGACTCAGGAGCCCATTGTGGTGCTGTCCTCAACTGAGAGTGGCTCTGCCTCCAGCACCAGTACCCTAACCGCTGACATGGGCAGCGAGAGTGCCGAGCGCAAGCCAGGGCCCGACGGCACACTGCGCCCGGCAGGTGATTCCGCCGCCATCTCCATGGGACTGGTGAGCGTGAGCTCGCCGGACGTCAGCTCCGTCTCGGAATCCTCCAGCAAGGAGGCAGCCTCACAGCGCCCCCTGTGCTCAGCAGCCAGTGCCCGCCTCTCCGTCAGCTCCCTGCTAGCAGCAGGAGCACCCATGAGCTCCAGCGCCAGCGTGCCCAACCTGTCGTCGCGAGAGGCCAGCCTCATGGAGTCCTTTGTGCGTCGGGCACCCAACATGTCGAGAACCAACGCAACCAACAATATGAACCTGAGCCGCAGCAGCAGCGATAACAACACCAACACGCTGGGCCGCACTGTCATGAGCACTGCCAGTGAGTATTGTCACACCACCCTCACACCGGCTCACGCATGCTCTCCCACTAACTGAGGCCTTGGCCTGGTCTTCCTGCTTTACCTGTGTGAGCTGCTGTTTTGTGCAGTAGTAACTAGCCTTAGATTTTCTTTTGTTTGCTACCGTTTTTCTTTTGTCTACAGTATATACACTTAGCAGTTATTCTGTATCAAAGAACAATACCTTACATAGTCACAGTCACACATATTACTCACTCCTACTGTCTTCTCAAATTTTTACATTTGTTGTAAAGCACCAAATCAGCATAAGTCCCACCACAAAGTTCAACATATTTGACCTAGAATTCTTCTGTTACGTAGCATACGTAAATGTAATGCTTAAAATAATATACTTTAGTCAGCGGGTATGCATTGAAATGTTTGTGAAATGTGTGTTGTGGCAACGCATGCTGGAATTTTGTTTAACTGGAGTCAATTAATACTTGCTTTTTTGTTTTGGGACTAATCGCATTTTTGGTTCTGTTTGCAGCTTCTCCTCTCATGGGTGCTCAGAGCTTTCCTAACCTCACAACCACTGGTACCACCTCAACCGTTACAATGTCCACCTCCATAGTAACCAGCAGCAATAATGTAGCCACGGCAACCACAGGTTTGTCCGTCGGCCAGTTGCTCAGTAACACTCTGACGACCAGCCTGACCTCCACTTCTAGCGAGAGCGACACAGGTCAGGAGGCTGAGTTTTCACTCTATGGTAGGCTATGCTAGGATTATACCAACTATTTAAACATCTTCCTTCCACCTAACCCTGCTTCCCCCGCCACATTCTACAGACCACACATACGCAGCACACACAATTAACATTCCCGTAAACCTAATGTTTCTTTTGATGTATTGATCTCACCCATTAATCCCCCCACCCCAGACCTTTTCTGGCCTTCTGAATTTCTTTAAATTACAGTTATTTGTTTGCTTTTGGTGCATCTTCATGGCCTTTTACCCTTGTCCCATGCCCCAGATTTCCTGGACAGTTGTCGTGCCAACACACTACTAGCAGAGTTGGATGATGAAGAGGACTTGCCTGAACCAGATGATGATGATGATGAGAATGAGGATGACAATCAGGAAGACCAGGAATATGAGGAAGTTCTGGTATGATTGAGCCCTTGGCTTAATCAATATTTTGAATAACCTATGGTCATTATTGGCCTTAAATATGAATGTCACCCTCTTCGAAAAACATACTGGGGAAAAAAACATTTTGTGAATGTACTTTTCAAAGTTTTGTTTTTTATTTAATGTATGGAAATCTATTTTTTCCATCCTTTTTATCTTTAAAAATATCATTTTGTTTGTCCAAACCTTTTACATGCGTAGTATTTGTATTGTGCCTTTTTATTTTTAATTAAATATTGCTTCTTTTTTTTATCCCCAGCCTCAGGCCCAGTTTTAGTATATAGTACTATATACAGATAAGTATAAGACTGTAAGACTGCTACGGCTTTTTGTTTCTCGCTTTCATATATAACTTTGAATCAATATGGGAAAATCATTGAATTAGCAACATGTGCATTTATCATGTAGTATTAATAGAAAAAAACTGGACGATTGACACTTGTACTGATACTAAGATGGATTCTCATGGAAATGTTTGTGTTACCTTAATGTTGTGTTATCCTTAGATGAAAATTTGCTGTGCTTTTCATTGTTTTCTGTTTGTTTTCTGTCTGTCATGTCTACATTAGGAGGAGGAAGAGTATGAAACCAAGGGTGGCCGGCGTCGGACCTGGGATGATGACTTTGTGCTGAAGCGTCAGTTCTCTGCCTTAGTGCCAGCATTCGACCCCAGACCTGGCCGGACAAACGTCCAGCAAACCACTGACCTGGAGATTCCTCCGCCAGGTAGTGCGACATGCTGCTCATTATAGTGCTGCTGGCAAGTCGTGAAACCACCAGTGGAGTTTCTGAAACATTAGTATTTTTCAAAGAGATATTATAGAAATTATCAAATAAATATTACATGCATCAAATGGCAGAAATGGTACCCGTTTTCCAATTATTTAGCCATTACAGGGATTCCGTGAGAAGCACATGATCCTCCACATTCCATTAAATCTAATTTGAATTGTACAGTTTGTTCTGGTGATTGGTTATTTGAGGATCCTTTGCAGTTTATATGGAACAAATCAGCAATACACAATGTGCTGCCAGCACCAGAGTTGCAAAGCAATGCTTTCCATTACCCTGCCTTTTTGTACTTTCTTGGGAAAGTAAGAATTACAGACTGATACTGCTTGTCATACAAAAAGAAGTTTTAGTACATTGTCACACAGCATTTAAGAATATATGGCAGGTTTTTACATTTAATTCTAAAAATTTGCTTTAATGAAGTAACTGGTTTCAAATACAGACCACACAAAGTGAAACTGAGCTTTTGGTTATGTGAAAGGATAAAATGTATATTGTTCATTCATTGAAAATATAAAATGATTTGGAAACTAACATTGAACGTTTTTATGCAAAAATTTGAATTTCGAGTATAACGGCCATTCAGGGTTGTTTACAGTTTTTTAGAATATAACACAGTAGTTAAAGCTCCTTTGTATGTTTGTCCTTTTCATTCAGTAAACTGAAATTTCTCATAACTATGTTGAATAACGGATTAATTCCATCAAGCCTGGAGTATCCTGCCCAGCATTGCTTTACTGTAACAGTGAGACCTGGTGCCTGCAGGTACTCCTCGCTCTGAAGTTCTGGAGGAGGTGGAATGTGCCCCCTCTCCACACCTGGCTCTTATTCTGAAGGTAGCTGGACTGGGCACCACCCGAGAGGTAGAGCTGCCACTCACCAACTATAAGTCCACCATCTTCTACTACGTCCAGAAACTCTTGCAGCTGTCTTGTAACGGGAGCGTCAAGTCGGATAAACTCAGGCGGATCTGGGAGCCCACATACACGTAAGCCCATTTCATGCTAGTGCATGACACAGAGCTGCATATGATCGTATTGCTCTGGAACAGTGGGTGTCATGCACATTTTTTGTTTGTTTTGTTCTAGGATAATGTACAGAGAAATGAAGGATTCCGACAAAGAGAAAGTGAGCGGAAAGATGGTAATGGGCTTTTTCTGTTTCCTTCCCCTTCATCCCCCTTGCTAACCCGTTTACTCTTGGCTGTGAATATCTGTGGCTGTTTTAAATGTCTCGATGCCCTTTAGTGGACAGGGACCTCACTAACCTCTATTCAAAAGTAAAATGGTTAGAGATTTTTTATTTTTTTTTGTAATTGCATGGGCCTAGTGGTATTCCTATTGTAATGCATGTCTGTTGCGTGAAACTTTACAATCAGGAAAGACCAACATTTGGTTCTTCCTGTTGTAGGGTTGCTGGTCTGTAGAGCATGTGGAACAGTACCTTGGCACTGATGAATTACCAAAGAATGACTTGATAACCTACATGCAGAAGAATGCAGACTCATCTTTCCTGCGCCACTGGAAATTAACCGGCACTAATAAAAGTATTAGGAAAAACAGAAATTGTTCACAGCTCATAGCTGCATACAAGGTATAGAACGGCATCAGATGGTATATTATACATATAAAACATTTTCATTTCCCCTTTTCTGTTGTGATTTATTTATTTTTTTCCTTCTTGCTTGACTGTTGCTTACGTAGTGATCTGTTGAACAATTGCTCCTGTTTACCTAACTTAAGTGGCTCATGGCTGTAATGCATTTTCAAGTAGATGTCATTTTGGATAGTTAGTTAATGATGGGTTATGTTAATGGGTCATTCTGAGATGTCCATTTGGGTTCATTTGAACCATCTTTTATTTTAATGGTGCAAAAATAGAGAATTGTTAGTGAAGATAAAATAGTGTTTCTTTGCTAAATGAGCGTGGTGCCCCTGCAGGACTTCTGCGAGCATGGCTGCCGCTCCTCAGGGCACAGCCCCAGCTCCCTGGCCATGCAGAGCTGTGACATCCTGAGCGGCACCCTGGAGCAGGCACAGGCCAAGGCCGGCCCAGGCCAGAGCGCGTGTGGGGTCGAGGATGTCCTGCAGCTGCTGCGCATCCTCTTTATCATCGGGAGCGAGCCGCATTCCAGCCGCACACTACAGGAGGGTACGAGCTGTCAGTCTTCAAACTCGCGGCATATAACTCACTATGAACTGCAAAAAAGAGAATCCTCAGTGCCCGAGTTACTACGTCGTCAATATTTCACCAAATTCAGTGACAGGTTAACAGGCCTGTAGCCTTCTAACAAGCTTGTGACAAGCATATGGCTTAAATAAAATGTCATTTTCTATATCTGAGTCATAAGTCTTCATGAATGTTTTTAATTGCAGCATAGTGGAAGGAATATATGTATTCAGGTATTAAAAAGCCTTAAAATTCTATAATGCAGTTCTCCAGGTACTCCTGCAATACCAAGAGGTACAATATAATAGTATTTCAGTGTTCTGTGCTCCTTATTAAATCTTTTCCTTTCTTCTTTTTTTTTTTTTTTTTTTTTAGAAATAGATGATGTGCAATTTAATGCGCCACCTGAGGAATTCACAAGCAAAAAAATCACTACCAAAATACTTCAACAGATTGAGGTGATAAATTGAAAATTGTTGTTCAGTCTGCAGGTCTTTAGACATGCATTCATACTATAAATGTGGTTGGTTGGTGTATACGTTACCTGCCTTGCTGTGCTTCTGGCTTTCAGGAGCCGCTGGCACTGGCGAGTGGAGCCCTCCCAGACTGGTGTGAGCAGCTCACCAGCAAGTGCCCTTTCCTCATCCCTTTTGAGACCCGGCAGCTTTACTTCACATGTACTGCATTCGGAGCCTCAAGGTCCAGCCTTGTTCCTGTATTTGTATCCCCTGTGTTTATTCCTCTATCAAAAACCAGTTCATCAGCTGAAGAAGCATTTCCTGCTTTATCGCAGTGACCTTGAAACTTCCTTTCTGCAGGGCAATCGTGTGGCTCCAGAACCGGCGGGAAGCCACAATGGAGCGCTCTCGCCCGGCCACCACGGTACGGCGGGACGACCCAGGCGAGTTTCGTGTAGGACGACTCAAACATGAGAGGGTTAAAGTGCCCCGGGGGGAGAACATGATGGACTGGGCTGAGAGTGTCATGCAGATCCATGCAGACAGGAAGTCTGTCCTGGAGGTAAGCCAATGCTACAATTCAAAGGTGAAATAACCTGCATGACTCATTTTATTAACTTCTTGACCTCCAAATGTACCCCTTGAATACATTTACATTTTTTTTACTGGATTTCATTTTAAATACTTAAAGCTGTGCTCTCCTACTTCTTACGGTTACTAATGATGTAACATGAGTTAGCTGAGCATTTTGCATCATCCTGAATGGATCTTTATCTCATGCTCTTTCTGTTAATCTCGGCAACTTGCAATTTTGTGAAAACCCAAAATAGTGCGGGGGGGCACATGTGAAGAGTAGGATGGTTACAGAGAGTAACTCTGTCTGACAGCTGCAAACGAGACTCAAACGTTCTGATCCAACTGACTGCCACTCAATTGAAGGCAAATTTTCCTGTTGATCAAATTAACCACTTTTGGTTCTGAATTCTCTTCAGAGATGAATCTACTATATCTGAATGTAGGACATAATTGCAAATTATTCTTAATTATTAGGCTCATAGTTCATGCCTGTTGTTTTCAGTTATATACTATTTTAATAATGTTTCATAGTGTATGTATTGTGTTGATGCTGTTTTTTATTTGAAAGAAAAGAAAATGAACCTTTCAGATCCTGTAAAAAATGAAAAATATTCATTTTAACTGAGATGACTGCTGATGGTGGTGATATTCTCATGTACCAAGGTGGAGTTTTTGGGAGAGGAGGGCACCGGACTCGGGCCCACACTGGAATTTTATGCACTTGTGGCAGCAGAGTTCCAGAGGACCTCTCTCGGCATCTGGCTTTGTGACGACGACTTCCCAGATGACGAGTCTCGACAGGTTTGCTTCATTTGCTAAATGATGTAACTAATGCAGTATTGCACTGCGGGCACCTGTATGGACGGGACCAGAAGCTTTATTCTTTTCATAAGAAGCTGTCCAGTTATAGAGAGGTGCTGTGGTACCCTTAAATTATTTTTTCAGATAAGAATGAATACAGCCATGGAATAAATTAAGAGACCACAGCACAATTTTTTGTTTCACTCATTTCTCAATTTATGGGTGTGTGTCTGTGAGTAATATATTATTTTTTTTTGCAAACTGAAGCCTGGTTCTTCTGTTTCTCATTTATTAAGGGCTTCTTCCTTGTTTTATGGGATTTCAGTCCTGCTTCTAGGAGCCTGACACCAACTGTCCTAGCAGTGCACTTCACAGCTGCACTTAATATTTCCCATTCCTTTTGAAGGTCATTTGATGTAATCTTATGATTCATGAAAAACTGCTGGATATATTAATGGTTATCTCTGGCATTAGAAAGTTACTTCTGCCCTTTACCTGGCTGGTTTCAGGTCATTCCCAGTGTCTCCTGCGTAACCTTATTCTTGTGTACTACTGGAAACAACCTGCTGCTCAGTGTAGCCTTCTGCCAGCATATCCACAATTAAACCAAGATTTAAAAATGCAGATTTGTTTAAAAAAATAGAATGGTCTTTTATTTTTTTTCCATGGCTGTATGGTACAAATTCTACTTATCGGGTTATTTCAATGTAACTTTTTAGTGATTAATCATAAAGCAGTCTGAGGTGTGCTTCAGCCTGTCTGTGTTGTTTTACAGGTGGACCTAGGAGGGGGTCTGAAACCTCCAGGCTACTATGTACAGCGCTCCTGTGGTCTTTTCCCGGCCCCCTTCCCCCAGGACAGCGATGAGCTGGAACGCCTGAGAAAGCTATTCTTCTTTCTGGGCATCTTCCTTGCTAAGTGCATTCAGGACAATAGACTCGTGGACTTGCCTATTTCCCAACCCTTCTTTAAGTTGCTGTGCATGGGTGACATCAAAAGCAACATGAGCAAGCTGCTGTACCAGTCTCGTGGTGAGGCCGACCTGCACTTCAGCGAGATCCAGTCGGAAGCCTCCACTGAGGAGGGCCATGACACCTATTCAGTGGGCAGCTTTGATGAGGATTCCAAGTCAGAATTCATCCTAGACCCACCTAAACCCAAGCCCCCAGCCTGGTATCATGGCATCCTGACCTGGGAGGACTTTGAGCTAGTCAACCCCCACCGAGCAAAGTTCTTGAAGGAGATCAAGGAGCTGGCAGTGAAACGCAGACAGATTCTAGGCAACAAGAGCCTGTCAGAGGATGAAAAGAACACTCGTCTGCAAGACCTTGTGCTGAAGAACCCTACTGGCTCTGGACCCCCTCTGAGTATTGAGGACCTGGGGTGAGTTCTTGCTTATTTCCTATTTCTACCAGACATTAAGTATTGACAAGAGAACCTCCTACCCTTTCTGTCATAAGGCACTTATGCTTGCTCAATGCCATCATAAAATTAATTAGCAGGCTACTGTTGTTTTAAAAAATCATTTTATTTTTTGTAATGTTTTTTTATGGTTTTACTTTGGTGCCTTTTTATCAGTTCAAATCATAAGAACATAAGAAATGTACAAACGAGAGGAGGCCATTCGGCCAATCAAGCTCGTTTGGGGAGAACTTAACTAATCACTCAGAGTTGTTAAAATCTTATCTAGCTCTGATTTGAAGGAACCCAGGGTTTTAGCTTGCGCTACACTAGCAGGAAGACTATTCCATACTCTAACTACACGCTGTGTAAAGAA
>JAAGVU020000025.1:7099853-7111416 GCA_011763525.2 Mormyrus iriodes
TATGCTTGTCCATTAATGTGTCAATGCATGTTCTGATCATCCATGCTCTCTGCCTTCCCACATGTCTGGGTGGTGCCTGGGGAGGGCACCCCCTGAGCTGGAGCCCTGGTTCGGTCCCATGGATGGGTGACACCGTGGATGTGACTTATGAACTGTAACATCGTGGGTGAAGCCTCCAGTCTGCCACCCTACACAGGCCAGCGTGGAATACAGACTCATTGTTGGACTTTGGCATGACTATAATCATAGCTTGCACTGTGACCCCACCCTATTCTGTGCAATAGGGTGTTTGAACACTATCCCAGGGGAGTTGGGCGGCCAGTTCACCTTGGACCCCCAGAGGTTTTTTTTTTTTATCCTTACTTGGGAGTTTTTGGTTCCTCTCCTCCATTGTTATCTAGCATTCCTTCTTTCTTTTGTCAATTTGTCTTTCCTTTTTCCTTTACTATTCCTATCTCTCAATATCATGTAAAGCGCTTTACGGGCGACTCTGTTGTGAAAGACGCTATATAAAAATAAAATTGACTGATTGATTGACTTAGGGAATGGATCTCGTTCGTAAACTGGAGACCGCCTGTACAGCGAATTAATGTGCATTGGATATTTTTTAATGATTTTATTGGGTCAATTAGCCAAAACTACATGTTTATTGTCCAAAGAACACACCGCCGAAACGAAATCATTACATTTGAGGAGGAAGTAGTAGCGAACCACTTTATGCCAAACCTCTGGCTTACACATTTTAGGATGTACAGTTCTACCTTTGAAATGCCGGCACATAGGAACTTTTACTGGGACAGTAATAGGCAGCCACCGACCACCTGTTCCAACCTGAAAGTGCATTGCAATTACTCTGTACAAACTGGTAACCTGCGCCGAATATAGAGTAGCGGGAGAGCATGTCAGCAAATCCAACGCTGCATTTATGCCATGTGCATGTTTGTTTGCGCCGTAGGAAAGACACATGATAAGAGTACTGTCACCTGTCAGAACATTTGCGTAAATGCCATTCTTTCTCATAAAAAACTTTCCACCATACTTTTTCGTTAAACGTCAAGTGTCGACAAAGCCTTTATCTGCTAAAACTAAATAGAAAAAAGATTGTGTTGTCATTTAGAACATTTTAGCATTAAACAATGTTCCCATCACCCACTTTTTAGCGTTTAATTATTTTTGTGCATAAAATCTCTTGGATGGGAACCTGCCTATTGACATATAAAATTGAGTCAAATTTAACGCCATTAAAAAGAGATTGCAAATGCATGATCAATTGACTTCCATGTTGTATTAAAGAGAGGAAAAACATATTATGACTGGATGGACTGTTTCCAATTCTTTTTTAAACATTTCAGAAAGAAGAATCTATTTATACTGATTAAATACATAACAGGTGACATCCCATCTAGGGTGCACCCCAGCCATTTATCCTGTGCTGCCTGGGATAGGCTCCAGACCCCCCACAACCCTGCCCAGGATAAGTGGATGGAAAAATGCATAATAATTAGGGTCACACAGACTTACCTCAGTCTCACTGACTCCGACAACAATGAAGAGGGCAGCATATTGGCGATATATTAGCTTATAGTCCTTGTATTCCACAAAAGAGCACTGCAAAGAAATGAGAAGACATCTCAGGCCATGAAACTTGCAAATCCATACATATTAATCATATTCATTAACTAGCATGACCCTTGGATTGTGGAAGGAAAAAGGAGTAAGTAAGTACGCTGAATAAATCTATACAAACATAAGGAAAACATACTTGTAACAGAAATCTTAAAGAAACAGAGTGCACCAAAAGTTGTCTCATATATTGAATGTTGCAGTGATGGAGGAATGACTAACATGGCTAGATCTAATACATTTTCTGCTTAAAAACCAAACCTCTGCAGCTTCTGAACCTTGCCTCATTTACTCCCCAAAGGTAATCAAAGGAGGACGTGTGAAGTGGTACTTCATACATCGTAAACGTAGCTTCAGTTTCTGCCTACCTCATCTTTTCTGCGTGAAAGGCAGCCCTTGATGACGTCCACCTCTAAAGAGGCCCTCTTGGCCATGTCTATGTCCTCGTAGTATTTAGACAGCCGTGTCTGCCCTTGTTTGTTGACCATCAGCAGAAACTTGATCATTGTCAAATAGCAGTTTCCCACTATGTAAAAAACACTGAGTTAGCATTTAATACATAAAGATAAGCAGCTTGCCAAAACATGATTTTACTTCTCTATGTCTTCCTGGTTCCACTCTCTGACTTACACACTTATTGTATTCACCCGAATGTGGAGAATATATATGGTTTAGGGACCGGTCCACCGCTGAGACATTGCATGGGAGACTAAATGGAACTGATTACATTTTTAGACAAATTGTCCCAAAACTGAAGCAGTGACGCATAGTGATAGCAAAAAGAAGATAACTCAAAATGTTTTTGCCGGATCTTTTGCAGAGGTAATGGGTATTGATTAAATTTCACCTCAAAGTTGAAGAAACACCACTTAGTGGCAGTAAAAGGAAGAGTAAAAGCAGACAACATTTGGCCTTGTGAATGTGATAAGACAAAAAGTATTTGACGCATCTTATTACTGCATCACAAACACATTATATGGACCCCTGGCTTCATTTTTAAATGAACTGCCCCAAAAAGCAGAATTTGTGCTGTCAGAAACTACAGCATTGTATTCCCTGGACAACCCCATCGCTTGCTCCATCCATATAAACTGTATTAGTAACACTAACTGACTTATACAATTTCCAGAAGTACTGAACAGATCGGCTAGTAAATGTTAGTAAAGACAGTTAGTAAATATTTTTATACCTTGCTGTGATATGTAGGTCTGAAAGCATACTTATTTATTTATTGCACATTCCATTATTGTGACAATTTGCAGAATCTTTCCCCACCAATTAGGTGGTTATTTGTATTCTGTTGTCACTAAGTGCCATTGCTTCAAATTTGGTGCAATTTGTCTCAAAATTTGCACATGTCCAGATCTTTACTGGTAAAATTTATCTGCAATGTCTGGAAAAATCTGGCCAATAATTTTTGAGTTATCATACTGACCAGATCAAGTGGTTGAAGCTACCCTTCTCTTTGTCATCACCATGTGGCGTTGCTTCAATTTTGCAGCGATTTGTCTCAAAATTGGTCAGGTCCAGTTCTTCACCCATACAACCTGTCTGCAAATGTCAAAGATGATCTGTCATAAACTTTTTGAGATGTCATGCTAATGGGGTCAAGTGTCTGAAATTGCTCTTTTTTGCTACCACTATGCAGAACTGTTTCAATTGGTGATGTCTCAATATTTTATCATTTCCAGTTTGTCACTTATAAAATGTGTCTATAAAGTTTCCAGATCCACTTTTTGACATCACATTCACAAGATCAAATATCATCTGCTTTCACCCTTCCCTTTGCTGCCATTAAGCGGCGCTACTTAAATTTTGGGGCGATCGGTCTCAAGATTTAATCAGTTCCAGTTCATCACTCAGACATTACGCCTGGGTGACTGAAAAGATCCGTCAAAGACTTTTTTTAGTTATTACGTTAACAAGGAAGCGTCTGCGAAGGTACCAAAACCATATGTACTCCCCCTGCGGGCAATACAATTACTGAATAGCCTCAACATTTGCCCACCTGTGGTCCGGTTTTACTAAAACACCATTAGTACTTGACTTAAGATGAGCTATTAAGAAGAATCCCAATCACAGCAGTCTTGTATAATATTAATGTGCCTAATTACACGTATGCCTTTTCAGTTTTATATATATTTGATTTTTAATTTACATTTTCTTCAAGAGGCCCCAGTTATGTCACAGTGCGATTCAGCCTGTGTCATTTCTTTGCTATCCCCGGTTGATCGGCATTATTAGACGCTTAATTTTTCTTATCCCCGGTCACGTTGTTGTGTACCGCAGTATCCATGTGGTTTTTTCTGCTTTGCATCACGCACTAACGCATGCTCCATGTTTAGGACTTTATTTGGACGAACTATGGGAAAAGCACGGGGCGAGCATATCCCAGCATGCAACACGCGCCCCTTCTCTCTCTCACCCCTGCAGTGGGGAGACTCACATCCAGGGAAAGAACTAATGGCGGCCGGGAAATCTGTGCTGCTTTGATACCAAATCTACACAGCGTAGTGCAGCATAACGTACGATACTACATAAGCGAGGGCGCTTGAAAAACAAAAAGGAGAGATACACGTGTTAAGACATACCTGAAGAGGTGATAAAGGGAGCTGTGCGAAAACAGGGTTGCGATAGCAGCTTGTGTTTGCCCACTTTTAAAATGGATGAACACCCAGGAGGAGTAGGAATGGCCGCTCCGAGAGCGCAGCAGACAACACAGCAAGGCAATAATAACGGTATTCCTCAAACTGCGGCCGGAGGCAGTACCGCGATGGGGCAGCAGCAGGACGATATGCCTCGACCGCAGCAGTACACTATCCCGGGTATCCTACACTACATCCAGCACGAATGGGCCCGCTTTGAGATGGAGAGGGCGCACTGGGAAGTGGAGAGGGCCGAACTGCAGGTACCGAACAGCTCGCTTTCCGGCGGCTGTCATGTCCATTAAGTAACATCGCACACTGGTTATGTAGCTAAGTGTATTACTGTAGATAGTTGTATTACTGTAGCTAGTTATATTATTGCTTCGTGTAGTAACGCCCCTTTATAAAAGGCATGGTGGATAGATACGGCTGTTATCCAGCTAGCCGGATACCCAGCTTCATTGGCCGGCGAAGAGCAGCGAAGCGGCCCCTTCTTACCTTGGAATTTCAATGACCCTGTGCTCTTCTTACTAATATGCCTTTCCCGCTGTTATCGTTCTGCCGTCATGGGCAGGTAAAAGTGGACGGAACAGCTTGTAGCTATCTGGGTAACTGTTAGCTAATGTTTCCAGCAGCCATTTTCCTCCGTCAATATGGCGCCGGCCCTTGTCTGCTTTAAGTTAGCCCGGTGATGGGCGATCAATGTGGGGGAAAAGAGGTTGCTTTTTGCGGGGGAGAACAATGCGGCATTAGATCCCATTTCAGTTTATCGGTGTTAATCCCGACACTTTCTTCATTAGCTGGGAAATGGCAGTTATTGCGGCTGAAGTCTAACTTCCTATTGCGGAGGAGCCGATTTCTCAACTTCACGCCTCCTGTGTTTACTCAGCTCTTATTGTCATCTTCCCAAAAAACGAAATCGGCCTTTTTTACTTTAGGCATTTTTTTGTTCTAACCAGTGGTCTAATGTGTCGACATGTTGTGAAGTGGAGGCACGCAGCTGTTTGTCCCTGATGTCCTTGGATTTATCTGTAAATACGTCGGTAGCTTCTATTCTCATTGTGGGGATCTGTGCATCCGAAATAAAACCCACAGTACACATGTTTCAGCGTCCAGGGAAGGCCATTACTGCCTACGTCTGTGGGGCCGCGAGTGGATCCACACATGCCCATTTCGCTTTCATTATTAGGGATTACATTATAAAAAGGGCCCATGATCACGAGTAACGATCATAGAACTAAACATATGCCTCTCTTTCTTTCGTTAGATGAAACAAAAATATTTTCCTACTCTCCCTGACAGATAAGGCAAAATATAAGGTCTAAGTAATTTTTATGAATGGGTCACAGCTTCAGTTCCGGTACATAGATATTTATGATATCAGCGTTGAATTAATTTGTAATTAGTCCTTGTGCGTTTGGCATTGAATTCTTGTTTAGTTAAAGTTTAACACTAATATCAATTCGTTTTTAGACTTGCTGTCTATGCCTGTCAACTTACTAAAGTATCATTTCTCAGAAAAAGCTTGAAACTTGTTTACTGAAAACTCCCTGGTCTCTTCTCCAGACCTTTTTTAATCATGCGGTTTGTGTAAGTGACTGAGTTCTCTATATACAAATGTACTTTTAAGAGCCTTATTTCTGCTTTAAGTTCTTTGAAAAGTTTCTTAATCACAATTTGAACCAGACAATTTGATGTTTGTTATTCTATTTCTTGATGGCGTATGTCCCAAAGGTGATGCATTGCAACCAACTATATGTGTTTTGCACTTACACGCACCATACTTTAAGGTTTAATCTCCTGTCATTTTTAACTTAAATGTTGCCACCTTGTTTCATAAAGCATGGTGTTGAGTGCATTAGTGGATCGAGATTTATTTGAAAATATAAAGTATTGAATTTTAATTTTGGCAGTGCTTCACTGTCTGTGGATATGTTACCTTGCTTGGAAATTAATCATTTGCCATCTCTTAATGTCAAAGGTGTGTTCTAAATGCAGTTAAATTTAATTTGAACTAATTAGGAATTGTACGCGATTTCGGTTTTATTGAAATGTTTTTAAATGCATTTGATATTTTTCTGTTTGGGAAATTAATCTTTATTATCTTGAAGTCAGAGGTGTATTCTAAATGCATTTAAATGGAATTATTTGAGTTAATTAGGAATTGTACAAAATTTCAATTTTATTGAAATGTCTGTAAGTAAATATATTTGATTTTTTTCTGTTTTTTGTGTATTTAAATAATAAATATGTGGCTGCCTGGTACTGACCTGAACTTCGCGTTCCATTCTAAATTTAATGGTTTGCTTGTTCTCTCCAGTAGTGAATCCCAAGCATTTTGTCTGGTATGGAGAGCTGGCTAACACATTACCTAAAGCTTTTGGGTTAGGGATGGTCATCCCCACGGCAGCTTGTGTTTGGCCACTTTTAGTACTTGACTTAAGATGAGCTATTAAGAAGAATCCCAATCACAGTAGTCTTGTATAATATTAATATGCCTAATTACATGTATGCCTTTTCAGTTTTATGTGTATTTGTACGTTTGGCTGCGAATGCAGATAGTTGCGGTAGGTGCATGCATACAGGAGAGGGCAGATGTATTGCAACAAACTCAAATACATGCAGTGTTGTGAAACGGGTAAACTTTTATGAACAGTTTAAAAGTTATCAGTCAAAACTTGGGTGCTATTGCAATAATAAGGCTTTACCTCAGTGTTTTGAAATCTTTATGACCAAATTAGCCGGGAGCCCACCTGTTCGGAGAATTTTATTGCCAAGTAGAGCTGGGCAATATGACGAAAAAAAACATCACGATAATTTTACCTGTATTGATCGATATTGATAATTATCGATATTATAGCTTTATAATGCTGTTCCAGTTTCCAAAGAGTATGTATCCTAATATAACCTGAATGAACAAGTTAAAATAAACAGTATTATTAACAAATAAGATTTATTTTTAACGAATGGCACAAACTATATAAATGCAAAATTCCCTTAAATTATAAAAGGTTATTTATTAGCAAGTACTCAAAATAACATGTACCATAGCTAAAGTGAACAAAACAACATAACACAGTATCTATAATAATAGGGTTGTTTTTGGCAATCAGCGTGCTCGACTGGATGGTATTTTTGGAGGTGGTGAAACAGATTTGTTGTATTACCAGACTTTATTGGAATCTGTCGGTGGCATATTTTGCAAACTGGCTTTATCTGTATTTTGTCAGTTCGGAGATAGCTGAAACACTTCCATACTTTGGATGACGTATACCCTTTTTTTCTCCTCCTGTGCAGTTAACACATTCTCCTCCTCCGCTTCACTTTGCGGTGCATCTGTGCTGCCCAACATCTTTTTTTTCCCGAAACATATGACCACATCGCTGTTGTTTACAACCTCGCTTTTTTAATGGGGACGGGTAAATTTGCAGGGTCGTCACAGTGATTGGCTTTTGTGCTGGTGTTCAGCCACACCTACGTGCTGCATGATAGGCCACGGCATTGTCGGTCTCAGAGCGCAGTCTAAAACGGAGCAAACAGGTTTGATCGAATTTTATAGCCTATGTTTATCATCGTTATCCTCCTTTTTTATCGATAAAAAAATCAAGATTGTTTTATTGCCCAGCCCTATTGCCAAGATTTCAAAGTGCTGGAATAGTGCTGGTTTTTAAAATACCATTTACCTGAGTGTAATGTATGGACAGTATGAAAAACTAGATATGCAGGTACCTCCGACCCTCCTCATACAGCTGTTTACCATAACTACCACAACAATAATAACTATTCTTCCGCTACAACTTTGTCGTTCACATATTTCAAAAATATATAAATACAAACATACACAGAATTCTTTCTTAGCAGATGGGCATTCAACTAGCTCTGAGGCAAAAAATGTACCATCTTCACCATGCCACTGACAATGTATAGTGTTTTTACAAGAGGAGGTAACACTGAAAGCTTCTGTATTGACAAACTATTAGTAAGTTAGACAAACCATGACATTTTCCCCCTATTCCAACATAATTAAATTACCTCGCATTCACTATAAAGTAGAGAGTGGTGGTCACGAAGATTAAAAGCCAAAATACGACCACACTAGACTTAGTTCTCTTAAAAGGCTGAAAAATCGGCAGAGCAGTGTAACTGCCTTCCGCCATGTTTTTACTGACACAAAACAAATCCACGTTGCATGCTGCACCTGCATGCTTGCGTCTGGGAGACTATTGCTACCTTTGATTGATGCTGGACGAGTTTTTCAAAGCATTGTAATAAACCACCGTTTAATGATAATTAAACATTTAAACTAATACTAACCATCAGGAATTTCACTGAAAACCCAGTATCCATTTCATTCCTAGTACAAAGTAAACAGATTTAAGGGCCATATTAAATAGTAAAATAATAACATAGCGGGTAACGTGAAAGTGTTTTGCAGGCCAGATGTGGCCCACCAGCCGGTAGTTTGAGACACCTGGTTTAAGTGTTCTTTATCATTCTCTCTTTATACTCCAACTACCTGTTGCCTTTAATGGCTGAGTAGACTATGCAAGACCTATACTCAGAAAGCAAGCTGCTTTCTTTGGTACTTGAGTCAGCTATCATGCCTTATTGGCTTTATAAGATTTAGATAAAGCTGTGTGAGTTATGTAGATATTTTTGTGGATTCATTTTCAATGGTCATAACTGTAATCATATCTGTATTTAGAATTAATGTGAACATGGTGGTACATCATTTATTGAAGATATAATGTAAACATTAAGTCGAATGACTGACTCTAGTAGCTGTACACAGTATACCAGGATGTCTTGATTTATTCAAATGCTCAGAAGTTCTGAGTGCTAAGACATGCTCAGATAAGTTACCATAAATACATTTTGTATGTATGGAATCAGTTCAGCAGACATTTTCAAAAACTCCTTACTTGGTCAGGTTGTCAGCATACTGTCTTTCAAAGTAGAAATGTCTTTGAATATACTGTACCTACTTTGAGTACGTTGAGCATAAATTGGTCAGACAGCTGTATCTTGCTCATGTCTTGTGCTGTGAACGCATCTATTCTAATCAGTGTAGTGCTTTGTACAAATGTAAAGAATTAATTTATTTGGCTAGGCCTATGTCTTATTGTAATATTTAATATGTTTACTAGAAAATTATATAATTGTGTAATTTTTTTGTATACCTATATTTGTAACAAATGCCTATGTTTGGTTAGGCTAGGCTATATTGAATGGGAGGGAATCTAACATTAGTAAGTTTTGACTTGGGTAAGGAGTTGAAGAATGGTCTATTTGCATAAGTCGACGAGTGTCTGTAGTGTTTTTTTTTCTTCTAATTTTGCGATTTCCATCTGTATATCTGTTTCCACCGTCCATATTCTTGGTTTGTCTGTGATTGAGAAGGACAGATGTGTTTTATTGATCATGTTAAAGGTTGACAAAACGTCTTTGAACAAAGTTTGGGAGACTGTCAGGGAGGCAGTTGGGTTGTACAGTGTAATAAGACACTATGTGAATAGTGTTGTGTAAGCCATAGCATAAATCCCTGAAAGATACCAAAAATTATGGATATGTTGGATTATTTGTGCTGTTTGTTAGTTGTGATCCAATTATGAAGTAAATACCTAATTGCTATGGTTGGAATTATAAATCTCTGCTTTTGATCTGCTCTAGAAAATTTGTACCATTCACTAGTCCTCTTGCTAAACACTGCTGTAATTCAAATGTGGTATACTCTAAGATTTTCGATGATTGAAGTTTCCCTCGAAATTTTGATGTGTTGGCATGTTAATCAATATACTTCATGCATATAAGGAATTCCCATGCAGTTTCAAAATAAGATTCAAATGATGTAATGTGGCAGATATGTTTGAGTGCAAGGGCTGAGGTTCTTATTGCTGTGCTCTCCACTCTCCAGGCGTAGTAGATGTGTGCATGATGCATGGTGTGTCTTTGTGACATGCTTACCAACCCTTGATGGCTTCAGCTGCTTTTTTCTATCCAGGGTAGCTGACAGATTTCCACTGGGGTCAGGTGACAAGTACAACAGCTTATCCTTGTTTAGCTGGCCATGGATCCAAGCAGGGATTCACCATGGCTACTGAAGCACAGACTCTGTGGCTTTACAACAGCTATTGATGTGCCATGAAGTCTGTTACTGAAATGCAACTGGAACCAATTTTTTCTTATACTTTTTTTACACTTGGAGCTGCATACATCAGAGTGAAAAGCTGAAATTGCATATTTTTTTTTACTGGCAAGAAATTGAGGTGATATTTGTCTTTCTGTTTACATATCTTTAGGTCATCCTTGAAGGATATAGTGTTGCTTTTAATATTTTGTCCGTTGTGTTGTGCACTCAAAAATTCCTAATTCTGCCATTTTTCCATTTCCCTAATATAGGGATTTTATGGTTTCTTCATTTTTTTCCATTATTTTATTTTTTTTTTCTTTATTTGATCTCTTCCCAGTTTCTCAGAAATTTTCACAGTAAAACCAAAGTACTTGGATGGAAACCCAAGTGAATAAAGAGAGGTTACGCAAACAGCCCATAACCTTGGAGCTGTAAGGTGTCAGAGCTGCCTTTAATGCCATGCATTTACCAAATTGCGATACTCTTTCACATTTGCAAATGTTGTGACATGTTCAGCGCCATATGTAAAAACTATTAAAATGTTTATATACAAATGGTAATAGTTAGAAATCAAGTGATTATTCCTTTTTTGCTTACATTGCAACCTGAAAACTTAAATCATGATAACTTAATTATTATGGTAGTGATTTAATGCATCGATCTGTTTACTTCGATCGAGTCGATTTTGGGGGACAAAATCCATGTTAGATACTCCGTACACACGTGCCACACAAATTTCCAAAATCTGGGGAAACTCTCCTTGTTTTGCAGCACAGAACACTCTCTCAAATAGTTAAGATAATCCTTACACCTCAATGGTTTTTGGAAATGTTTTTTTGGTAGCACAAAAATGTCATCCTTTTTCTAGAGCCCCTAGCAATAGTCGACTCAAAACGATATTCGGTAAAAATCAAGATAGTCTGATGTGTCAGTCTTGGCTGATTATTGAGACTTTATCAATATTCAAAGTTAGCAACACCAAAGCTAAATGACTTAAAGCCATTCTGCTAATCTGCGCCAGAATCCCCCAATCTGGTACTTTTACTGTGTTTATGTATATATACAGTGAGGGAAATAATTATTTGACCCTCTGCTGAATTTTTAAGTTGACCCATTAATAAAGACATGAGAAGTCTATAATTTCACTGGTAGGTTTAGTTTAACA
>JAAGVU020000025.1:7167872-7200341 GCA_011763525.2 Mormyrus iriodes
TTTATACACCTGTGGCCATGGAAGTGATTGGAACACCTGAATTCAATGATTTGGAGGGGTGTCCCAATACTTTTGCCCATATAGTGTATATATCTTCTTTTTATTTTAATGTGGAAACTGTCTTTTCCTTTTTTTATTTTGTAAAAGCAACAAGTATTATCATGAAATTCATAATTCACGAAGATTTGAGTAACAAAAAGAATTATTGTTAAGAAAGGAACACAATATCTCTCTGAAATTGGCATTTCTGTTAGCAGAATACATTGGAAATATTATTAATCTTTTTTGTTTTTGTCCATGACAGGATGGATATAATTTGTGGCTGAATTACAAATTGTCTGCTCACTGTCACATAATCAAAAGTGGTTAAGGTTGACACATATTTTCTGAATAGTCTGTCTACACTTCCAAAAAAATAAAAAATGTTGGGGTTTTTTTGGAAGTTAGAGTCCCAGTTTGCTGTTAATGATCAAACAGTTTAACTGAAAGTGCAGGGGACACAGAAAAAAGACCAGATTAGGTAAGTGATGCATAAGCATTTAATTTTAAGTGATCAAATGTCATACTAATGCAGTGAATTTACTGAATTAGGAAGGCTCTGCATAATTCTCATAGGAGACTTATGCAGCTACTGTAAAATGCATTTAGGGTGGTTTTTAAATATTGCCAAAATCATGCATTACAAAATACTTTCATCACCACATTTGTGAACATTTTCTAATGTGAATTTTTGTGGTAAATTAAATTGTCATTGTAGCTTGGAAAAAGTTTGATTGCATCATCTAAAAGACATTATATGCCTTAATACCGGGGAAAAAGGGCATTTCAAAAAGTGCAGTGTTTTGCCTAATAAAAAATGAGATATCTTGGTTTTAATGCTGTACCACCATCTGACCATGTGTGTTGGTACCTGGATGGAAAGAGACGCCAGCATATTTTGTAACACACATTGCAGAAGTACAGGAGAATAAGGCAATGTGTCCTTGGAATCATAATGAGAAAAGCTTGATAATCACAACCTCATTCTGAATTCTGTTTAAGTTTCCTTTGATGTTATATAAAACCATTCCAAGTAAAGTGATATATTTCAAAATGGTATTTCTGAATCCATGCTACAAAAAAATAGAAATTGCATGTATTAGAATTGAATAGTATTAATAGCAGTAATTTTTATAGTTTCTCCCTTTTTAGTACACAGACACATATTGTTACAAGACAGTATTATACCTGTATCATGTTCATGGCGTAGCGACAGGAGTAAAGATTTATATAAACACCAATGATTTAAAATTTCAATTTTAAAGCAATGACAATAACTAGTCAAGTTGTAAAAATACAATATATCCTTTATTGGAAGAAGTGTAATAAGTTACAAAGTAAAGAAATGCAGATTTGTTCCAAATTTCCCCTTTATATTTTGATTAGTGAAGAAATGGTATGCATGCAAAATAATTGTCTACATGCACACAATAACATTCTTTGGAATATATACTCTCTTTAGTATTTGGAAGGCTAGCATAGACAATTATCTCTGTCTAAACATGATTTGCAAAGGCTTCAATACAGGAAAAAAGTACTAATCATTGGAATTTGCTCCAGATGGATTTTTTAAGCTAGCCATAGTCTATAATAGCTTCCTGTTCATATAATATACTGTCTACCCAATCAACAGCAGCAGCCAAGAACATGATGAGACATGATAAATAGTACTTCGGAATTACAGTGAGTTGTGGTCCTCTTTCAGGGTAGGTCAGGCACAGGAATTTTTAACTATCAGAATCAGCTTGTTTTTAGCAAATGCTTTGATTTTCAACCTTTACATTGTATGTAATCAAGTAGCAAATCTAACATATAGTGACGGAAAACAAGGTAGTGTACACAATCTATCAAACTGGCCTTAAGAGCAAGAAGAATAAGGATAAACATATGCAACACTGATAAATCCAATAAGAAAAATGTCAAAATTTGGAGGTGAATATTATTTGCAAAGAGCATAATGGCTACAGATTATGGGTAATTTGAGAAAATATTCTCACAGTTACTGATTTTTGTCTACAGGATGTACCTTATTAAGACAGAAACCGTAGATTTGTCTTTGTGCTCTAACAGGGAAAAAATGTTGAATAGTCTGATTTTGTATGTTTAGTAGCATGAGGTGGTTGGGCATATCCATTTGTTTTGTCTTTTCCTTAAAAACTTAAAATTAAATCTAAACTTTTATAAAGTAAATAAAAGTGGTAAGGTAAAGTATTGATAACTTGCCTGGTGAAAAAAAAGTATTCTAAAAGCTTCTAATGTTTCACGGGCTAATTTTCAGAAGCAGGGTATCTAAAGCAGTTTTACATCTACTTTCCCTCAGTGAAGTCTCTGCAGATTCCTTTGACGATGGCTTGCGAAAACTGTTTCAGGCCTGAAAACTCCTTTGTAGAGAAGACGTGGCGGTCTTTGGGCTCTGATGCCATGGCTTGGAGGTCCTCAAGAGGAGCCCAGGCTACGCCTACTGCATACACTGTGATGCCTGGAAATAGAAGTGTCATGTAATCATTTATTATTTAATAAAGGGACAATTTTCTGGGACAATTATTCTTGTCATGAGGGTGTTGAAAATTGATGTCCCAAGGAATTCATTTGATGGTGGTAGAATAAGTGGTACATGATAGGAATACCTTAGGTTTAGCGAGGAGGAATAGGACAGCTTATGACATAAATTTGATAGATATTTATGTGTGCTCTCTCCTATTTAAAAAGGATACCCTGCACATTTTGCTTAGTGCCTGAGATATAAAACCCCGCAGAGAGTTAAAACAACGCCCTAAGAAATTATTCCATCCAACTTGCAATGACGTCAATCCATTGCCAGCGTACTCACCTGCCTTCTGGGCAGCAACTGCTGGGGCTCTGACATCATCATAGGACTGCCCATCTGTGATAATGACTAGGAAGTGTTTGCCACTCTTTCGAGGGGAGAAGAGACTAGAAACAGCATAATTTATAGCATCCCCAGTGGCTGTCCCTCCACTCATGTAGCGGATGCCTCTTATACCTGCCAGGGCATCATTCTTTGATAGGTGTTTGTTGAAGTCAAACTCCATCTTTTGGTCATAGGTAAACTGCACAGCGCCCACACGGGAACCGATATCAGAGATCTCAAAAGAATCAGCTATGTCAGACATGAAGTCCAGCACCAGCCGGAAATTTCCATCACCTACGCTGCTTGAGCCATCAATCAGAAAACCAATGTTGACAGAATTGAAACAAGTTTTGCTGCACAGCATCTGATCAGTCATACAAAGTTTCTGCGCCAGTGGCTTGACAAACTTGTTGGTGCTGAACCAGCTGGGCATGGTGAAGGTAAAGAAGCTGTTGTCTTTGCATA
Source organism: Mormyrus iriodes (assembly GCA_011763525.2). NCBI lineage: Eukaryota > Metazoa > Chordata > Actinopteri > Osteoglossiformes > Mormyridae > Mormyrus > Mormyrus iriodes. The sequence continues at coordinate 7,171,249 of JAAGVU020000025.1, forward strand.
CTGCCTAGAGCCCAAGATATACAAGCATAAATCATTTGTAAAACATCAGTAGTACAAATTCAAAAACACAAATTCATTATGAACTCAGTTGCACATCAAAATTTCAGACCAAAAAAATAATGTTTTGGATTGTCAGGATTAATAGCAGCTAAATATATATATGCTGACTGTTACATTACTCAGGATCATCAAAATCAACCATCAAATAAATGTTACTAAATATAAATTATACAAAATATATATACTTACATACATAGCACTGGTTGTCTTTAACCCTATGTTTAACCCTAATATTTAACCCTAATATTAAGCCTATGTCTCACTGTAGCCCCACCACTGCTGTGTCTTCAACTGAGATAAACATGTCATCTTAACAGAATTTTCTTGTCATCAAGTGTCAAAAGTACAGCAGCAAGAAGAGCCTACGTTTGTGAAAGTCCTGCCTGCATTATACTTTCCTTTAATGTCTCCCTGTACACGCTTACCTTCTCGGCAAAGCCTTTGTCCTGCACCATCCCCATCTCTTCAGCAGTAGGCTTGGCCACTGACACCACAAAGACATTGACTCCTGTCTCTCTGGCCCGTATAGCAGCCGTCTCCAGGTCATCAGAAGGCCACCCATCCACGAAGATCACAGCCACGCGAGGGAATCCAAGTCTGGCTCCACGCTCCGAGGTGAAAAAGCTATCCACCGTGTGTATCATGGCCTTACCTACAGAAACCATCATTTACCCAAACAGGGGTAAGACAGAATCAGAGTTGGCATGCTGCTGATCTTCAGTCAGCCAGTCTAAAACTGTATTAATAGATGTAAATATAGCAATGCTGCAATTTCCTTGACTGAACAAAAATAATTTAACAGTTTTTGTTAACTAGTGTATCTTTGGGCCTGGTAAGTGATAACCATCATATAAAAGTTTGTAAAATAAAAAAAACACAATCCATATATAAAATATAGTGCACATTTGAGAATGGGAAATCTTTCACTAAAACAAATGATGCAGAAAGACTGACCTGTGTTTGTGTTTCCACCTCTGAATGGCATCTCTTTGATTGCAAAAATCAAGTCCTTTGGTTGAGTGAAATTGTTCAAGTAGAATTCAGTCACTGGTATTCCACTGGAAAGAAATAAATATTAAAAAATACAAGGAATATATGGCATTAGTGAAATATATAATGTTCACCAAGTAATCGCAAGTCGTTAGGTACATTCTGGTGTGGGTTTGTATTTACCACATTGTGGAGATATTCGGTCCCCACAATGTAGTATATACAAATCCATACCAGATTGTAAAACCTGTTACTTTTTAGCTTGTGGGGACATTTTTTCAGGTCCCCACAATACAAATGTCAATTTAATAAAAATCTGCTAATAAAACTGCAATAAAACTAAAATAGCCTAGAGTCTTGTGTTATGTTTGGTTACTTATGGGTATGGTTGTCATTGCTGGAATTAGGGTTATGGCCATAGAAATGAAAGGAGAGATCCCGTAAAGATATGAATACATGGACTCTGTGTGTGTGTGCGTGTGTTTGTGTGTGTGTTTGTCTGTGTGTGTCTGTGTGTGTGTGTGTGTGTGTGTGAGAGAGAGAGAGAGAGAGAGAGAGAGAGAGACAGACAGACAGACAGACAGACAGACAATGGCCTGAGGTACATTTTAAGAAATAAACTACGCCCCTCTGAGGCCGTGATTAAAAGCTTGCCATTCCTTTCTATAATTACTGGAGAAGTGAACCTGGATCAGAACACAAACATAAGTCCTAAAATTAACAAAAGGAAAAGTTTCCCTGTTGGATCTGTAATTTAATTTAGTCTTGTTATAATTTCTTTTCCATTAATGAACTCATCAGGATGAGGATGACTTACTCAGTTTGTGTGTATTAACCTCTCACTCAGTTTCTTAACATTAGAAAAAAAACATTTGTGGGCCACATTAGTTATCTATCTACACACCATTTCAATTCTCTCATAATTTGCATTCTATAAGTGTTTTATCTGTAAGAAGTCAATATTCTGACTAAAATCTTATCAGAATGTATCTTTTACACCTGTACAGTCATGCACAGGAAATCTTGAGGAAAAAAAACACAAATGTTACCTAATTTATAGTTAACTTTCTGCATATCCACTCCTTCATGCACATTTTAATCGGTACTTGTGCCTTATGTTCTGGTCTATTTAATTTATATGCCTTTCCTTGGTAATAATTTAATGTAATCAGTTTCCTAACTGATGAAAGAATCTACTCTGTAAAAATGGCAATAATACTGGAGCCCATCTATATTACTGGGAAGACATTATGTGCCAGTTCTCCGTGTTAATGAGGAGCAGCTAGAACCTGGCCTGCACCATCCCAACGTGCGGCCCGTCTGGCCCAACCCGCAGCATCAGCGCCAGCTTGCTGACAAAATTCTTCTGTAAGATGAAGCGACGCTGTCCGATATTGTGGCTGCCGTCCAGCAGCATGGCAATGTCCACCTGGCAGTCTAACGAAGAAAAACAGTTTATTAATGTTGCTATTCTCTCTCCCCTTTATGAATCTATGAACTCTCAAGGATGACCACTATTTATAAACAGGAAACTAAACCTTTTCCTGGTGTGGACAGAAATATTCAAACTTCATGGCATAGTACTTTATTTAAAATCACATTATTAATGTTTTTCACATTGATAAGACAGAAAAGTTATATGAAATAATATAAAATACCTGGACTCAATAGAATCTATATTTAAAAAGATCATGAACTATTTTAAGAATTGGTTTTAATATATGAAAGAATACCTCTGTTTCCATTGGAGGGTGGCTTTTTCACAGTCTTCTTCAAAGGTTTCTTTGCTGTGAGAAAATATTATGGTGGATTTGATTGTTTTCTCTGAATATAACGAATAAATATGTATGTATTTCACGAACATTAATACTACCTATATTTATAATAAATGTTATGTAAATCATGGACTTTAATCTTTAATCTTAAGTTTAACTTTGTTTTAACAAACTAATAAAAATAATCATCTGCCCAACCAAACTCTGAATTGCAAAGTTCATATCACAAAGAATCATAAGGTCGCTTTTAATTGTATTTGTATAGGAAATCTGATGTTGGAATTTGACAGCGCAGAGGTTATGTTAAAACCCACTCCATTTTTGGTCCAGTTAGTATCTATGGATTCCACAGATCTGGACAGCTACTGATTGATAAGAACAAAGAGCTCAGTATACCTGGCTCAGATTTGGGCAAGGCAGCGGTACTCGTCTGGCCAGAGACCTCCAGGGGTTCTGACTCTGAAAGGCAAAACAGACACACATTCAGTAACAAGGCAATCATGACTCAAAATATGAATAATGCTTATATATACTGTGTAGGACTTGTTTAGCTAAAGACATCTAATGATTTTGGTGAAATTAACAGAAGCCATACGATGTTTTGCAAAGGGAGAATTTTGGAATGATGTGGACCAAATATATTGTTATATTTCCATTGTGAATATTTATCTTAAAAAATCATTTTATGATCCAGAGAGTAAATTTGAGACTGGTCTGTGTTACTTATTTATAACAAAAATAGTAAAATGATATATAGCTCCTCCTACTGTGCACAGAGAATGATGCAGTCCATCTGGCCAGCGCCTGAGACTTGACTCCGTTTGAGAATGAACTCAAATAGTTTTCCTTTCCTGGTAGTTTCTGGATTTTCAAAGGACCTCCCGCTGTGGTAATCACACCACTGAATTCCACAGAGAAAAGTATGAAACAACAATACAAATAAAATTCAGGAAACAGCTAAATAATAAAATTATTAATAGTAAGATTATTAAATATTATTAAAGGTTCATGTGCAGCATGGCTTAAATTTTTATCATTTGACTAAGTAGTTTTTAGCCATTACTATAGGAAAGCATTATAAACGTATGTATAGATAGACCATGTGTCCCATATTATATTGATAATATCAGCATTATGTAACAAGGTGTAATAATGGTAATGTATCTTTATAAAATCCATATACAATACAATAGCATTCCAAATAGTTATTATTATTTAGCTAATTTAATATCTTTTTGTGGTTCTGCAGCACAGTGGAATGGAAAATGTCATGGCAGTTTAATTTAATATATCAGTGTAGCCGAGCCAAACAGCCCTGGCTTTTTGGTGATCTTCAGCAGCACCGAGATCCAAACCCCATGCTAACTTGACACAACTGACTGTAATGAGAGTGATGGGATTGAGGTGCCAGCTGCGTCGCCTCCTAGAGAGAGCACTGAAAAGCTCTTTACTTTTCTCCCCAGATTTTTAAGCAATTCAGAAAGATGATAATGCTCTTTCATATTTGAATTCAAATAAATATTTACTTTTCAGGCTGTATTTCTCTTTAAAATACAAATACATTTGGCAGACTTCGTTATACGTAACATGCTCAACATATTCACTTAGAACATTTTTGTCATTCTTTTTTCTCCCTTACTTTTTTGGATTTTTCTCTCAGAAATCCTTTATAGCTATCTCTTTTTCTACTCCAGAGGACTGTTACAGTATTTCCATATTCTGTAAAATACTGTGCAACTACAATAATATTAATAATAACATAATAAATCAGTCAAATGTCTGATTATCATTTATATATATATATATGTATCATATATAATTTATACAAATTCATAGAAATATGCTTGAAGGAATTGTATTTAAGTAATATTTTCTAACACTTTTCTACATTTATGCTGGAAATCAATTTCTTTTATTTTTTAAATTTAAAACACAAAGACACGCATTTAAAATGTCAGTCTGTGGCTGCTCGGTTTATAATGTTTTATATCCATTTGACAGGACATTTGTAACCACAAGTGTGGAACTTAGATGTGAATTCAGTTTCGATTAATGTTTCGTAAAGTTTTGAATCTGGCTTGCAGTGGACTGCTTTGTCACCTTGGGCTTCCAGCACTAGGAGAAAGAATCCTGCCTCTGCTCTTTGTCTGTACAGTTTGCCTGTTCTCCTTATGAGCAGGTTTCCTCCTGCAGTCCAAGGACACGCTTTGTGCTCTGTATTGCCTGAGATAGACTCCACTCTCCTAGCAACTCTGCACTAGATGGATGGATGGATACTTAATTTATCTAATTTATTTGCAGTATTTTTATACAAATTTGCTGATGATTTCCAGATTTGTGTACAGTATATTTTTGGCTCTTTGGAAAAGATTGCTACTCTTACCTGTGTATAGCTGCTCCACAGACGCTGGAGACCGAAGCGTAAACCCCTGAACCAAACACAGAGAGCTGCCAGACTGCACAGTTAGAGGGGCAAGCCACTAGAGGGCGGTCTTCTGCCAAGTCAGTGCCACGGGTCATACAGGTAATGGGTGTTGGTACTGCAAGACATTTTATGACATACTGTTGAACACTGTTACTGTAATTAAAACCATCAACATCATTTAACTCTTGCAGCTATTACACACATACATCTCTTTGCAAGATTTAAATTCAGACCTCTAAATATAAAAATACTTCATCCATTAAGTTATTGTATACATTAAAGGATACAAAGCATATATTTTGCAATTAAAATTGTATAAATACTTTTATCATAATAAAAGGCACCCCCATACCTATGTTTATCTCTGTTGCAAGTACGTCCATACCATTCATCACATTGTTTTTTTCTTATTTATGAAGCATTTTATTTTGAATTTTGAAATAAAAAAAGTTATAAATGAATTAATCCACAGTATGGGAGATAAAAAAACAAATGTTAGTAATCATAAGAAATAGGAAAGTGCACGATACTAACCACTGGGCTCTGATCCAAATGTTTTGCATGTCAGAGACAAAAGACCTATTTGAAAATAAAAATGTCATTGAACTTTAACTAATGTAAAGCATAATTATTTAAAAATAAATCCAAATTAAATGTCTTTCATGGGAATTAAAGGCTTTCTGGTTTAAAAATGTTTTAGTTGAGCCAACAGCTTCTGGTCTGTCCCCTGGGTTCATTTATAAGACGCTATTATATTGCATACCTAAAAGTTGTATGACAGCAAGCATAACTGACATGGTAAGCAAACCTGCAGATAAAAGAAATACAAACAGAGGCAGTGATTAACGTGATATCTTTAAAAATGTAATATCAAATGCTAAACCAACACAGTGAATGAAATCATTACAAGATTAAATGAATATTAGATATATATCTATCACATGCACAGTTTATTTAAAATTTTGAAATATAACAGAGTAACAAGAAAAAGAAAAAAAAAATATTTTTGTTCAGTCAAGGAAATTGCAGCATTGCTATATTTACATCTATTAATACAGTTTTAGACTGGCTGACTGAAGATCAGCAGCATGAAAAATATATATATAAATAAAAAATAAAAATTTGTCACTAAGTCTAATGCAACTATGCAACCTGTACCTTAGATATCAAAAATGCATGGAAAATTTCCTCATTAAATAAATAGTAAATACAAAAACATGAACGAAATGAGATTTTAGCATTATGAATAATTCAGAATTCACAATCAAATAAACAAATGTAGTTGACCAAAAAATACTCAAATCAAAGTAAAGTTTAGCTTACACCTGACGGGTAAAGCACGATTCCTTTAGATTTAAGGTGCTTAGTCCTCTTTTGATTGTAAAGAACACGGTTATATAAATCCTTTCACAAGTAATTCTGTCATATGTGTCCCTGGGATTTCTTCTGGGTGTTCTGGACACAGCTCTTCCTTAAATAATCTACTGGCACATCTCAGCCAAACTGGGTCTTGATGATGTAATAGTAGGCGGGGTTCTTGCCTGCAGTGTTTCAGATTCTATTTTGCAGCAATACGAGATCCAGTACACTTTATAAAAGGGAACTGGATCTCATATTGCTACACTGTAATCAAAAAAGTATGTTCACCTTCCTAGCCTGCAACATAGTATGCTTAGTCTCAGAATCATATGTATCTGCAAATGAGAAAAATTCAGTTTTTATATGTTTTGTATGTTTGCATTGTTCAAGTATATAAGACCTTTAAAGGGCCTATTACCTGTACCATATAGGATACTTTTTTTGATAATTGAAACGGATTGCACTTAGTGGTATTTAGTATAAATAGTTTTTCAATCAGGGTACCAATGGGGGCTAAAAACCACAGTAATGTCAAATCCTACTGGCTAAGCAATCCATTTATTTATCCTTGGCACTCCTCTTTACCACATTAAGTGACTGTGGTAGAGAATTCCTCTCATTTAGGTGAACAACCTCTAAATATGAACCACAGCAGGAGAAAAAACAATTGCAGACTTTTTGAATTTCATGAGTAGCAACCTGAAATAATTATGTACAGCCCCCAATTTGGGAATGTGTAATCTCGACTCCCAAGTATTAAATCTATGTCATCATGGGGTCAGAGAAGTCTCAAACAACCTACATTTTCTCTATTGTAAGTGACATTAGCTGTATGTTACAGCGTCGATGTAACAGGTGAGGCATCTGCTAGTGAATAGTATTTATGCCTGAAAGAGGTCAGCCGCCCAAGTAGCACATGTAGGTCCTGTTACCTAAAGGCATAGTATTTATTTTTATCTAACTGACTACCTTGGCTCATTACAAAATATGTTAAAATGCTGTAACTGATGGTAATGTATTTTCTGACCTTAAATGGAATTCATTTGCATAAAACAGGTATTATGAACCACTTACACAGTCCTTTCTCTCAGCTATATGGCATTTATATTTAGTTGTACTAGTGATGTTCACTGTTCTGCTGGCGACTATTCTGTATACTTTATGGTAAAAACTTCTATTTTTTATGTCTGAGAAGGTTCACCGAAGAGTAAAAAACACCACATTGCCAGTTTTGTGCCACAACATTAGGAGTGCCTCATCAGTAGTCAGGGATCTAAGGATAGAAGCAAACCTTATGCACACAATGAAAAATCACTCTTTTCATCATCAGTAATATTTTCCAAAATATTTATTTTGGCTGAATTTTGGAAATCATTCCAAATGAATAGCACGGGGACATTAGTTAAAGAGTATTATTATATTCTGTATGCCCAGTATTTTCATTTTACCATCCTTAATAATGACCCATTTTAAATGAAATGAAATACTTTGCTAATCTGAGGTAAATAGAGATTTGAACCAGCTCACCCCTCCTTGCCACCCACAAATGAAGCTTTGATACAGTACATTGGAAGGACAAGAAAATATTTACAGCGAACTCTTGACCTCCCCCTGTGGGGTTTTGTTCTTGCCTGAAATCCTAAAATCTATGCTGACTGACGCCTGTACTATTCGCTTACCACCCCTCTATCTTAGGTTAAACAATTTGAATGCAATGGAAAAAGACCTAAGTGTCAGTGAAATTCATACAATTAGTACATGGTAAAATCCCAACTACAAGTCTGTCAATTGTGGCCTGAGCTACCTTAATAGATGATACTGAGTGGTGTATAATCTTCATCTGTTTTGCTGCTGACAGGAAAGGACTCTGTTCTACCAAGTTTTTTTCTTTTCAAGATGCATTCACTGTACTGCCACAATTTCAAAGGATGCTTTCTCTGTAAAACACACGCAAATACACATACAATTAGTATGAACTGAATTTGTTATTCACCCCCATTTAAAAAATATGAAAGAACAGGACATATCTGAAATAAAATTCTTATTTTTCATTGAACCACTTGTACTACATTTAGAAACACTTCCTGGTTTTAATCCTGACAGTCACAAAACATGTGTCCAATATGAAGCGATTTCTAATTCGAGAGCTCAAAATGTCAAATTGAGAGCGCAAAAAAGTAAATTGTGTGCACATTTTAGGGATTTCATAAGTTTGATTTAGTATTTTGTGAGAATGTTAAACTAAATGGTGCATACGATTTAGTAGGCCTACATCTTGTTAGCGAAATAAACACTGTCCGTGGTGCCTCCAGGTCTATCTGTCTACCCATCTATCTGTTACACTCCTTAATGTTATGTCCTGGGAAATGTTGGTCATTGTGTAAATAAGAAACAAACAGAATATACTGTAGATATTTAGACATAGAAAAATATATATAAAATAAATGACATTTTAAGATTTTTGAGGTTACCGTAGTCAATATATACTACATACGCACACACAAACACACACACACATATATGTGAGTGTGTATTTTTTTAATATATATATATATACACACACACACACACACATATACTTAAATACACCACATATTTCTGAGCAGAAAACCCTTTGCTTTTCATTGCTCTTTACATGACACATTACAAATGTATCTTTAAGTGGTGAATTTCACTCCACCATTGGGAACAGCGAGCATATAAAATTCATATTGGAGTTTCAAATGTCATCATTTATAGTATTCATAAGTAGATTTAAAAAGCATATATACATAGAAACTTTCTCTCTTCTGCTGCTTCTTTAATTCATATTTTTAAAATGTAAATTACACAGAAAATTTGGTCTAAAATCCATGCATAGATTATGAAGTCTCAACAATTATTCTGGCCATATGTTTTTACAAAAATTATAACTTGTGGAATATAATGCTGCCTGACTGCATTTAAAAATTAACTGTAATAATTATTGTTCAACTTCTAGATGTATAAGTAGTGAAGGAATGCAGATGTGGCTCTGTGTTGCTATCAATGTAATGCAACCTTTATCTATAGTTTATTTTAGCCCTGCTGTTTCCCCTTGTTATTTCACTTCTTTACTTTGTACTGTAACTTGTTCAGCCTTTTTCTCATCTTTCCCTTAAACGGATAAGTATAGTACTTACTTTTAGTAATTTTGTATTGTTCTGTAAAGATGAAAACACTATTATGAACACAGTTACAAAGTTGATTCATTAGGATAAATGCAAATTTGTAGTGAGTATCAACTATAAAAGAGGTTTTGCCAGTCAGCACTTCGAAATGTGTGTTTTCCGTGTAAGGCCATGTAAACAAAGTTGCAATGAGCATTGGTTATGCAAACTGCAAAATTGTGTCAGGGGAATGGTCTCAAAAATGACACTGAAAACAGACTGATGCAAAGGAACAGGTGTCACAAGTTTAAGTTCACCAACAACAGCTGATGGATGCTTAATGGGATAGTTGCTAAATACGGATATGCTATATCCAGATGGGTTAAAGTCTGGAGAAAGACAAACAATGCCTGCAACACACAACATATTTGAGTATGGGTAGCCATTTTGTGGCAATCAGCAAGTCTGGTGATTGCTATACATTGTGAGGCCATTTTACAGGTACACCCTGTGGTGAAAACCCGGCACCATCATGATGTTCCCATATTCCTAGACAATAATAGTCTCATACACAGTGAGAAATAGAGCAGAGAGAATAGAGTAGTTTGATAAACACCAGGATGAAGTCAAATTCCTTTCTTGGCCTCCAAGATCAACAGATTTAAGGAACCTATATGGGAAGTTTTGGAGCACAGAATATGAAGGAGGTTTCCATCAACTTCAATCCTCAAAGAACTGGAGGCTTTTATTCTTGAAGAAAGATCCAGTTTTCCACTACACAGAATTTGGGAAGTGGATGGCATCATTCCAAGAATGATTGAAATTGTTCTGATTGGAAAGTGGGTTTTACTCCTTATTAGGCCTTGATATTCACTATTTATCACTATTTAAATTATTTAAATGATTACTATTTCAATTATTTATTACTTTACATTTACATGTACAAAATTACTATTACTGTACATAGGTTAATTCATAACCTTTTTTTTAATCTTCATTTAACCTTCATTTAATTTTAATCTTGATTTGAAATGACCTGAAATTTGTTTAATGTTGAGATGACTGATATTTATAAAATAAGGATGACTGCTGAAAATTGTGATACCTGCACAATAGCTGGGAGAATGACACAGCAAAACTGGCAAGGCTCAGTTTTTAGTTATTAAAATGCCATAATTTACCTTTCAATCTAGTAGCATACTGAAATTAAATAGAAAGAGCTGTCATAAAATAAATAAAAAAGATGCTGCTGGAATGACAACAATCTACCTCCTGGACAGCCCTGTCATCCCCCAACCCCCTCATCTAATCCCTAATCTCCAATACCTCCCAACCTCTACAATTTGTAAAACTACTGGATGGATCAACTGGAAATGTGAAAGCCAATGAATGTGTTTTTCCCTGAATGATACATGACTCTGAAACGACACCCATTCATTTATTGCACATTCCACATACATGCCAATTTGCACCTACTTCAATCAATTAATCAATCAATTAGGTGGTTACCTGTATTTCCTTGTGCATGTCTTAATGTGCATGTCATAAAATGTCATTAAAATTATCCATCTATCCACCCATCCATTTTCTGTATCCACCTATCCCATTCGGAGGCATGGGGAGTCCAGAACCTATGGGTGCAAGGCAGGGAACAACCCAGGATGGGGCACCAACCCATCACAGGGCACACTAACACACTATTCACACACACCGGCATGCATGCATACCTACGGGCAATTTGGCAACTCCAATTTGCCTCAGCATGGTTTTGGACTGTGAGGGGAAACCGCAGTACCCAGAGGAAACCCCACGACGACACGGGGAGAACATGCAAACTCCATACACACAGAACCTGGGCGGAGACATGAACCCTGGTCCCAGAGGGGCGAGGTGCTAACCACGGCACCAATGTGCTGCCCCCTCATTTCGATTATGTACATCCTATATGCTTTATATTCTATTTATTACTTTCTAATTTGCACTGGGACAAACCTTTTTCATGACAAAACAGTAAAAAACATAACAGACATATCAATGATATACAACCATGTAATGTCAAACAGACTCACTTACAAATACATTCAGTGTTACATCAAGGCACAGCTCATGGTCCACAATGTGGCTTCCAGATGGAGGGAACTTTATTACAAGCCAAACACTAAACACTCAAAACTAAAGAGACCATGAACAGTCGAAACAGAGTTACATAAGGAACATGAGAAATAAAGATTTGAACTAAATACGACAAAATGCAAAGGGATTTCACTGACTCAGAGAGTTTCAGCAGGGACCAGCAACCACATTCAAACTCATTCACAATAAATAGCTGACTAAAGAACAGGGCAAGGGCAAGCACATATATACAAAGGTAACAAGGGCTAGATGAGGGACAGGTGTGGGTCATTAACAACTCAAATATTAGGGACTAAGAGATATCAGGAGACAATGAATACAGGACATAGATACACCCTGGCTACAGACAAAGTAAACAATGACACTAATAGGAAGGATTAAACCTTAGAACATAAACATAAGGTACTTGCTTAATTAATGCAGGGTTGACAATAACAGTGTTCTGGGGCAGATTCCTTTTTCAAACTATAACAACTCTGTAGCCACTGTAAGAACCAGCCAGGAGAAGGATTAAAAGTCTATGAACGAATAAGTAGTGAATTCATTTTCAGTGTAACAAGACTATGCTTCAGACTACTACTGAGCAAGAGGGCGGGACTAGCATTTGTTATGATCATAAAAAAGTAAGGTAACCAGATATTAATGCTAATGTTTTTCACATGTACCTAATATGCTACATTTATTATAAATTGGTGAATCTAGTATTATTTCCTCAGTTACAGAAACCAGAGTGAGCTTTGCTGTAGTTACTTTGCAACTGTGCTTTTGTTTTATTTTTCTACCTCAGGACAACAGTGTTCCTTTTTTCCCCATTTGAATGCCCTTTCTTAAGACTGTTCGTAACCCTGTCCCAAAACAGATAAATGTGGTGAAGAGAACTCTGTTTCACCGTCAGACTCATGTGTCGTGTGATTCAATTTTATCTATTGTGTTAATCTGTATTTTATTTATTCATATTGCATTGTGCTGGTGAGAGATGCTGTTCTATTTAATTGTTCTACACAGTGAAAATTCTTGATTCTTGATACTGTCTCTCAGAAATAACTAGTACATATTCAACTCATATTACAGTCAGACTCCAAAGCACATCTGGATAACTGAGAGTATGAATCTTCTCACATCATGCAGGCTACATAATACAATTCTTGTCAAACTCAAAACATGTAAAATTCTGAAAAGAATATTTTATTCACTGTTCAGTGCAATTCACAGAATATGATATTCATTGATTTAAGACATACCAAGACATTCTGAAACTGAACCAACTTTTAGTGTATAACCTTCATGCAGATAAAATTCCACATATCAGCATGTATGCTATCTGACTTATGATCAAATCCATGCAATTATAGGATAATGTTTTTCAACAATGAATAATATTGTAATGCTGGGGAACTGACTGCTCTTTAAGCTAATGCTAGTGCCCAACGCTACCAGATCACTTTCATGTTTATTTTCATACACGTTCACCTGTTGTTGTTTTATTAATGAATTATTTCCCAATGAATAAGTTAAACAGTACTTATTTTATGTAGTTCAGTTTACCCATGTCTTCCCATTGTGAATCTGTGTTACTGTCACTACCTCTCATGTAATTTCATTTTAGTGTCTGATTATTCACAGTGGTGTGGTTTGCAGGGTGCTTGTCAGGATAGTCTATTATACCAATAAAGAACAAGTTCATTGAGCCTCTTACCCACATTTTGCGGTTCATACATATCATGTTACAACATATATATTGCCTATATCATATACATTATGTGGACAAAAGTACTGGGACAGCTGGTCATTACACCTACAGGAAATTTCATGACATCTCTTGCTAAATCCATAGGCTTTAATATGGAGTTAGTCTCCCCTTTGCAGCTATAGCAGCTGCCACTTTTTTGGGAAGGCTTTCCAGAAGTTTATGCAGTGTGTCTGGTGGAATTTTTGCCCATTCATCCAGAAAAGCATTTGTGAGGTCAGGCACTGATGTTGGACATGAGAGCCTGGCTCACAATCACCCTTCTAGTTCATCCTATAGGTGTTCGCTGGAGTTGAGGTCAGGGTTCTGTGTGGGACACTCCACCAAACTTACCCACCATGTCTTTATGGACCTTGCTTTGTGTACTGGGGCACAGTCATGTAGGAACAGAAAAGGGCCTTCCCCAAACTGTTCCCACAAAGTTGGAAGCATAGAATTGTCCAATATGCCTTGGTAAGCTGAAGCATTAAGAGTTCCCTTCACTGGAATGAACGGGCCTAGCTCAATTCCTGAAAAACAACCCCATACCATTATCCCTCCCTGCTTTACAGTTCGCATAATGCAGTCAGGCAGGTAATGTTCTCCTGGCATCCGCCAAATCCCAACTCGTTCATCAGACTGCCAGACAACAGAGCGTGATTCATACTCTCCCTAACGTTACTAACGATCGAGTCTCCAATCACGAGCACCTTTTCCGCTCCGGCAGATGCACTGCCGAGAGCAGCGAACCTGTTACTAAGCGCAACAGCCGACTGGCGTGCAGGAGCTCTCGGCCTGGAGCTCCTAGGAACGCACTGGACCATGACCCAGAGCTCACGTGTGCTGACTGCTTGTGCCGGTGCTGGATTGGAGACAGTCGCGGCAGGAGGGACTACGGGCAGACCTAAGCTGGCTGTGTGCTCCGACTGAGCCGTATCTATAAATCCCTCGATCTGTTTAATCTCCACTAAAGTGCTAATGCGCTCCTCCAAAGCGCGAATCCTGTCCTCCAACTCTACGATAACTAAACACTTCTGGCACACTATGCTATCGGGAGTGTCGGAGGGACAGTCTACGCTGTACATGCTGCAAGACCCACAGAACATCGGCGCAGAAGACATGGTGACCACTTACCCTTCTGATTCTAAGCGGCTGTCGGAGGTCGTCAGTGCCTAGCAATTGGTTGGACTTCGTGGATTTTTTGCAGGAGATTATTTGAGTTGTGGAGCTTTTTCCACACTTGAATTCACCGAGCTCTTCAGAACGATCCATTGTTTTACAAATGTTTGTAAACCTGAATGTATGACTAGTTGCTTTATTTTATACATCTGTGACAATGGGTCTGAATGAAACACCTGAATTCAATGACAGAGGTGTGTCCCATGTAGGGGGACCACCTAATCTATGTCAGGGGGGACACTATGAGCTACTTCAGGTTTTTCAAACTACTTTAAAACTGAAAGGCACCTGTGCTTCGCGAAGCAGTTCAGTTCTTCTTGTGCTTTTACTGTATTGTTTCTTTCATTGAAAGACTCATCCAGCTGTGTCACATTAACTTTAATGACACATGTGTGATTATCGGAGACTCACCAAAAAGCACACAACAAGAACTCAGTGCTAATGTGAAATTCAAGCCTTGTTAATTGAAACGCTAGTTTGCAAACCCTGTCCTAGCTCATAGTGTCCCCCCTGACATGGACTAGGTGGTCACCATAGTCCCAAGATTTTCTATGCCAGTGGAAATCCAACATTTTGAACACTTTATAAAGTTTGCTGACAATATGCCAGTAGTGGGTTTCATAAACAACAATGACAAGACAGCATACGGGGAGTAGGTGACAAGAGTCACTGGCTGGTGCATGGACAACAACTTGTCTCTTAACATGGACAAAACAAAATAGATTATTGTGGAATTCAGGAAATCAAGCACTGATTACACTCCACTCTTCATCAAGGGTTCCATCATCGAGAGCATCAGCAGCGACATATTCCTGGGCGTCCACATCATCATCTTCACTTTCTTCAGAAACTTAAGAAAGCCAGACTACCTCCATCCATTCTCACCACATTCCACAGGGGCACCAGTGAAAGTGTTTTAAACAGATGCATCACAGATGAGAAGGTCATTGGTGTATGCAGGAGCATGCAGCATTGTGGAAGACACAACTCACCCCTTACACAGTCTGTTTCCTCTTTTGCTGTCAGGCAGGTGGTACCATAGCATCTGCTCAGGCACCTCCAGATTGTGCAATAGTTTTATACTGCAAGTTATCAGACTTAACACAGACTTTCTGTCAGACTTTCTGACAACTGCTCCAACACATTGTCCATATCATTTCACCCACTTCTGTGTACTCTACTTTACTCCAGTTGGTCTGAACTGCACTTGCACTTTACCTTAATCCACCTCACTAGATACTGAATGAATAGTCCTGAACCTGAACATTTTCCACTACATGGTGCCAAAAGACTGTACAGGTGCTGTACCTCACAACAATATACTTATGCTGCTAAATGTCTGTTCCTCTGCAATATTTCATGTGCCATGAATGCACAATAAGCTCAGATGCCGCTAATGTCCTTCCATGTGCAATATTATATATTATAAAGTCCATACTCCTTGATCATCAATGTTTACAGATATGCATGAAAAAGCTTCTTTCGTATTACATCTACATATATACTAGATGCAACCTGATATACTGTCTGCACTTGACAGGTATTGTTATTATATGGTGCAGTTATTGTGAATTGTTACTGTTACATGTTCACTGTGTTCACGGAGGAATGCTTTTTCATCTTACCATGTACTTGTTCACAGTTCACAATGAACCTTAACCTTCACCTTAAATAGCTTCCCTCTGAAACACAATACAACCACTGTCTTGAAAAAAGTTAAGAACTAAAACAACAATAAATTTAAAAAAAATTATAATGATGGCATGGACCTGGATGGCATGACAAATAATAAAAAAGTATTTCCTGTTATATACTAGGGCTTCACTATATTAGAAAAATTCATGTATTGTGTTGTGATTTTGTTGTAATTAAAGGATGAAGGATGAAGGATGAAGATGATTACTGCCTTGGAGAGCACATCCAGAGTTCATGCAGAAGCAGTGATGGTAAACATTAAAACATACTGCATAATCTTGAAAAGGAACAATATTTAAAAGTGCAATGCTTGCTAAATTTTGTTTTCTATGACTTCGTAAAAATGTTTTAGTGAAAATTAAACCCCCCATGGAATAACATCCAGACAGTATGAAGGTAGTGAATGGTAGATCGATAAACAGATTGGTGCAGCATCTGCAGTAACGCAGACACTGTACCATTACGTCGTGACGAAGAGGGAGCTGAACTGGAAAGCTATTCTTTCAATTTACCAGTCAATCTACATTCCTACCCTCATCAATAGTCAAGGGTTTTGGTTAGTGACCAAAAGAATGAGATTGCGGATACAAGCAGCAGAAATGAGTTTCCTATGCAGGGTGTCTGGGCTCAGCCTTTGAGATAGGGTAAGGGGCTTGGACATTCGGGACGGGTTCAAAGTAGAGCCGCTGCTCATCTGCATTGAAAGGAGCCAGTTGAGGTGGTTCAAGCATATATGTAGGATGCCTCCTGGACGGCTCCCTAGGGAGGTATTATGGGCATGTCCAACCAGGAGGAGGCCCTGGGGCAGACCCAGGACATGCTGGATAAATTATATTTCTCAGCTGGCCTGGGAACATCTTGGTATCCCCCTGGTAGAGCTGGCGAAAGGGAGGTCTGAGCATCCCTGCTTAGACTGCTGCCATCGCAACCCAACCCTGGATAAGCAGCAGAAAAGCTCCTCACTCATTTCTGCTGCTTGACTCCACAAACTTATTCTTTCAGTCAGTATCCAAAGCTCATGACCATAGGTGAAGGTAAGAACATAGATCGACTAGTAAATTGTAAGTTTTGCCTTCCAGCTGAGCTCCCTCTTCAACATGACATGCATTACTGCCAAAACTGCACCAATCCATCTGCTAATCTCCTGCCCCCTTCGTCCCTCACTCATGAACAAGACCTTGAGATACTTAAACTCCTCTGGTTGAGGCAGAAACTCATCCCCCACCAGATTAGGGCAAGCTGCCCTTTTCTGGTTGAGAACCATAACCTCAGATTTGGAGGTGCTGATCCTCATCCCAACTGTCTCATACTCAGCTGCAAGCTGCCCCAGTGGATGCAATCTACAAAAAGCAAAGATGCAAAAAGCAAAGACGCAATCCTGAGACCCCTTAACTGGAGCCCCTACACCCGTAGTCTATACCTATAAATTCTGTCTATAAAAGTTATGAACTGAATCGGTGACAAAGGGAGCCCTGGTGGAGCCCAAAACCCACTGGGAACAAGCCTGACTTACTGCTGGCAATGCAAACAAGACTCTCGCTCCATTTATACAGGGACCTGATGGCCCACAGCAACGGACCCTGTACACCATTCTCCTGGAGCACCCCCCACAGGACCCCATGAGGGACACAATCGTATGCCTTTTCCATGTGCATAAAACACATGAAGATTGGTTGGGCAAATTCCCATGAACCCTCCAGTATCCTTGTGAGGGTGAAGAGCTGGTCCAGTGTTCTGCAACCAGGATGACATTCACATTGTTCCTCCTGGATCCGAGGTTCAAGCAAGGGGAGGACCCTCTTCTCCAGTACCCCAACATAGACCTTCCAAGCTAGGCTGAGGAGCGTGATAACCCTGAAGTTGGAACAAATCCTCTCGTCGCCTGTCTTAAAGATTGGGACCAACATCCCAATCTGCCAATCCAAAGGCACTGTCCCCAACGTCCATGCAATGTTGAAGAGGTGTGTCAGCTTAACAACATTAAATGCTTTTGAGAACTCATGCGAGTCTCATGCACCCGTGGAGCCTTACTAACGAAGAGTTTTCTGACTACTTCAGTGACCTCCTCAGTCGTAGTGATCAGTGAGTCCTCCTGAGTGAGTCCCCCTCCTCTAAGGGGGTCCTCAACATATTCTTTCCACTGCATGACTATCCCAATTTGAGGTCAACAGTTCTCCATCCCTGCTATAAACAGCATGGCTAAAGCCCTGCTTCTCCCTCCTGAGTCACCTGATGGTTTGTTAGAACCTTTTCAAGGCTCAGTGAAAGTCCTTCTCCATGGCCTCACCAAACTCCCCCCACACCTGAGTTTTTTCTTCAGCAACTGCCAAAGCCACCTTCCGCTTGGCCTGCCAGTACCTGTCAACTGCTTCAGGAGTCTCACAAGCTAACCAAACTCTGAAGGCCTCCTTCCTCAACCTGACAGCTCCCTTTAATGCTGGTGTCCCAGAACATGGCCCATTCAGACTCAATGTCCTCTGACTTCCTTGGGATGTAAGAGAAGTACTGCCAGATGTGTGAGTTAAAGATTTCCCAGACAAGGGCCTCCACCAGATGCTCCCAGTATACTCTCACTATGCATTTGGGTCTACCAGGTCTATCTAGCACCTTTCCATCCCATTAGATCCAACTCACCACGAGGTGATGAAGTTGACAGCTCAGCTCTTCTTTTCACCCAAATGTCCAAAACATGTGAATGCAGGTCCAATGATACGTTTAGAAACTCAATCATTGAACTACGGCCTGGGGTGCTCTGGTGCCAGGTGCACTTGTGAACACCCTTATGTTCAAACAAGGTATTTGTTGTAGACAAACTGTGGTTAGCACAGAAGTCCAATAACTGATCACTGCTCAGATTCCGATCAGGCAGGCCATTGCTCCCAATCACACCCTTCCACGTTTTGCTGTCACCCGCAGTAGTGTTAATGTCCCCCAGCAGAACTAAGGAGTTCCCAGAAAGGGTGCCTTCTGGGACCCCTTCCATGGTCTCTAAGAACGCCGGATACTCTGAACTGGAGCTCAGTGCGTACATACAGACAACAGTCAGAGCTCGTCCCCTGACTCGAAGTTCAAAGGAGGCGACCCACTCGTTTATCAGGGTGAACTCCAACATACTAGCAATGAACTGGGGGATTATAAGTAGACCCACCCCTGCCTGGCGCCTCTTACGCAACTCCAGAGTGGAATAGAGTCTAGCCCTTCTCCAGGAGTTTTGTTCCAGAGCCTGAACCACACTTTGAGGTGAGCCCGACTATATCTAGTCCATATCTCTCTACCTCCCGCACCAACTTAGGCTCCTTTCCCACCAGAGAGGTTATATTCCATGTAGCAAGAGCCAGTTTTGTTAGCTGACGATCAGTCCGTTGAGGCCCCTGCCTTAACTGCCACCCGATCTATTTTGCACCTGACCCCCACGGCTCCCCTTGCAAGTAGTGGGCCCACAGGAGCGCAGACCCATTTTACTCCTTCAGGCTTTGCCCAGCTGGGCCCATGGCTGGAATCCTGGCTACCAGGCGCTTGCCTTCAAACTCCTGTCCCATCCCTGGCTCTAGGGAAAGGTTCTGGTCTTCCCAGTCTGGACGGGGTAACGTGGTCCATTGTAGTTTTTATCATCATCATGAGGGTTTTTTGAAACACATTTAGTCTGCCTGCTCACTAATTTGCCTTGGGAGACCCTAAGAGGGGCAATTGCCCCCAACAACATAGCTCCTAGGATCATAGGGGCACACAAACCCCTCAACTACAGCAGTGGCTCTCTGAGTGAAAATGCTTTGATTATGGCAGACGTCAGAGAATAATGGCTAGACTGGTTTAAAGTTATAGAAAGGCAACAGCAACTCAAATACTGTAACCACTCATTATAACCAAGGTATGCAGAAGAGCATCTCTGAATGTACAATGAGTCGAACCTTGAAGTAGAATGCTGCTGTAAGATCGCTCTCAGTGTACGATGGTCCAGTTTTACACTGCAATCATTGAGTCAATCCTCACCTCCTCCATCACAGTCTGTGAAAAGGACAAGGCCAGACTGCAACGCATCATCCACTCAGCAGAGGGAATAATTGACTACAATCTGCCCTCCCTCCAGACACTGTACATCACCAGAACCAGGAAAAGAACATGCAAAATCACTGAGGACCCATCACATCCGGCTCACCACATCTATCAAACCTTACCCTCCAGGAGAAGACTCAGGGCAATCAGAACCAAGAACACAAGACACACCAAAAGCTTCTTCCCTCAGGCTGTGTCTCTCATTAACCAAACCAGTCTCTGATTGGACGTTCAATTAACCGTCACCAGCAGTGAATTACTGACCAGCATAACCAGTGAACCACTAACAACTTTCTCTACACAATTATATTCTGCACTCTTGCATATTATGCACACATACTGCAAACACTCTGCATACATATTGCACTCTTGCACATAGTGTTGACTTGGATGCTACTTAGTAATTGTACTATATTACCCTTAATATATAATATATATTACATAATATATATAGCCCTTTAAGTTATTATATTATATTACTGTACATAGTTATACACATATAGTTTATATTTATACTTAAATTATTACCATGTATATGCATATATACATACAAAATTACATATTTAATTATGTCATTATCATCATTACTACTATTATCATTAATTAATTATCATATAATTATTATGTTTCTGAAATACCAATCTAGTGTTTTTTACTTTTCTTACTTTTTATGCCTTGCTAAATGTTGCATGTTCTTGTTTTGTCTCATAAAAACCCCACCAAGGCAAATTCTTTGTATGGAAACATACTTGGCTAATAAATAGGATTCTAATTCTGAGTCTTGTTGCTGACCATATCCATCCCTTTATTACCACAGTGTACCCAACTTCTAATGGCTACTTCCCGCAGGATAACGCGCCATATCGCAAAGCTCATATCTCAGACTGGTTTCTTGAACATGATAATGAGTTCACTGTACTAAAATGGCCTCCACAATCCCCAGATTTCAATCAGCAGAGCATCTATCGGATGTGGTGGACAGGGAGATTTGCATCATGAAGGTGCAGTCAACAAATGTGCAGCAATTGCGTGACACAATCAAGTGAACATGGACCAAAATCTTTGAAGAATGTTTCAAGCACCTTGTTGAATCTATGCCATGAAGAATTAAGCAGTTCTGGAAGCAAAAGGGGGTCCAACCCAGTACTTGCAAGGTGTACCTAATAAAGTGGCCAGTAAGTGTATATACTCTGTGTGTGAGTGTGTTTCAATGGTAACTGGTTAACAACATCATTTTTAGTTTTTATTTATTACAACAAATTAAAATATTTTCTGCTTGCAATAACCTTGATGTGGAGTTTACTTCCGGTATACTTCCTCTGAACGTCACTCATACGCTCGGATGGCGGACATAAATTTACCTGTGGCAAGCAGTGATATAGTGTCAAAGTGAAATGTGTTGTGGCATCTCTGTTTTCAACCAGAGGAGGTAAATATTATGATATGTACTTTATAAATGCTGGCCTTATACATTAACTTCATTGAGGTTTAATAGAGAGGCTACCATGTAAAGAGAAATAATGCTGGAAATAGCTAGCTAGTTCCAGTTAGGCTAAACATAATGTGTCCTGCATAGCCTGTTAGTAAGCTTATTAAAATGACAGTTTATCCTTTTTCCAATTTAAACACTAGTGTGTAGGTGGGCCGGCATCGAGAAAACCCAATGCGGCAGCATGTATTTCTTAGACACTGCAAAGAATAAGTCTATATGCAAAATTGAGGGATACAGATATGAAATTGCTGGAAATCACAGAGGTAAACTACAGAGGCACATTCAGAAAATGCATCTGTTGCCCCTCTAACCAACCTCACACCTCTGTGCCAACCTTTCCAAGAAGCTCATGCCAGCGGAGGAGGCCTATGACGTGGGTAATTGAGAGCTCTTGACTATCAAGGAGGCCCTGGAGGAATGGTGACACTGACTCGAAGGGGGTCTCCACCCTTTTCGGGTTCTGATGGATCATCGCAACCTGCAGTGCTTACGGGTGCCAGGCTAGATGGGCTCTCTTTTTCACTCGGTTTGACTTCCAGGTTACCTAAATTCCCAGAACCAAGAACATGAAGGCTGATGCCCTTTCCTGTCAGTTTGCTCCGGAGATAACGGCTGAACCCACTGCGGCAATCCTCCCAGGTTCCTACTTCGTTGGTCCCATCACTTGGGACTTGGAACAGCTGCTCCGAGATCACAATGATCGGCATCCTCCACCAGAGGAATGCCCTCAAGGTAGGACGTTTGTCCCGTCCCCGCTCCGTAACCAGGTTCTGCAGTGGGTTCACACCTCGTTGGCCTCAGGGCACCCCGGAGTGAGGGTCACCTCCCAGATGGTTGAGAGGAAATACTGGTGGCCGGGCTGGAGGAAAGAAATCGAAAGGTACGTCTTCTCCTGTCCCATCTGCTCCCAGGCCAAATCGACTTCTTCAGCTCCCTCAGGTCTGCTCCAGCCACTTCCGGTTCCTGCACGCCCATGGTCTCATATAGCTATGGATTTCATTACCGACCTCCCCTCTTCCCGGAGGCACATCTCTATTCTGACCGTGGTTGATAGGTTTTCAAAAATGTGTCGATTAATCCCTCTCCCTAAGCTCCCGTGCGCGTGGGTGCTAGCAGAGGTACTACTGCAATGGGTGTTCCGATACTACGGGCTCCCTGAAGACATTGTCTCCGATTGCGGGCCCCAGTTCTCCTCCCGGGTTTTCCGTGCCTTTTGCACCAGGTTGGGGATCTCGCTCAATCTTACCTCTGCTTAGCATCTGCAGTCCAACGGATTGGCGGAGAGAACTAACCAGGAGGTAGGCAAGCTCCTCAGGGTCCTCTGCCAGTCCCAACCAACCAAATGGTCCCGGTTACTCCCATGGGCAGAATACGCTCGTAACACAGTGGTTAACCCTGATACTCATCTCTCTCCCTTTCAATGTGTACTTGCACAGCCTCCTCTCTTTCCATGGAACACCTCTTCCACCGACGTGCCAGCCCTGGACAACTGGTTTGGTCGCTGCCAGAGAGTCTGGAAAGAAGCCCAGCAAGTCTGGGAACGTCAGGCACTCCGGACCAGGGAATTTGCAGACTGGCGCCGCCGCCCGGGGCCCGTATTCCGTCTGGGTGAGAGAGTTTGGCTCTCCACCTGGAATTTACGTCTTCCAGTCGGGCGCAAACTGGGGCCCAAGTCCCTTCCAGATAATTAACCAGATAAACCCCGTGTCATATTGATGGCAACTACCCCAATTATACAGAATACACCCTGTATGCCATGTCTCCCTCCTTAAACCTGTGCGTTACAGCCTGGCGCATCCCCTGACAGACGCCTCTGATCCACTTGGCGCTTATGACCATTAATGGCAGACCATTTTCATTAACATAGGACTGTCTGCTACATCCTGTGCATCAATGTGCAGTATTAATAGCTAAAGAAAGACCTCTGCTGTCCAAAAGGGTAGGGTGCCCTTTGTGTCCCTTAGAAGCTTATTTGAGAGAAGTGCATTTGAAGCATACTGAAATCGTCCTCAGTTATTGGGTTGCTACTGCTGTAACCAATCTGAACGATATCCTAGAGGGCATTCTTTTCATTCGTTTGAATAAACTGTTTGGATTGTAGTGTGCAAACAGGCTGCTGATGAAATTTACTTACAGTGAAGTCTGTTTTGACAATGCTTATTCAGTATTCAGTATTCAGATAACTTTATTTATCCCAGAAGGGCAATTCAGTTCTACAACCAACCCGGTCCACATAAAACACAATACAGAACAACAGTCAAACACTAATAGGGAACAGATCAGCGTATGGGTACAAGGACACAAGCAATGGACTCACTCTAATACTCTTGGGTCTGAGTGAAAAAAAGGAACAGAAGAATGCCCATTGTAATATATGTAGTATTATAGTTTAAAGGTCATAGTCTTCATCTAAAATGACTGCTGCCAGCATTAAGCAGCCTGATAGCAGAAATTTGTTATCCTGAGGGATGCATAATTGCGCTGACCTGAGGGTATTACATTGAATTCACTAAACAAAAGGTGGCCAGATTTACTAAGAATTCCTTTCACTTTCTGAACTATACAATTCTCTAGGAAGAAACACAAATCCCTCTGCTGGACTCCAGTAATTTGGAAGCAAACCTTGACAATGCCATCTAGAATATTGTTGTGCTTCACAGACAACCCATTCAATGAACAAATAAATGAGAACTTGGGGTCTCTGAGTTTCTGTTGCCACGGATAGACACACACACACATGCACACACACACATGCACACACACACACACACACACACACACACACACACACACACACATATATGTGTTTGTGTGTGTGTGTGTGTGTGTGTGTGTGTATAAGTATGGCTAGCAGGGGTTTACTTTGGAGAACCAGCAAAACTGCCAGCGAATCGATATGCAGGGCTCTTGGCCAGGGTCATGGAAGCAGGTGTGATAACTGATTAGGTCCACGTGAGAATGTGGGGCGTGATAGTGTGTGAATATGTCTGAAAAGGAGAGTGATTAACCACGTTTAACCATTCAAGTTAACCATTCGAGTTTTTTCTAAGTGAAAGGGCCAAGAGTTAAAAATACTCTGATTTATAAATACTGTTCTTGTTGATTGTAGCTAATCCCTTTTCCATATGGTAAATAGAAATGTTCATTTTTTTTGTTTTTCTTTGTTTGGCATTCGTCCTGTAGATTGAGCGACTGCACCATATTGAAAGATAAAATGCTAAACCACGATTTAGTATTGCATCAACAATTTTTCTGGAGCTCAACAGATTGTGACCATTGTGGAGGTTTAAAGCATAAAACTGTACCTCTTCCTTTTACTGTAAGCCTTTTTGAATAAAAGCATCAATTAAATATACTATGTGGACTAAAGTATTGGGATATATCTCTCAATCATTAAATTCAGGTGTTTCATTCAGGCCGACTGCAACAGGTGTCTAAAATCAAGCACCTAGCCATGCAGTCAGGTTTACAAACATTTGTGAAGAACTGGTCGTTCTGAAAAGCTCAGTGATTTCAAGGATGGTACGGTCATAGGATGCCACCTTTGCAATAAGTCTGTGAAACCTCTTCTCTGCTAGATATTCCACTGTCAACTGTAAGTGGTATTATTGCAAAGTGGAAGCGTTTAGGAACAACAGACACTCAGGTACGAAATAACAAAGCAGGGTCGTTGAGTGCGTAAAAGTCACCAATGTGCTAATGACTTAATAACTGCTGAGTTCCAAACTTCCTCTGGCATTAACTCCAGCACAAAAACTGTGTGCCGGGAGCTTCAGGGAATGGGATCCCATGGCCAAGCCGCTGCATGCAAGCCTTACATCTCTAAACGCAATGCCAAGTGTGAGATGGAGTAGTGTAAAGCACGCTGCCACTGGACTCTGGAGAAGTGACTGGAACTTGACTGGCCTGCACAGAGCCTTGACCTCAACCCCATAAAAAACCTGCGGGATGAAATATAATTATTTAAGATATAAGATTGCGAGCCAGACCCTCACGTCTAACATCAGTGCCTGACCTCACAAATGCTCTTCGGGATGTATGGGCAAAAATTCCCACAGACACACACTTCAAAATTTTATGAAAACCCTTCCCAGATGAGTGGCAGCTATTATAGCTGCAAAGGGGGGACCAACTCTCAAATAATCATATTGATGCCTCTGGATATAGAATGGCATCTCATAAAAGTTGCTGTCGGTGTTAAAGGACAGGTGTTCTGATATTTTTGTCCATTTAGTGTATAAATATGTTACATGTACATCTGACGCACAAAAAAGTGTTGCTTTGCCGTCACATTTTCTTTTAACGCTACTAGCAGCTAGAAATTTCTCCATAGTTACATCAAGTATGTAAGCATTACCTGAGCAACTTTCCCACTGAAAACTTTCATTACATTACTAGTCATAAAAGTGTGATGTATTCAATACATGTTACCTGTTTTACACATTTTAATTATTACATTTTTTTAGTGTCACATAATGTGTACAGGCCTATAATGTGTTCATATTATTTTTAATATTTCTGAAGGTTGCAATTTCTAAATAGATCTTCCCCCAGCTCAGCTACCCCCAGCTGTAGTTAATACTTCCACCCTCAGTTTTAATACCTCTGGTACATAGGCCTACCATTAGTATATTTCTTACAGTCCTTACTTTTATATCACAGAAAATCTTGGTCATAGTACCAAGGAGAAATAAATAGAATATAGAATATATATTTTTAAACGTAAAATAAATATAAATATTATAAACAACATTTTCAATGATGGGCATTACAACATACACAAAGGAATACAAGTAATTGCCTGATTGGTGGGGAAAGATTCTGCAAATTGTGATGCAAGTGGAATGGGCAATAAATTAATGTGTTCTTTCAGACTTATATATCACAAGAATTCAGAGGTAAAAATAGCATTTAGGGTAAAACACATTCATTAACTTTTACATTGCCAGATGATCCATCCAGTCATTCTAGAAATTGTACTTTACATTCACATTTCCAATTGATCCACCCAGCGCTTCTAGAAATCGTACAAGTTGGTGAGTGTATTAATCTTCATTAATATATCAGAAATGACTGCTAAACAATAATATTTTCTTACAAGCAATGCTTGTCCTGGGTATATCAAAAGGATGGCTTCAGAGAAAGACACTTCAGCCACATGCCTGTCCACTTACTTCCCCCCTTTTGCAGTACACCAGAAATTACAAGACACACATACACAGATGAGAGTGAAGCCAGGTAATGCCAATGATCCAGTGATCCTGGAGCACGTTGTGTGACAAATTTTGCCAAATTAAAACACTGCAGTATAAAAAAAATATTATTACAAGCCTACCTTACACACTCTTCCCATGTCTTCAAAAAAAGCCACACAATTAAATTCCCCCTCAATAAATTTTGAATGTCGATTATTCAGAAAATCATAAAATAAATGAATATACACACAGCTGACAGAGAAATTTGGGGTCAGGGCAAAGCCTCTATCTGTGTTGACCAGTTATCGTACTGCTACGGATAAAATTTGCCAAATAGGGAAGCTAGCAACCATCAGTCAACATAAACTTTAGTACATAATATTTCGAAAATTATCTTACAACCCACAGTTTTAAAATGACTAATCTGTACAAAGATACACAGAATAAGTTTAGATAGCAGATCTCTGTTAACAAGATGGCAGATGAAGGCTCCGTTTTTACTCTCGGCTGCCCTCTGCTGGCAGTTCCAATTTTGGATCTGATCAAGTGTACATTAGGTGTCGATTTTCACATTTCGTCCATGTAATGTTCAAAAATCAAACAGGGTAAAAGTGACAAACTCATACTGTTCACGAAGAATCATCTAATCTTTCTCTTGGCTGTCACTAAGAGCCATTGCTCCAATTTTGCTGCAACTTGTCTCAAGATTTTAATTGGACCAGATCCTTATCCATACAATGTGCTTGCAAAGTTTGGAAAATATCACACAAACAGTTTTTGAGTTATGATACTGAAAAAAATCAAGTGTCTGAGCTGGCCTTTTCTTTTTATCATTTTGTGTCATGGAGCTACTTCAGTTTTGGGATGATCTATCTCAAAATTTGATCTCTTCCAGTTTTTCACATTTATAATGTGCCTGCAAAGTTTGAAAACAATCCATGCTATACTGAGGAACTGAACATGAGATAGAGGACTCATCAGGATAATTATACTGGGTTGGGTTGGAGTGTGTGAACACGGATAAATAAGCACTTGAACGGGAGACTCAAAGAGAGTCTGATTCTGATTTGCGGCTGTGGGAGCTGTTCACGGCTTTTAGTGTTGCTGGCTGCAAAGATACACTACATGGACAAAAGTATTGGGACACCTGGCCATTACACTCACAGGAACTTTGATGACATCCCATTCTTAATCCGTAGGCATCAGTATGAAGTTAGTCCCCTCCCCCACTTTGCAGCTATAACAGGTACTACTCTTCTGGGAAGGCTTTCTGCAAGATTTTGAAGTGTGTCTGTGGGAACTTTTGCCCATTCATCTAGAAGTGCATTTGTAAGATTTGGCACTGATGTTGGACGTGAGGGCCTGGCTTGCATTCGCCCTTCTAGTTCATCCTGCAGATGTTCAGTGGGGTTGAGGTCAGGGTTCTGTGCAGGCCAGTCACGTTCTTCCACACCAAACTCAACCATATCTTTATGGACCTTGCTTTGTACACTGAGGCACAGTCATGCTGTAACAGAAAAGGGCCTTCCCCAAACTGTTACCACACAGTTGGAAGCATAGAATTGTCCAAAATGTTTTGATATGCTGAAGCATTAAGAGCTCCCTTCACTGGAACTATGGGGCCTAGCCTAACTCCCGAAAAACAACCCCATACCATTATCATTATCATACCATTTTCACCAAGCAGATCAGATCAGACAGTGGCTTGCAGCACATGACAGAATGCTAGTGGAATTCCTCCCACCCTATTCCCCATTCCTCAACCTGATCGAAGGGTATTTTTCTGCTTGGAGGTGGAAGGTTTACGATCGCCAGCCCCATACACAGATGACCCTGCTTGCTGCCATGGATGCAGCATGTGACGACATCACAGCAGAGTCCTG
>JAAGVU020000025.1:7218716-7253795 GCA_011763525.2 Mormyrus iriodes
CCAAGGGGTGTTCCCTATGTTTTGCCAAAATATTTTCATTTACACAATGCTGTAAAAGCCTTTTTTGTATATTGTAACAATGTCTGCCTTTTGTTTCTTTATATTGTAAGGAATTGCAGTACAAACTGTACAGTGCAGTAAACATTTTGAAACATATCCAGTCTTTTGCAATCACCCTCACAAAATAATGTGTAACTTTGTGGTTTTAAAATAGCAATACCACAAAAATTTGTGCTGACTTGTGCATTTTCAGCCAGTGTTAGCAAGATCCTAGTCTTGCTGCGCATTAGAAAATACCTGCAGAGTAAACTGTCATAATTGACAACATGACAAAGTCGTCTGACTACCTTGTTCATATACAATGGGGTAATGACTTGACATTACCATGACCTACTCATTTTGACAAAGAAACGTGCTTTTGCAGGTAATCCACAACGTGGAGAAATTCGCACTGACTGTTTTGAGACATGGACTAACTGATGTGCAAATGTTAATGTTGATTCGAGAAATGCACCAAAGTGACTGAGAAAAACTGTAATTGAGATGAGACCTAGTTATATTCAGGGCTGTTACGCATCAGCACTTATGATGCAAAATTTTGAGCGGCACTACAAAGTATATTTGCATTATAAAGCAGTACTTCTTTGCAAGTGGGTAACAAATGAGACAAAGAACTGTTAGCTCGTCTTTTGTTAGAACAAAAATTCTGGTTTGAGTGTATGCACTAATCACCCAGTATGCTGAGGGTACTAACAAGCGCTCACTTCCATCTGTGTTACGTGGATCTGTTCCTAGTCCCAACAAATGCAAGTCTTATATGCAATGAGACAAGCCGAACCATACAAAATTAAACCATCCAACAGGTACCTCAAAGGACAAATTTAGTATGGGAGACAGGCATCAGGTAGGTGATGAGAAACCTTCTAACGAACTGTGCAGCTGGGGTACAGTTGGAAGAAACCGGTCACAGCAGGCATGGCACAGGCAGGAGAAAGGTGAAAATCCACTTGCAGTTCTGAGATAGAGGGGTTTATTAATAAACAGAACTGAATATGAAAGGTGAAACCACAAATTAACACTAAAAGGGAGCTGGACTAGGAACAGCACAGAGTAACAAACACACAGTAACATGGGCACAATGACTAACTAGAGATCAGAGGGGGGCAAGCACTTAAATATACACACCAAAATGAGCTAACAAGGGAGCAGGAGTAAGACATGACAAAGACAACCAATCAACAAGGGCACAGGGCAACAAGGGACAGGTGAAGTAACTATCACTAATGAACACAGAACTAAGGAACTAACAAGAACTGAAACTGAGGAAACAGGGAAATACTACACTAGGAAAATAAACAAGAAAACAAAGCACAAAATGAAACCAGAACAGAACACAGGGTGGGCAAACTGAGAATACGAAATTTAAAAGGAAGCATAATAAAACACTGGGGAACAGAAACTCATAAATAAAAAGAAACAGATCAGACTCATTAGCCAGCCTCAAACTGATGACTGGGGTGAATATAGTCTCTAAGCCACACACTCAACTTACTGAGCCATGTGGCAGCCCAGGGAGCAGGGGAAACACACAAGGGTCAACAGACAGGGAGTGAAAAGGCGGGATGGCCAGTGACACCTGCTAGCCAAACAGGGAAGACACATAAAGGGCAGGGGCGGACGAGCACTGACCTTGATGGAAAATTTTTGTGTGTGTGGATTCACCAAGAAGTAGCTTGGAATATCTAGTCTTCTCAGAAATAGTGGACTGATGTGATGTGTCTGTGGTCCTAGTGGGTGAACCCCTAGTGGTAGTGATCCTTCCCATAAAAAGTGACATGAAGATGGTTCCTGGGGTACAATGACCCACTAGGAATCCCCCACGCACAAGCATTTGCTGATCAGCACCACACAGCGACCAAGAGGAAGGCTAACAGGATATGGCTCATAGTTGTTAACTGCCCCAACCAGGGGGCAGGATTGTCTTCTTTAATGTAGCTCAAAGCAGGTGTTGGGGAGAAAGACAGGGAGAAAGCCCTGAATAAGAAAATTGCTTATGTTTTCTGTGCACTCAGACAAACCAGAGGATGACACCCAGAGGGGACCACCATCGCCCAAGCAACACACCAAGACCCCGAGGGGACCACCACAGTCCACACAACACAACAGCACCCATAGGGGACCATCAATGTCCACGCAACACACAAATACCCTGAGGGGACCACCACCACCCAAGCAATATGACAGCACTCTGAGGGGACCACCACCTGAGCAATACAACAGCACCTGAAGGAGACCACCACCGCCTACGCAACACACCAGTACCCGTATTAAATTAAAGTACCCCTTAATTCAAAAATTACATGTACAGCATTGTCCTTTTTTTCCTGATGTAATCAGGGCAATCAACTGCTCTACCATTGAGATAAGGGCATCTCTAATTAAATTAAAGTTCAGTACAGCATACAGCAATAGAAGCAGACAATGAAATGAGTTCTAATTAAGCAACTTTTACTTCTATTGTATCTGATTTAATTTAGAAATTTCATTCTATTAATGTGTAAGTAATCTGTGATGCTAACAGGACATTGACAAATGTAGTAGTTTGATATGTCTGTGTCACGTCCAGCCCTGCCCTTCTAGTTTGCTCCCAATGTTTCCCACGGACGGGGCTGCTAATCAGCCACGCCTGTAGTTCGTTGTTGTTACCTTGTGTTCCTGCCCTCTTGTTAATCAGTCACAGGTGCCCCTCGTTCATTCCTTTCTGTTCCAGTGTATAAGAGCTCCCCAGTCCTGTGCTCCCTTGTTGGGTCATTGTTGTTGCTGTGGTAGTGGTAGTGGTAGTGGTAGTGGTAGTGGTGGTGGTGGTGGTAGTGGTGGTAGTGGTGGTAGTGGTGGTAGTGGTGGTAGTGGTGGTGGTGGTGGTGGTGGTGGTGGTGGTGGTGGTGGTGGTGGTGGGTTGGCTGGCTGGCTGAGTTAAAGTCCCCTCATGGACTGATTCGAGTCAAAGCTCCCTCTCGTCCTGGATTGTTTCCTTCCTGCCTGTGTCATGTCTTGCCATCAGCCCTGCTGACATGACAGTCTGGGTCAGTTTATGATACAAATACAACATCAGTATCTCCTGATTGCTCTGTCACAACATCACATAATAGGGGGTTGTGAGATGTGGGTTTACCCAATGCAGTCACACTGGCCCTGTGCGCAGCAAGTCATTTCTTTAATCAGCTGTTTTCTTTTTGGGGTATTTTGTAGAACTGACAGAATTTACTGCTACAGCGATGTGTTGCCATTCAAAACATTTTTTTACATTTAACTTTATCATCACTGAAAAAAATACTAGTATGCACATGACAAAATACAATTTGGCATCTAAATCCAAAGTGCAAATTAGTGTAAAAGTGCTACAAACAGCTGCATAATATATATATGTGTGATAAATGAACTGCTGAAAAATGCTAATCTATACATTTTCTTCTTTGTGAGATGTTATTAGGTCCCCCCCAAAAAAAATTCTTGTGCCTCTCTCGCATTGTTTAAAATTGTTTTACAGTCACCATCGTCAGACTTTGAGACCAGAAAGGCATGATTTGCATATTATATGAGCATGCAGTTCATTTGCATTGAACATTTATGGTTATTTGTGGGTGGCAAATAGGCAGGATTTCAGGCTTGTTCACATGGACACATTTACAAGACAGTTCTGATTTATCAAGGGGAAACTGCATACATTAGTGTGTGCACCAGGTTTGATTAATCTGATTAACCAGGTTTGATTAATTTTTTGTGCATATGCATTTTTGACTATGAAATTTATGCAAAGTTTGATAAATGAAGCCTCAGGTTCCTGAACTTCACTGGGAAAATGCCTATTACCTCTTTCCTGTGCCCTTTTCAGATGTTCTTCAACAAAAACCCTTCTATACATTATGACTCACAGTTAACATTATATTCCCTTTCAAACTCAGTGTAGGCCAGCCATCCAGATGAATTTGATGAATTTAGAGATTCCATTCTTTTTAGTTTTTTTTTTAAGTTCAGCTGTCCGAAGCAAACAATGGTAAACTAGGGGACCTTGGCTAAAGTACAATCCCTTCTTCGGCCTGGACAATTTCCATTTTGAGAAAGTCTGCTGGCCCTGAAGTTCAAAACACAATACAAGAAAATAGGGAAAAAAACATTAAGGAAATGCCAAAAAAATATAAAATCCAAAAATGCAAAAACACAAAAAACAGAAGATATGAAAATGCGCAAAATGCAATGAAACAATTTTTTCCTTGTGTTGTATTTATTTCAATTTCTTATTGTTTTTGTATGATTTGTTCATTATCTGCATTTTTGCACACACAAACACACACATACACACACATACACACATAAATCACACAGTTCAAAGATGCCAGTTTCCTAACTGCAAGTTTTTAGACTGGGGAAGAAAAGACAGAACTGAAGGAAAGTCAGGGAAACCCAAGGAAAACCTAAAAACTGAACAAAAGCTGAGCCACATAGAATAAACCCTATTTATTACTCATCCGGCCCTTTAAACAGTATAGGTCAGGTACAAAAAAAATTTTTTTAATTTGATCTCTCCCTGGTGAACACGTAACAGTTAAATATTGAGGAAATACTTCTATTGTATCTAATTCAATTTAGAAAGTATTTTCTCAAAGTTATTTTTTAAGTGGAGATGTTTGCCCCGTTATGAAGTTGCTGATAAAAACTTCAGACAGCTTCTGCCAAGAAAGTTTATATAAGCTTTTCAAAACCACCATCCCAGTTATTCCTCCCAGTTGCAATTGATTAGATTCTGATGCATAATTCATTTTTTTCAGAATGTTAGAAAGCAAAATTAGTAACCAGACTTCCACTTTACAAAGGAAATTATACATTTTAAACATGTTTCTTGCAAAACTATAAAAAGTGTCTCACAAATATCTAGTAGAACCTTCTTTTGATGCAATTAATGCAACTGTCAGGGTTGGTGCCTGTCTGTCTTGTCTTATTTTTTGTCCCCATTTGGCCTGCAGGTGGTTCTGGTCATCCTGTTCCCTCTGTCTTGTAGCCCTAAGTCCCTAGTGTGTTTCCCTGTTCCTCAGGCTGTTGTACAGCTCCATGGGTTGAGTGAGTGCCTCAGGAGCTTACACCCCTCCAGTTATGGGTTCAAGACTGACCAGAAGCCTTTTACTTTATTCTTAGCTTTTGCTATTGTTTATCTTTATCTTTGCTTTGTTCCCCTGTTTATAGTCTACCCTGTCCATGCCTTGTTAAATTATTTTCTGTGCCAGATTTCACCACTATGGTAGCAGAGTATGTCAGATGGTGGGCAACACACTTCAGGTCCTGTCTTAGTTAGTGAATTCCAGAAGCTTAAGGATCGCTAAGCTCCAAATGAGCATGTGTATCCTTTATGTGGTAGAGCCATTGTAGTGGGGCAAGGTCAGAACAGAGGGTGAAGACCCTTCCCTGTAGGGTTTGGGATAGCCCAACATCATCTCAGTGGTTCTGTACTTAGCCTCCCTATCCAGTTTCTTGAAGAAAACGTGTAGCATTGGACTGTTCCAACCCTTTTTCAAAAGCATCCATCTGTAAAATAAGATGAATCAGGAGATGGAAGCAGGGAACCATCATGAAATTTTATAGCCAGGAGTGCTAGCTGGTAGAGCTCTATCCAGATGGGGGCAGGTTAAGGCCAAGAAATTGAGCACAAAAGGTTTACAATAATTCAGCAAACATGGAAATGACCTCATCTGCTTTTTTGACTTAGCTAGTGGGTAGGCTGCAAGTGCTTTGGTCTTATCAACCTGTTGCTGCATGCATCCCCCAAAAAGAACTGAAATCCCAAACCTCCCTCTGCTTAATTGCACAGTTTTCTGGGTTAGCCATGATTGTGAGAGCTATGTGAGTAGATACCGAAAGGCTCAATCCTCAGCCTCAAAGTTAATGAGAATATGAAAAGTTTTTTTACTGCTGCTATTACCAGGTGAGAAAAGCTGTTGTAGGTCAGCCTGCCAACATGGAGAACAACAGTGGGGCCTATCTGGCCTTTAATGAATCTGTCCACTGGCTTTGACAGATCTATCACTGGGTTCCTGCCTTACAATATGCTTTTGTTCAATTTAAAATGTTAAAAATCTTAATGGTAAAGGTACAGTAATCATGACTTTTCTTGCTGTCATTGTCTTATATCAACCATTCCTCTTCTAACTGCTTATTCCGGTTATGGTTGGGGTGAGGGGTGGAGGTCGACAGGTCTGGAGCCTATCCCAGGTAGCATAGAGCACATGGCTGGCTGGCATGCCAGTCCTTCACAGACCACATACACTATATTGCCAAAAGTATTGGGACGCCTGCCTTTACACACACATGGACTTTAATGATATCCCATTCTGAAATTAAATCTAGGCTTTAATGTGGAGTTGGCCCACACTTTGCAGCTAGGGTTCATTGGAGCTGAAGGGGCAACAGCTTGAACTCCTCTGGGGAGGCTTTCCACAAGGTTTAGGAGTGTGTTTATGGGAATTTTTGACCATTCTTCCAGGAAAGCATTTGTGAGGTCAGGCACTGATGTTGAACGAGATGGCCTGGCTCACAGTCTCCACTCTAATTCATCCCAAAGATGTCCAATTGGTTTGAGGTCAGAGCTCTGTGCAAGCCAGTCAAGTTCCTCCGCACTAAACTCGCTCATCCATGTCTTTAGACCTTGCTTTGTGCACTGGTGCGCAGTCATGTTACATCTGACACTTTGCATTGCACTGCTTTGATTCAGCTGCTCGGCCATGGAAACCCATTCCATGAAGCTCTCTTTGCATTGTTCTTGAGCTAATATGAAGGCCATATGAAGTTTGGAGGTCTGTAGCTATTGACTCTGCATAAAGTTGGCAACTTCTGCACACTGTGCGCCTCAGCATGCACTGTCCCCGCTCTGTGATTTTACGTGGCCTACCACTTTGTGGCTGAGTTTCTGTTGTTCCCAATTGCTTACCCTTTGTTATAATACCACTAATAGTTGACCATGGAATATTTAGTAGCAAGGAAATATCACGAATGGACTTATTGCACAGGTGGCATCCTATCACGGTACCACACTTGAATTCCCTGAGCTCCTGTGAGCAACCCATTCTTTCACAAATGTTTGTAGAAGCAGTCTGAACGCCTAGGTGCTTGATTTTATACACCTGTGGCCATGGAAGTGAATGGAACACCTGAATTCAATGATTTGGAGGGGTGTCCCAATACTTTTGACAATATAGTGTACATGCCATGAAATAATTAAAGCTAACCATAGGTAATCTACTTGTTATTATTAGCATATTTCACCTTCACTGACACTGGACAGAAGTTTCTGAATCGAGTCTTATAGGCTTAGGTTTTTTTTTCTCTGCAATTTCAACAAATGTGCTGTACGCTGGATCACCATATATGAAGGTTTGCTATGAGTGAGGTTCAGTTTTATGTTTCCACCAGAACAACTGTGTTTAGTTATCATGCCCACTTTCCACAATAGCCGTATACCCTTGAAATAGTATCTACTTATCTTCTGGATATTTTGTATCATTCAGCAGAAGCACTAAGCAAGAGAAGGTTGCCTTTACCAAGCAAGAACATCTGCATTAATTTGACCATGACTGCCTAGTTTGAGAATAGTGGCTGCGTAGGTATTGCTTGAAAGTTTGTGGCAGTTCAAAGCAGATTATAGAACAGTTAGTTCTGAACAAGGAATCTGAACAAGAGGTGTTCTATGAGAGCTGTTATCAGAGTATAACCGCACTCGGACATTTCACATCAGAATTATCACTGCACTTTACAGGTGTAACTTATGTTTCTCAAAATACATGTCATAACATACCTTAAATAGTATGGATTGTATTTGTTTAAAATAAGATATTTCACGTAAAATATTAACGTTTGCACTAAAACACTTGTATAATTCACATAAATGATGCAACTTACATGTTCTCTGTTCGTTCAAAAGCAGAAGTTGCTACGCAAAATTTTAAAAAAATTTGGGCACATTTCCCAAAAGCATAATTGCTGATTATGTTAGCCACTTACACATTTGGAACCATGCAACTGAATGGCTTCAACTATCTAAGTTGCTAACAGGAGCTTTTGGGAAATGTGCTCCAGTTCAGCAGGAAAAATGAATATATATATGATGCGAAGTAGCTGAGAGCGAATCAGCTGTATTGTATTGGAATGTTCGTGTTGCTTGGCTACAGTCAACTGTTGGCTGGTGGGAACAATTTTTTTGGAAGCCTGTAAATGTTTAAATAAATAATCAAGCAAAGTATTATCTGTTATGGCTTACTACTGTTAACTTATAAATGCTACTCAATGAACTGCACCCTTATGCCTATGACCAAATTACAGCCGTGATGTATTGGAGTGCAATCACACTCCTTCTTGTTTGTTATTGTTTATATGATCTTCCACACTCCCTGTAACTAAAGGGAAAATGCCTGGAGTGAAAATTTTGTGCTACAAGAGGACCCCTTTGTGAAATATACTTGGGTAACACTTTATTTGATCGGGCAAAAGTAATATAGTATTATGCTATTACTTATGTATAAACTAACCACAAACTAAGTCTTAGTTATATACTGATCTAATGTTAATCCATCATTAATGAATTGCGATACATGTTTCATCTTAAGCAGTTACTATGTTTGTTACTATATCTGTTAATTCTGTTAACCTTTGTGAGCTACTGAAGGAACCACTGAAGGAACAAAACAAGCTTGTTGTTGCAAGGAATCTAGCAAATTTGCCAGAGGACTTTCACAACTTAGTTGTCATTGAGAGCAAGATAGGATAGGCAAAAGGGCAATTATTCTT
The DNA here is from genome assembly GCA_011763525.2 of Mormyrus iriodes. NCBI lineage: Eukaryota > Metazoa > Chordata > Actinopteri > Osteoglossiformes > Mormyridae > Mormyrus > Mormyrus iriodes. Next base: position 7,227,546 of record JAAGVU020000025.1, read on the forward strand.
TCGCCGCAGCATCTTATATGGTCCTTATAGCTGCACTCTTATCTAAAGACAATTCAGTACCATAAGGCGATTCTTAATAGCATTGCAACTTGAAGAGTCAGCCGTCAAGTCTGTTTGCTTTCAAATCCCCAAGTCTCAGCATCATGTAACTAAATTATGCTGTGCTTACTACTATCTTTTCTCCTGTTCTGGAAGTGAATAATGTAACAATAACTACCAATATTTTTGCATATTATGCGGCTCTGCAGAGGGCAGTAGTACTTCTAGAGGTTCCAAACATTGCATAGCTGTCTTGTGTTGGGACTACAGAGGGTGCTAGTACTTTTAGAGGCACCCCGCATTGTGTAGCAGTTCTAAGCCAGCACAGCAGGAACACTAGCATTTCTAGGGGTGCACCACATTGCACTGCTGTTCTGAGCCAGCACTGCAGGGAGTGCTAGTATTTCTAGGGATGCTGACTTCTGAGGGGACACCAATTTAGCCAGCTAATTTCATTTTGTCTTGGATGGTGCAATAGCACTGTGTTCATTGTCTTCATTGATTCATTCATTGTATTCATTGTGAGACAAAGTGGAATTGGCACCCTATCAGAAGTTGCAAGCAAGCCAGTTTCACTTTGTCTCAGACTGTGTGCACTGTGCACAAGTGCAGTTGATGGTCCCTCACAAGTTGGCACTCTAGGCAGCTTCCTGGGTCAGCTATAGGAAAGACTAGCGCTGAGCTCAAACATCGTTTCACTTAATGTTGAAATTTTCCATGAAGAACTTTGTAGAACCTTCTCACTGTATGTTTTTCCAATGTCATGTTTTTTTTTAGCCAACCCTTTAGATTCCTACTCTGTAAAGAACAAAGACATTGATTTTAGGTTGAGGTAAGCCCAGGGAACAAATTTCACTAATTTTAATAAATTATACTCATAAATACTCATAAATGAAGCTGCTTTTTTCCTGGTTGACTGAAAACGCTTCATTATCCTGTCATGTAATTAAGTGATCCTTTATTTACCATTTGCCTAAGTACTTTGGAATGCTTCTCTCTACATGTTCCATCTTACTTTCCATAAACACGCAGTTGAAAGCGTGGCTTGGGGTCCAAGCCCAGGGTGAAGCTAGAGGACTTTTCAGGGTTAAGGGCCTTGCTCATGGGCTCAACAGAAATGTGACTATTCTGCTGAGGCTCAAACTGGCAACTGTCCAAACACATGCTCAGGGGCAAAGAGGCTTAAATAATCCATTCATAGTAATGAAGTAGTCTGCTTATAGTGTTCATTTTGGGTTTTTTTATACATGACAACATATGGAAAAAATGAAAACTGAGGTAATGTGTTTTTTTCTTTTCTTTTTTTTTTTTTTACTTTATCTTGATAGCCCTACTTTGCCTTGCGGTAACCTGGCTTGCTTCTGGTTAGCTACCTGAGACTAATGCTGCATATACAGAAAACATGAGGGGAATAAGAGTCATTTTCTCTCAGTGACAAATGTACTCATCAAAGCTTATGATAAGCTGCCAAAAACAAGCAGTGAAACCATAATAAGCTATATTTTATGTACAGTGCTGGATTGTATTATAATGACGTATTATTATTATTGTCATTATTGTACCGTAGACAGGATCACCTCGGCCCTCTATGCTTCCACCAAAGCGTCAGCCTACGTAGCTGGCACATGCAGCTGCAGGTGCTGGCGGAGTCATTGTGGTGTCAGCATCTTGATAAAGGCATTGAGGGCAAGCTTTTCATGCACACCATGGGGAAAACGTGGGTAACCCCACTGTGCATAACTGCAGAAGTCTGTGGTGCATGCAAACACTGCCTCACTACCCTATCTCTGCTGATTTGCTATTTTATTCTCATGATTTCTTCCAGTGACTTCCAGCGGATCTGCTGCCCCACTGCTGTGACCAGAGTGGTGTAATCTCTCTATGCATCTGGGGTAAGGCTGATCTGGGGTAAAGGGCTTGGAGGGCTTCTCCTTGCAGTGTCAGGGCCAGGTGGACCTCAGTTTCCATGGGGCACCAGTCGTTGTGCCATGTCACCAGGCATACTTAGACGAAGTAGGCCTCCAGGAACCCCTCTCCAGTACAGCAGAGTAACTTCACAGCAGTCTTCGTCCCACTGTCCATTGCTTTCAAGTTTGGTGGTGCCTTTCGTCGCAGAGCCCCAGCTCGCCCCACCATCTGGCACTGGCAGTGCAGCGCATCGCATTAGTTCCATTGAATCACCTCAAGAAGGCAGAATGATTAGTTCTTTGGTTTCCTCTTTTGTCTGCTGCTGCTTCCTCCCTGCCCAATTCCAAACTCTGGAGTCGTCAGATTAGATTGTTGATTTCTTTGATGACCTGGCATCCCACTTCTAACACTAAAGTAGTGACTGTGTCATTCATTTTAATAAACGGAGGCATCTGCTCTTTTAAAAGGAAGAATCAGTCTTTAATGATCAATCACCAAATGTCTAAACTAGCAACGGCACAGACATGGAAACCAACAGTTTACATGATACTCACACTCACAGTTACACGCTAATATGAACACACACATTCCATGGCAAACATTACACAGTTACAAAATGTACCATTTATAACACAAATACACATATCAGTTCATGCTACTGACAGATATGTTCAGTGCAAAGCATGCCGATAACTGCATAGTTAATTCCAATCAACCCCCATAATGTCACAATACAATTTAGTTGTGTACAACGGCAAATTATTTGGGCCTATGCTTTGAGTAAGAATAGGCTTCCTAGTAAGTGGTGATGTTTGAGAATGCTGCCTATCTAGCACCTGGAAGTAGCTTGCCAGAAAACGAGCATACCTTGGTGAGGTTGGCATCCTTTGATGTGTTGGATTTGACTCTGATGACTGTCAGTGTGTTGATGCAGATGAGACCAAAGATCAGGGTTAGGAATCCATCCACCTGCTGAAGACACACAACCTTTTTAGATAAAGATGTTGGGTACTACCTGCCAAGCTGCTGGAATAATACCACAGTACATCATTGACCAAAAAAGTAGAAACTTGGGGCACAGGCCAGGGGATATTAGAGGGTAATTATCCCTGCAGTCATTTCCAGAAATCTGTCAGAATACAGATTAGAAACAGGAAAATTTCAGTGAGAGCAGCATCTTATTTATATGAAAGTTCAATATTGAAATCACAGGCTATAAAGTTTTAGAATTTAATTTACCAGTTAGTCACTTTTTGTTGTGCTCTGATAATCTGTATAAAATAAGTCTTAAAAATTACTGATATGTGCTCTTTTACTTGATAGTGTTATGTTCTTTGTAATGCTAATCCTGTGCAGCCACAGGGGGGCCTAGAGCTCATCACTCGAAGCATGGGGAGCAAGACAGGAGTACACCCTAGAGAGGATACCAGTCCATCACAGCGCACACGCACACACACACACACACACTACAGGTAATGTAAAGATACCAATTAGCTTAATTGCACCCACATAACCCAGGAAAACAATGCAAACTCAACATTCACAGATCAGAGCCTGTAAACATTTTTATTGCGTGGTGCATTTCAATTAGATTTCTAAGATTCTTCTGCTGTAGCCTTCTGTTGTGTGTTTAGGGTCATTTTTGTACTGCCTGATGCAATTAATTTAATTTCGAGCTCATAACCTCATGCCTTGATGTTCCATTGTAGAATTTGTTGGTATGATCCAGAACTTGTTGTTCTTTCAGTGATTGCAAGCTGCTATGGTCCCTAGGCTTCAAGCTAGCACTAAACCACAATACTCCAGCCTCCAGACTTCAAAGCCGAGATGATGTTCTTTTCTGGAGTTCAACTTATCATTTTTGCCAAACACAACATTTCTCATTTATGCCACTTTCATCTCATCTGTGCATATAACATTCTTCCAGTTCAGGAAAATCCAGGTGGTCTTTGGCAAATCTGAGACAGACTGCAATGTTCTTTTTGGCGAGCAATGGTTTCCTCCTTGGTATCCTCCCATGCACACCAGTCTTGCTCAGTGTTTTTCTGAAGTAGCCTGATAAACAATGACTTTAGGCAATACTAGCGAGGCCTAAACCTCCATAGCGCTTGCCCTAGAGTTTTTTGTCACCTCCTAAAATACTGTAAAACGTACTCAGGAACTGAAAGTTTTTAAATGATCATTCCTGGTAAGAGAAATATTACCTCTCTAAGGACTGATGGAAGCCAGAATATTTCAAACTGGTTTTGTAATCCTTTCCAGCCTGGGTACTAACAATATTTTTTGCAAGAACTTTACTAGGCTAGGGATCTGTGCTGGCAATCGGAAGGTTCGAATCCTGTGAATGCCAGGAGTGATCCTACTCCATTGGGCCTGTGAGCAAGGTCCTTAACTTGCAATTATTTTGTCCTAGGTATGATGTTAACCTACATCCAGCCCTGTAAGCAGGTCATCCAACTTACAGGGAAAACTTGGGGGTTGGTGGCAGGATTAGTACCACAGCCATCAGGGTAAAAAAAATTCACACTGTTCTATTCCATTCAAAGTAGTGTGGTGTTGAGGTATCACTCATCACACAGCTGCACTCAGGTTCTCATCCCTGAGGTGGTTCATCATGTGGTGGGTGTGGCAACACACTGTATCAGTACACACTCCTAACCTCTTTAGAAACCTCATCTCATGATGAGCTTCTACTAAACTGCATTATTAAAAGTAAGCTGTAATGGTGACAAACATCACCTTGATAGAACTGATTTCAACGATTATGATCAGCAATTGTCAAATTCATCCTTGAGTGGCTTTACCTCTTCCATAAATTTGTTATATTCCACCACCACGCAGTCTGATAAACTTTGATTCTTCCAAGTTCCATGACCACTCATCCAGGACAGTGCAGTCAAGTTTCTATTTTCTTAACCTTGTATGAGTTTGTTCCAGCTACTTTGTTTTATTCCCTCAGTCTCAAAATGTGGTTATATGAACTGATATCTCTACACTGTCTGCATGTGTGCCCTGCAATGGACTGGCATCCTGTCCAGGGTGTCCACTTTTTTCCTGGACTTCCTGGCAGTGGTTCCAGGCTTATCATGACCCTGTAGTAGATAAGGAGCATGAAAAATGGATGGATGAATACTCTTACTCTACAGCTCCATAGAAAGTATCAAAGAGCTATGGTTTCTATACACCATGGAAATATGAAAGTTTGAAGGATCACTGAATAATACTTGAAAATAGACTATAACACTACATACAGCCAGGTTAACTATGAGGTAGTTTTAGTTGTTACTAACAGATTCTCTTCGTTGTTTAGGCACACCATTTTTGATTTATAACAGGGAACTTATAAACAATAAAGTAGACTCTGGCACCTAAAAATAAAAGACATATTTTGAAGCTAGATTTGGTGCTGTTGGAAACAACAGCTTTGTATTGCCCAGACAGCCCTGTCGTGTGGTTTACTCATGTAATCCATACTCATCCCACAATCACAAACTTGTACAATTTCTAGAAGTACTGGATGGATCACCTGGAAATGTTAAAGTTAATAAGTGTCTTTTTAACTGAGTCCTTGTTGTGATATGTAGGTATTAAAAGTATACTTATTTATTTATAGCACATTCCTTTTATATGACAGTTTGCAGAATCTTTCACCACCAATTGGGTAGTTACTTGTATTCCTTTGTATTTTAATGTCCATGTTTGAAAATTCCCTAAAATTTACAACTTACTTATATTGGGCTGTCAGTTTGCTATTTCACACTCTCAAATGTATTTTTAAGTTAATTAGTTATTTGTTAAATAAAACAGCCAGAAGCTGGAGTGAAGGGCGCAAATACCAGGGGTTGTATGGTAGTAAATTTATTATCTGAAATTTTTGCAATAATGTATAATGTCTCCTAATACAACTTGGTGTTACTCTGCTATACCAGGTACTTCTTTAAACAAAAGGTCAATTAATTACATGGTTGAATTTAGGTGTTATAGTCATCAAATTCTTAATACAATACTGCAATTTTAACGATTGTTCCTTTTCAAAACTATTACACATTTAAACTAGTTTAATGTTTACCACCAATGCATTTGCATGAGCTCTGCACGCGCTCTCCAAGACAACCATAATCATTTTCATCCTTGCTGTTTAAATCACTCATAGATGGGTTCGTGAAAAAATTATTTTGAACCTTCCTTTTTTGCTTTATAATCTTGCAATATTTATCGCAAAAAAATCACATTGGGATATCTGAAATTTGCCAATATCATGCAGCCCTAGCGTGAATGGCTGCTACACTGTTTTGTTTTTTTTTTGACAATGTGAAAGGCTGCAACCATGGCAAAAACAACAGGCTATCGATGAGCTAAACACAACTTCTCCCACACAAAAATCCTCCCACTTGGGAAAATACAACAACAAAACATTTGCGTAGGAGGAAGAGTGATTGACTTCATTAATCCCAGGGGGAAATTCTGGTGCATAGAGTACCAAGAATATTGTGCCAAACAGACTAGGTAGAAAGAGTACACATAGTGCATACAAAATCAACGTAGTGCCAACCGATTTTACAAAGTACACAAGTAAACTGGATATGCATGCCTTCCTCCATCATTTATGACTAAGGCTGCCACTTTAGATTCTAGGAAATAAGGGAGGCTACTCCCCCACCTCCCCGGGTACACCATGATGAAATAGTTTGAGTGCGTAAGGGTGTGGGAGTTGATCCCCAATCCAAAAATACTAGAGCTAACATATTTCATTTATCAGTATGGGCAAATTATGCAATATATGGTGTTTAATTGCACGGCTACACTGACATGTTACTTTTACACAATAAAAAACTGTATATAATGTTCTTATTTACAGTATATGCAATCGACAAGAACAATATTTACAAATCAAAGTACTTTTTACTCTTGGCTCTTTTACTTAGAGTATATTAATTCCTTATTAACAAAACAACAAGGAATACTGGCGAACAAGTGGCTTTATCTTTCCTGATGGTGAGGCTAACGACAAAAAATAAATATAAACTATATTTTAGAACATTCAGAACATCATCTTGCACCTCACAGTTTTACAATTACCATGTACAATGTTCCTGGGAAGTTTGCAAAAATATCCAGAATAAGTCCCAAGAGGATCTGGCTGTGTTCACAAAATGGTGGCTGCAGGCTCCTGTTTCTCTCTAGGTTTTGCTATAACTTTGAGATGATATGAAATCTGATCATACGTGCATTTTTCGGTGCAGATTTTCATCCATATAATGTCTTTGTGAAGTCAATCAAAGATCAAATAGGGTAAATAGATTAAATAATGACAAGCAGATAGATTGTGTTCACAAGGATAAGCCTCTAATCATCTCATCCTTCTCTTTAGTCTCGCCGTGTAGGCGACTTCAGTTTTGGTGTGATCTGTGTAAGAATTTGAGCTGGTTTAGATATAAAAACTTAGGATATACCTGCAGAGGTTGAAAAAGATTTATCAAATACTTTTTCAGTTATCATGCTAACAGGATCAAATTTCTGAAACTACCTTTTTTATGCAATTACTATGCAGCATTGCTTCAGTTTTGGGGTTATCGGTCTCAAAATTAATCCAGAGAATATAATTATTCTGTGTGACCAAAGGGGGCTTGGACAGACTTGCGTTTGCAAGATGAAAATACCGTATTCATCCACTGTTAAGTGATCTAGAGAAATATTGGAATTAAATGTATTACCACTGGGAGTCAGGTGAAATATCTGACACTGAAACATTGTGGTCAGTCCACACTTTGTTAGTTTAGTTAGTTTAAATTGTTTGTTTAATAGTTAAAGAAAATGGCATTTGATCTGCATCGAAAAAAAACCCACAGTGTTGCTCTTTTCGACATTCATTTTAGTCAGATATTTTTTGGGCTGCAGTAGGATATGAAGGGATGATGAAAGATAAAAGGTCACCAAAGACGGTACCTTCATTTATTTGGTGTGCATGCAAACTTGCCTAGTTGACCCAAATAAAGGGAAAATTTGGGTCTGCTCTTTGAATACTCTGGTAAACAACTGGGTTTGATTAGGGCCAGCTTAACCCGCAGAAATCTGACAAACCTGTTGTCCTCTGTCAGAGTAAAGCTACTAGCACAGTGGTTCTAGAAGTATGCCAAGACCTCTGGAAAAGATTAGAAAATATCATCTAAGCATCTGGGACTGCATTGAACCACTATATACTTTCAAAGCAGTGGAAGTTTGGTAAAATAGTGAATTTTCCCAGGAGCACATGTCCTGCCAAAATTGTCCATGAAATCACAAAGAACTCTGTAAAAATATCCAGAATCCTGCAGGCATTTCTCTTCTTTTCAGAGATCAGCATTCATAACTGCATTATTAGCCTTTACTCCGCTGCCTCGGTTTGCAATACTGGAAATGCTTCCATGATGTGAATCCTAGCAAGACACCGTACATAGAAAATATGCTGCTTAGTTTATTCAACTCTGCTAAGTAGGTACATTATCTATTAAAATACAAATAAAAATGTACGAAGATTATTAATACTTTCACTGTCATATTGAATCTACTTAAAATGACCTTATTACATTATATTTTACATGTACATGAATGCAGGGATAAGCTCTGGACCCCCCGCAACCCTGAATAAGCCAAGTGGTTTCAGAAAATGGATGGATAGATGGATGGATGAATGCAGGGCCGGCATGCCTGGTATTTGCCAGGGGTGTCAGACCACTAAGGGTGTATTGGGAGGGACTGTGAGTTTTTGCATTCCTCTATTGATGCCTGACTACCAGTCAGACTCTTCACGCTGCTGTGTCCCAAGTTCATTATTGTTGACCATACACACAGATTATCATGCACCAAACAGAAAACTATGCACCAGCATGGCAGATGATGGGATTTACTTAGTGTGACATCACCTGCAACCCCCTTTTCTTTGTTGGGAGGGGGCAACATTAGCTAGTTTTTTCGGGGGTGATTGGCCTGCGTCTGTCTTGCATTAATTAAAAAAAAAAAACAATAAAATTTCACAGATCTGTGTTAAAAGAGTCTGTATCTATGCATCTGTATTAAGCACAGATTAATGCTATTTTGGTCAGTATATTTGGTTTATTTCCTGATTATTATCTTGATAAGAATGACAATAATATTGTAATTAAAAACCTATTTATTGGATTTTCTGAGGGGGATTCTAAATTTCTTGTTTAAAAAGAACAATATTTCTAAATTATATTAATAAACTCCTTTGATTTAGCCTAAAATAATCTATAATAGTTGAAGAGAGGTTCTGGCATTTAAAAGGTATCCAATAAGTGACAAGGTCTGAGGTGCTCTCCCCTCACCCACCTGCCAAACACATATTAGTCATCTTCACAGAATATACAAAATACTTTAACTGGAAAACATGACAAACAGGTAATAATAATGGTTTGCTGTCTTTTGGCTGTTTTTAAGTTTGATTCTGTCAATAGACATCATTTACAGAAGTACACTCAAATTACTTAGAAATAATACTGTCAGATGGCCCTGTCACCCCCTCCCTCCATCTAATCCATAATCCTCACACACTCACCAAACTCTACAATTTCTATAATTACTGGATGGATAAACTGTAAATGTGAAACAATATTTATGTTTTTACCTGAATACTCTGAGCCTTAGTTGAGATCTGTAACTCTGGAACTATATCTATTCATTTATTCCACGTCTGACACATCAGACACACCGATGGTGGGCCATGGACAGCTTTTTTTCCTCTGTGCCCATAACTCCAGCTTCTGGATTTGAAGGCACATTTCCTTCAGGTAATAACATCCAACCATCCCTATTCTGAAATCACTCGTCCTATTCAGGGTTGCAGGGGGTCCGTAGCTTACGGGCACAAGGCAGGGAACAACCCAGGATGGGGCAAACAAACCATCGCAGGACACACACACACACACCTGGCACTTCACTCGCACATGAACACCTACGGGCAATTTGGTACCTCCAGTTACCAGTTAACCTCAGCATGTTTTTGGACTGTGGAGGGATTTAATTTGCCCTTTCGGGGGGTGGCGATGAAAAAAAAAAAATCATTTTATTTTAGAATTTTCTGAGAATCATGAGTTCAGAATCACTGACCTGTACAATTTTTATGTGTACTTTGAAATGATTTCAGATTACTGTGTTTACAAGGTGGCATCTACAAACTTCCCTTACCACTCTCTGCTCCTGTTTCAATTTTGGAGTGGTTGGTCTCAGGTCTGTCAGGTGTAGATTGTTATCCATATAATGTTTTTTGTAAAGTTCCATCAAAGATCCATTAAAGAGAAAAGGAGTTTGTAGAGTGATAATAGCAAATAGTTATCCAGTTCACATCAGGTCAAGGGTCTTATGTAAGTCACCCTTCCCTTTACCGTCATTAAGCACTGTTGCTTCAATTTTGTTGTGATTTGACTCAAAATCTTTACCTATACAACGTGTTTGCAAAATTTGGAAAAGACCCGTAAAATACATTTTGAGTTATCTTTCTAATAAGCTCGAGTGTCTAAAACTGCCCTTTTTTGTTTCCACTATGCAGCACCACTTCAGTTTTGGTGTGATCTGTCTCACAATTTGATCAATTCCAGTTTGTTACCCATACAATGTGTCTGCAAAATTTGAAAAAGATCTGTAAAATACTTTTGTCTCAAAATATTCATCCATATAATGTTTTCCGGAAGCAGTAATGGGATTCATGGAATATTTTTTGATATCACATTTACAAGGTCAAATGTAGTCCACTTTCTCCCACTTAGTAGAGTTGCTTCATGTTTAGAGCAGTTGTCTTAAAATTGTTCACTTCCAGTTCCTCATCCATACTTTATGTCCAGAAAGTTTGAAAAAGATCCTTCAAATGCTTTTTCATTTATCACTCTAACACTCTAACTACCATTTTCCTTGCTATCATTATGCAGCACAGGTTAAATTTTGAGGTCATCAGTCTCAAAATTTAACTAGTTCCAATTCTGCAACCACAGAATGTCTGCAAAATTTAAAAAAGACCCATCAAACAGTTTTTGAGTTATTGTGCTAACAAGAAAATGTCTGTGGCAGTGGCAGTGGACCAGCCCCAAAACCATATATATTCTCCGTCCAGGGGAATACAGTAAAGTTGAACACCATAAACCCTGCACAACAAACTTTTTCATAGATTAGTCTTGTCCACATACATAGTTACGAGATACATTGGTGAATCTGGTTTATCAGAAGCTGACATTTTAGTTTATTTAAAGCTTGCATACAATTTTTACCCTTTACTTGCTACAAGTACATAGCCACAGAATTAAGAAAAAATTGTTAAACATTTTTAACACAGTTTATTTGGTTTAGTAAACATTATCAAAGATGTGGAATTTTAGAAATTCAGGAGCTGCAAGATTCATTGTAATAGAATTACTGATAAGTCTTGATTGCAGATAAATTTTTCACTATGGTGTCCAGGGGAGAAAAAAAAGTGGTGTCTATTTCTGACCCAGCTGCGAAAGCTATAAAATGACAAGAACAAACAGAATTAAAACAAAATACCACTCACTGAACTACAATAATAATGGAAAAAACACATTACTTTCTCCTTCCTTTAGGCCATTAAGTATAGTCAAAACAAAAAAGTAAATTAACGTTTATATGACCCATTTTATTTATAATTGTTTGTTATATCACTACTGCTGATTTGCTGGTCCCTGCTGTTTGTCTTCACCGAAATTAGCATCACCTGTTTGACGAACTGAGCAGCATTGAACAGCTCACTGCACCCATAAAGCACTCTTTTCCCCTGTTTTGCCTGCAGTACAAAAAAGAAAGTTTAAAGTAGTTATTTTTGTTCAAAAGGGTAAGGCCCGCTGTTTTTCCCAATTGGAGTGGACACTGTATGCTACACAAGCTTTCTTGATCGCTAGGTAAAGGCTTTTAAATGGTAAAAGATTAATACAGTGTATGGAAATAGGAAGGGATCCATTGGAATGTTACTGATTCTAGAGAGTTTTATTTAAACCTAAAAGATAATTTCAGAATGTTACTTACCTTTGCATAGTCTACTAGGTTTTGATATTCTATATAATTGCCTCCTCCAACCACAAAAACGATAGCCTAAAAATCAGAGGAAAAAAAGATGTTTTTGTTTATACAGAAATACTATACATTCTATAATAAAGGCAATACTAGACTACATAAGTACATACATGTATAAAGTGCTGTACATAAGTGCATAAAGCATGTTCATTGAAAATATCTGAACAGAATATTAAAATGATCATGATCATATGACATCAGACCATAATTTCTAATGAACGATTATTCAACAGCTGATGGTATGGGAATATTTTTCATACTGGCATGATGGATAAGTTAAAGGCTTTTGTATGTGAACATTTTTTTGCAAATAGATTAAACTGACATAACAAAGGCTAACCAGTGCTGTTAACAGCAGTCACATTGAGTTAATTTTGAATTAGGTATGCACATGAGTCTTTGTAAACCTATGAATTTCACAAACAATTTTACTTTATATAAAACAATCTGGAAAATGCAGGAATGGACACTGCAAGAGGTCTAATCAGCATTATAATAGTAGTTACAGTGAGACCTACCTCCTGAAAGGGGTTCTTGTTTCTTGGGATGGAACTATAACAAAAAAGGTGTCAGCAGTGGGCAGCAGGGTATGCACTACTCTGGATAAAATTCTGTTAATAGTTATAATCACTCTCTACATAAATCCTATATTAACATCCTATAATATGGAAGTTTAGTTAAAGGAGGACTTTATATAAACCTTTTACACAAATTTAACTGGCTGGAAATATACAACCTTTTCATGTTCGGAAGCTTTTTTAGTTATATTAGTCTACTTAATTGAGGATAACTTTTACAGTTTTCATCTGATGCTAAAATCTGAATGGCTTCTTATCAATCAGTTCCCTGTATCATTGTGAAATTTCGCACCTCTCACTTCCACGAAGCATCTTCGGATCAAAGTAGCGGTAATCATCAGTCTCCTGTTGAAGAAAGCGAACAAGAGTAAATATACAGCTAGACATAATACCCAAAGAACATGCTGGTTAATGAAACCATATGAGTTGCCATGGTGGATACCTTTACTTATAAAAATACTGCAAGCCCATCAGAGACAGCATGGTGCTGCTTTAGTGGGCAGCTCTGGTGCTTCACACCTCAGGTATTAGGGATTTGAATCCCTCATATCTGTCTTGTGTACAGAGCCTGCATGTTATGCCCAAGATATGCAGGTTTCCTCTTGAAGTCTAAAGACATGCATTTAGGCAAACTGGCGTCTATGAATTGCCCATAGAGTACGATGTGCGTGTATGCCCTGCAATGGACTAGCGTGCCGATCAGGCTATATTCCAGCCCTGTGAGCTGGGATAGGCTCCAGGGCCCACTGCAACCCTGAGCAGGATAAGAGGAATGGATATATGCCCAAAAATCTATATGTATATACAAAATCTAAAGCTGTTGAGATAGGCACAACTTTACAAATAGAGAATTGTTTCAGATGTCACAAATTATACAACAAAGAAAAATTTCAACAATGTTAAGTAATAGTTTTTCTGAATTATTTAAATGTCCTGAAACCTTCCATCTTTTTCTCAAAACAAGTAAAACGGTAAACACAAACCCCAATTTTCAAACTACATTCACAAAACTTCTGTCTCGTCTTGTAAAACAATTTACTCAAAACTATTTTATCTTTGCTCAAAACCAAACAATGCCTTCAGATCACACACAGTCAGTCAATAAACACTAAACACTGCTCAGAATTCATTACACGGTACAGCAAAAAACAGAAAACATGACCAATTAAAACTGTTCCTGGCATGTAGAGAAACATTAATATTGGTATTTTGCAAAACTGGACATTAACTGCAGAAGACTCTAGAAACTAGAAAATCTGTATTTTGGCTTGGAAATTTGTTCTGTTAAAGGGGACCTATTATGCTAATTTTCACTGTTTATAATTTTACTTTTGAGGTCTACTAGAATAGATTTACATGCTTCAAGGTTCCAAAACCACATTATTCTTCTCATACAGTACATCTGTATTGACCCTCTGTTTGAAATTCCCAGGGTGCTTCTCAGTATGCGTACTTGACTGTACTTGTGTTCTCGTGTACCCATTTTACCTCATCTTCCATTGCTGAAGACCAGTTCCAATACTAAGAATAGAAGTACAGAGGATGGTAAAAATCTCTGGATGTTATTATTGCTCCACTCCAAATATGAAAGATGCATTGGTTGCATCCTTGCCAAATGAGACCAATCCCGTGATTCAATGTGCTCCAAGTTTGTTCTTGGGAGGCAAGTTAGTAAGACGACTCTTGCTAAGACCACAAACACAATCTTTGCGTTCCTGGTACTGAGAAAAACCCTCTGTTAGAGCTTTAATTAAGTCCCACCCCTGATGAGCCCAGTGTGCTCTGATTGGTCAGCTTGCCTGATGGCTCAGTTTGCCCTGCACTCTCCACCACTGTCTTGCTGTCCGCAGACAGGTCCTTGCAGGTAATAACAACAACAACAACAATAATAATAATAATAATAATGATACATTATTGAACCCTGTGGGGAAATTCTCTTTTACACCTTCCCCAACTTGCTTTCTGTAGAAGAGAGCAAGCTGGCCTTGAAGGGCAACCACCCATGGCAGCCCCCAGGGAGCTGGGAGTTAACGGCCTTGCTCAAGGACCCGCAGATGTGCTGTGGCCGGGTTCGAACCGGTGACCCTTCCGATCACAGGCGCAAAGGAAAGGGGAAAAACAGGAAAAACATAATTGGGCCCTTTTATTGCACAGCATTATTTTTAAAGTCATAACACTTTATTACTACTTTGCTCAAATGAATGCAGCAACATTGTGATACCCAAATGGGAGAAAAGTATAAGCAAAGATTTTTAATAAAGACCTATAATATTCCTTCCTGGTTTTAAACAATGTGAGTGTTTAGGTTTTGATATTGCACAGAATTCTGGAATCCCGGAATTAAAAGCTAAAATCAAAACATTCACTGGGAAGCAGATGTTACCTGGTTTATGTCATTTTTAAAAAATGTCAGACGTAGGCAGACATACGATAAAAATATTATTTGCAGTATTTGTTTTATTTTATTGAAGGTTTATACCTTACAATCAGAGAAGGGAAAAATATAGATTTTATGATTAATCTTGATACTGGTTTTGACAATTCAGTATGATTCACAAAATCAATCAAGATCAATCTTATTAATTTATGCCTTTTCCCCTTGACATTTTTTGCTGAATTTTACTTAAAAACAAGGTGCAATATGTTACCTGACGACATAAATGTGCTTTCCCAAACTCTTGAAATGGCCTGTCCATGAGAATCCTTTGACTGCAGTAAAGTTAACCCTATATTCAATATTCAGTTTTCTGGCTGTAATATCTTTCTAAAATAGAATGGACACAGTGCAATAATTAATAAAGATGTATAGAAATACATAATCTAAAAATCAAGTGGTGTGCATAGTTCATTGCTTAAACCATACTTTAGTGGACATGTCTATCTCATTTATTTTTATAGGGGTCAATTCTCCCATGTGCCATTTTCCCAAGTCTAAGTAGTGCATTAGCTTGTTTGGATTATGAAGTTGATTACATTACTATTTTATCAGCAATTCATTTTAAACTTTCACTCGGTTCTACTAATAATATTTACACCATCTCTGTTGGTTAGGCATATTTGCTTGTTTACAGAATTGAGTATAATTTCTTAAGCACAATATACTCCCCTTTATGCTCATTGTACATTAATTTAGGGATTTAATATGTCAATATTTATGACAGAGTATATTAAACTAAGTTTTAATATTAGGTGCGATCAATCACGATTAATCACAGAAGACTGTACGATTTGATTTAATTTTTTTAAATCAGTTCACAGCCCAAGTTTGTATACAACTACACAGGTACCAGTATGTAATGTTTGCCGTATTCATCACTCCAAAAAAGTTACTGCAAAGCACAATGTAACAAAATCCAGATGAAAGGCATATTACAGTAAAATGATATACAAGCGAAGGTCAAGGAAGAATTTTCATTCTGCCTTATCATCAAGTTTTAGGGCTGGGTCAGGAGAGAAAATGAGTCTTGGCAATTGACATTTATGTTCCAAGAATAAGGTTTAGCATTTTAGAAATTCAGAAATTCATTTTTGATTTTTTCATTTTAGATAATGAAGCTTGCAGACATTTTGAAAGAAATGCAAAGTGTTTTGATTTCCTTATTAAGAACATCCTGTTAATGCTATGAGCCTCAGCATTTGCAGGCTTACTGCTTGTATAACATGCAAAATAAAAAAAAAATCCTATTTTTGTAAATATATTAGGCTAAATGTAAAGAATTTAACTTTCTGAAATAACTACATATTCTACAACTTAATACAGCCACAATGCCGAGTACCATATCATGACAACCTCACCGCAAAAACTTTACCAAATTACCAGAGGTGACCTCTGAAGAAAACAATCCAAATATACTTTCAAGCATTACTGCCTTTAACAGTTTGCTCCAAGCAAAGGAAATGGGTTTTTGTCAACTGAGAATAAAAATGTTGTAAAATTTGTCGTCCCTAACATCAGCCACAAAGGCAATTCATAAATATGTTGATCTCCCTACCACTTGGTGTTGAGTCCTAACTTACTTGTTATTGTGTGCTTTATTGATAAGAAATGCCTCTGCTAGCTGGACCATCCAGCAGGAGCAGTGAGCTGTGGAGGCCAGGACTGAAACAGTCTAGTGTCAACAGATAGGTGCGCTGCAATGGCCGTGTAACAGCAGAGGGAGATGATAACTGGGATCTGGGTATAGCCAGTATCAGTGTATTGGCCTGATGTTTGCGACAGCAAACAGCAAATCTTGTGCTGGAGTCAACTCCAAAGTAGATGAGTGATGCTGCGTTCCATTTACCTCAGAGGTCGGAAGTCGGAGCTGGGAATGACGTCACACTCGAGTTAACCACGTTCCAGTACAACAAGTCGGAAAGTCATTTAGCAATCCCAGGGGCCCATTTCAAGAAACAGGACTTCCTACTTAGCCGGATAACTTGTTGGATTTAAGGTAGTCTGGGCTAAATGGACTTTGTTCAACGAACAAGTTATCCAGCTAAGAAAGAAATCCAGCTTCATGAAACAGGCCCCAGGTCTAGCCAGGTTTGTAGTTTGCTACTACTAGCAATACCTGTTGATAACACATTACGTGATATATAGCACACACAAACGCCATAGCAACAAGTCCATTGATAGTGGTTGGACAGTACTATGTGTACAACTGATTTAATGAGACACAAATAATACACTAATAAACAGTATACAACTGCAGTTTTAAGTTCTGCTGATGAAGGGTGCAGCCATCTTGAATTCTGAGGTCGCGGTTGCAAAGGTTCCTCCGATTTCAGGGAGTGTTCCAGTTGAAGCAACTCAGAAATTCTCACTTCCAAGTTTAAATGGAACGCAGCATGAATATCAAGGTGGGAAAATAAAAAGGAGCTAAAAATGTCATATTTTGTTCAGTTACAACTAAGACATCATACAGCAGATGTCAGTTATGTAAAAGGTATAGAAAACATACTGAGGCTGGCAGGCCTTGTATTGTAATGGTATTATCACATAGTTTACCTGTCATTTTCAATAACCGTTTACTTTAATTTGCTTCTGGCTGGCAATAATTCTTTTGTTCTTCTTTCTAGTGTGACTGTATTTTTAAAAAATGGCCATATTTCCACACTGACTACATTCTGTATACAGCTATGGAAAAAATTAAGAGACTATAGCTAAATTTTCAGTTTCACTCATTTTTCAGTTTATGGGTATGCTTCTGTGTAAAATATACATTTTTTTGCAAACAGTAGCTCTTCTCTCTCTCATGGATGAAGAGCTTCTTCTTTGCTTTATGGGACTTCAGTCCTGCTTCTAGAAGCCTGTTACAAACTGTTCTAGCAGTGCACTTTACACCATTTAATGTTTCCCATTCTTTTAGAAGGTCACTTGATGTCATCCTCCAATTCATGACGCATCGATAGTTATTTCTGCCAGTAGAAAGTCGCTTCTGCCCTCTACCTGGCTGGTTTTTGGTCGTTCCCAGCATCTCCTGCTTCACCTTGTTCTAGTGTACCACTGTTTTAGAAACTTTCAGCCTTGAAGCAACCTGCCATTCAGTGTAGCCCTCTGTCAACAGAACTGGCATTAAACCAGGATTCAAAAATAGACTTTTTAAAATTATGGAGTGGTCTCAATTTTTTCCAGAGCTGTATTGAACTATAGTGCATTAAACATAAGGCTACAAATGGAGGCACTAGAAGAAAAGAGGATTTTGGCAAAACTGGCCAATATTATGAACAGTTCTGCCCATCTGCTTCAGGGGGCGCAGCCCTGGAGTACACTTTGCCACCATCTCATTCCATCATGGGGTGCTAAAAAACGCTACTGGGGATCGTTCATGCCACCACGTTCTTGCTGCTGTATGCACCAGAATTTCTCCCTAGGATCAATAAAGTGCACTTTATTCTTAATGCTTTTTTTTCAATAAAAAGTTATTTGGTCACCAAATCTATTATTCATTCCCCTACTCGGCTTCTTTCGGTTCTACACTACGATGCTACCCCATGCTACCCACATTCCTGTCTCCCACCAGAGTTCAGCCTTCCTTTCTGCTAGCATTACAGAAACCTGCTCACATGCCATGAGCAGAAACTTTTTTCGGAAGGCTGGTAAAAGAACTCGCCTCGTACTGCAACTCAGAAATTCTCAAGATTTTTGTGCTATCGGCTTACCTCCCAAAAAATGAAAAACTGCATATTCTGTACTAAATTCAAGGGGAGGGGAATGCCATTATTTTCAGATGTGTGCATATACGCCGCTTTCATTTATTTATAGATTAACGTGCAGACAGAAGAGCCATTTCGATGTGGGAAACCATTGAAATAGGGACGTGTTTCCTCTGTCTACCTCAGTTTGCAAAACAATCAGCAGTTTGAGCACTGTATGGTAATTCCAGAAGCTGAGAAAATGATAACATTGTTAAATTCAATTATGGTTTTCTGAAGAACTTTCAAAAAACAGCATAAACCTAGAACTGGTATTATATCTCTCATCCCAAACCATGATTTAGAAAAATGGGGGGAAAAATAAAAGTAGTTATCAGCCTCGCAGTACTTTCCATCAGGGAATTTATTAGTATACAATAGTAAAGACATTGCACTGAAAAAAAGAGTTAGACAACTCTATAGGTTGATAGTATTTAACAGTGTTAAATACTAATCAAGACAGAAGTACATTTAATCTCAGGGTTTAAATTACCCAGCTACATATAAACAGAAGTGTCTCACCTCTTCAGTCTAGACATGAAATTACCTTGCTTTGGTCTGCTCAGATTCTGTAGGTTTATTTGAACTTTTGTTTGAACTAATCTGTTTTTTTTTTGTCTGAAAGCAGTTTATTTTGCGACATCACTTCGACACAATTAAAAATGTTACTGTAGTAAGAAAATATTACAAGAATATAACTCTTGCAGGGAAAAACTGACTTGAGATTGATGTTACGGTGAAAGTTTAAGGCCTGTAGTGACTTTGACGTTTAGTATCAGTGGCAGAGTTCCCTAAAGGCTGTCAGCACCCCCAGTGATCAGCCTTCCGGGGCACAAAGGCACACTGTGTGGAGTAGCACAACACTCACCGGGTTGGATTTCATGTCCATCAGGTTGTCCAGAATGCGTGTAACAGGCAGGTTCTGTTAAATGCAAACAAGCAGGAAAACAAATATATTTAACAAAAAATGCATAAAGCTAACATTTTTTCAAAAACACTTACCCAACAGCCATGCCCTGTGCTTCATTAAATCATTCACTCACTTTCTAGACTTAACTTAACAACTGATACAAAGGGCTTAGTGCCCTTATGTAATGTTCTAATTAATTCTACACAGATAATGAAGATACTGCGTGGACATATATACTTACATGCTGCTTCAGCACTAAGTTCTTTACGCCCTCCATCACAAACTGGGACCCTGTGTTCATAACCATGGAGAAGAGGCTGCAAGGGATAACAAGGTAGCACTAGGCATGCTTTGTATGTGAATATTTCAGTATACAGGGTGAGTTAGGAATCTTTGATTTTAAAAGAGAGAACTCAATGGGAGACCCTGTAGGAGAGACACAATGGATACAAAGCTAAGAACCTGCTTGAGTGGAGGGAACAATAAGGAAAAGCTTAATACAACCGCCCATTCTCCAGCCATATTTGAATAGGATACAGTGTTATTTTTGTGCTTGAATGTGTTGTGCCACTTTGGTATTTCGCTTATTTTTAATTAAATGTCACAGTTAATGATGAAGTGTAACTTGTGATTAATATATGGAACAATAAAAGAAGGTAATTAATATTATGTAATATTTTGAGTACTTCAGAATCCCTCCTTATATACCTGGTCTACAATAAAATATATATTTAATATATACAAGATGTATTAGTGTGAGTGGTGCCGGATTTGAAAATATGAATTTGTCAAAGGAACAATGACACTAAGATCTTTTTTGCCTGTGCGATGTGAGAATTGGTATTAGACCAGGATTTGGTGTTGCCAGCCAGAATGTAATGGTTGGAAGGTTTGGAAAAAATCCTTTATTAATCTTCTTATTAATCTTAGGTGGTTTTAGACTTCTTTCTTTTTTAAATGGCAGCTTTGACTAATGCCTTTGACTTTATTTTATTTCTATGCAATAATAAATTCGGCGAACAACTGAAGGCTAATTAATTAAAGTGCACAGTGGGAACAAAAAACAACATACCACAAGGCCTGTAATTGCCAACTCCAGTATTATATGCTAAAGGTCATGGAATTTAAGTAGATTTTTACCCCATTGGCTTCACCCCACTGTTCCCATAGTTAGCTGGTGCAGCAGCCATCTTGGTGAATGCTCTGGGGAGTTTAAGAAAAAAATACAGTGGTTACTACTTTCACAGTAAATAACTTTTCATAATTCATTGGAGTGCAGACATTAACACAACAATGTGCACCTTCAGGTGGAAGTCAATCAGTCCAAGACTGCAACATGGTTGTAGAGGTTGTGCTCTCTCACTAATTTCAAATGCGCCCTTAGCAATTTTGTTCTGGACCTGGCAGTCAGATTGTTTTTTTCTTATTATTTGAAGTTGACTAGAATGGAACTACCCTTGTATGTCACTCAAATGTAATAGTGACGTGACATGCAGCACGTAATGACTGACATATAACAACACGTAATAAAAGAAAATAAAGCATATTTTTAATGAAAAAATATAAACAAAAGGATAACTTACTTCCACTGTTTTATGTAGTTCAAAGGACTCAGATCACAGCCAGCATCCATCAAAGCCTTCTTGTACTGATCCAAGTCAGCCTGAAATACGGGAATATCTACTGGTTACTTACAGAAATTATGTTAATTGCTATAAAGCTGGTATCTATATACCCTACTCTGGTTTTCATGGACCACAGTCCTGCAGGTTATAATTACAATTCTCAGGATAGTAGATAGACATTTAATTGCAAATAAAATAATACTAATAGCAAGATTTTCTAAATTTAAAATGTTCCAGTTCTTCATCAGTGCAAATTGTTTAAAGCACTTAACACAACGTGCATAAACTTCAACCAACGTATGACAAATGACACTTTTCCAAAGAGTAGAATATTAGTATGGAGTAACCAGGCCAAGAAATAGATGAAAGAAAGAATAGAACAACATTTGGAACAATCCCCCCCAACTTCCACTGTCAAAACATGACCCAAAACAGAAGAGAAATGACCCCATTGATCACTGTGACAGTTAGGGATAGGATGATCCCTATTTGGTGTACTACCAACAACTCCTCAAAAAGACAGCCTTGATGAGAATGATTTAAGACTCCATAGAGGATTCCGATCACAGAGGCGGCAGCAAAGCAGTGTACAAAAGCACAAATTGAAAGGTCATCCATATTTCATACTCCCAAGTCACTAGAGTTATGCAATACAATGGACAGAAAAATTGTGGCTAGGTGGATAACAGTCAATGAAAGGTCCTGATATCCGTAGAACAATGATGCATTATTTGACTTCAGATGTTATAATACTTGGCCATGACATCAAAAGTTTTTGAAATAAAAACTATGTTTGTTCCATGGAACAATGAAGCTTTTGAATATTGTCTGTAAATATTCAAACCATTCCTTGTTCATTATCTGAATATTTTTGAATATTAAGTTGACAGTGACCTGTAAGGTTTGACTTTTTGTTTTGATCAATGCTTTCCAGTTTTATTCTTGATCTGTTGAATTAAGCTGTGTGCATTCTGTATTGCCCTATACAGATTAAAAGGAAATCCAAACAGTCAAACTGATAATTTAGAAAATAACAATAGTTATTTTGATAGCTTCCCATTTGTGATCCATCATTTAATGGTTCTGTAGGAATGTTCAACATTTATATGTAATACATTTTTTCATAAATCCATAAACGCATACTGAAGGATGTGAACATTTATATAAAATTATACTTGAGGAAATTATTTTCCCCATTGGCTTATTTTCAATAGTCGATCCAAGTACGTTTGTAATCCAGAGATCTCTGATTAAAGGCGTATCTTAGGTATACTACTAATACATCACAAGACAAAAGCGCACTACACATTGAATTATATACTTTGAAAGAAGGACCCTTGATTATGGTTTCATGTACCTGATATATTTTTGCAGGTCACTGTGGATCTGTGTTTAGACCTTTTGCTCTTCTACTAAAGGAAGAGTGCAGAGCAATTCACAAGGCTGTAAAAATGTAACAAACTAAATGTGAAAGTTAATAAATGTGTTTTCACCTGAAACGTCCACGTCCTTGTTATGAAAATACATTTATGTATTACACATTGCACTCAGTGGACAATTTGCAGATTCTTTCCCCATCATCTAGGTGGTTACTTGTATTCCTTTGTGTATGTTTTCATGTCCATGTTTCAAAATGCCATTCTTATCATTTATATTTTTTATATGTTTAAAATATTTATATTCTATTTATTTATTTTGCACTATGACCAATATTTTCCGTGACATAATAGCAAGAACTGCAACAGATACATTACTGGTATATACAAAAGTCTGGAGGGCCCACAGACATTTTTTTCAGAGCACATTAAAAATTTTTTAATGCTTCTAGCAGTTTCAAAGTAATAAAAAGTTATTTTTTCGTTATATGTTTTTGTGAAATAGCATCAGCGCGCACACTGAGACTCTCACCTCTGAAGGTGGCTGTTGTGATGTAATGTAGAAGATTAGAAAAAGCCTCATCTTGTCCTCTGGTGTTCCCGCTGAAATAAAAAGAATTTATTTATAAAATTTTGAAAATCCACCTTTAAAATCTTTATAGACACACAAAGTCTTCTTCGGCATTTCACTAATCTGCCCCAAATCTAATGTATATTCCTGTCTTAAGGATATACATTACAAAGATCATAATCTATTTTTTATTATTTATTAAAATGTACATTTCCATTCCATTCACATAAAGGGGGACAATAATGTAAACATACTAAATGAGTATACATGTGCAAAGATGATACTGTTTACACAAACCAACAGAGAAATTGGAAAACATTCAAGGGGCATGAACATAAAAAAAAAAAAACTATTTTGCTCTGGGCCTGAAAGTTACTATTTAGGAAGTATTT
The DNA here is from genome assembly GCA_011763525.2 of Mormyrus iriodes. Lineage (NCBI taxonomy): Eukaryota > Metazoa > Chordata > Actinopteri > Osteoglossiformes > Mormyridae > Mormyrus > Mormyrus iriodes. The sequence continues at coordinate 7,251,196 of JAAGVU020000025.1, forward strand.
GGCAGGTAGAAGTTGTAAAGCCAATAGTAAAGGAATACATAAAATAATACAAGGAATGAACTTCAGAATGCTTTTATATTTTGCATTCAGGGAAGAAAGCTTTGCCCTTCAAGCATCACTGGACCGTATCATGAGGGTATTAAATGTTCTTTTTTCTGAGAAATGCCTCCCACTCCACATTTAGCAATTCCCAGTTCTATCTGGTATTCAGCTATCCAGAGCAACCCCTATGCTTAGAGAAAAACCCTAGTGACAGAGTGTGTGCTCATATGTGTTCATTTGAGTCTCCAACAGATACAACAGTGTTCAATAGCTGGAACTGAGACTTGAAAGTGTTTATCTGAATCTCAGGTTTGTGCAGCACAAATGCTACGTTTTGGTAAAATAATGATCAAATTCATTAGATATGCCATGCACAGACACAAAGGCAACTATGATTTACTGTATAGTCACCTAAACACTTCAGTGATGATGTACCACATTACTTGGCTTGTATGTTTAACAAAACATAAGTGCATTATAATTGTCATTATACATTTTAATACCAGTACTGTTCCCATTTACTGTAGGACACATACATAGCTCTAAGACACCTGCAACAAAAATTATACATATTATATACAATTTTATATAAAATTATATATGTACATCATCTTTCACTGCTTTACAGTTAAGATACAATTTAATTTACTATTATCCTGACGAAGTAAGTAAGTCATGCTGTAGACCACTCTTTACCATTTATTTGCAGAAATAATTGGATGATCATTAATACATTAAAGATGTATTTTAAACACATTAGAAAAAATATTAATATCGCTGAAGAAAATAAAAGAGCCAAAAAGAACAAACAAGACATGAAATGCACTGGAAGCATCTACAGTTAATTGTATATAATTATTAGCATAATAATCTTAATTTTAGCATGCTACTGTTATTCTTTCTTAAGAAGAATATAGATGCATATTCCACCCACTTGAAAATGGCAGAGAGGATGCATTACATCGCACGCCTACCGTCTGGGTCGCTGATCATATCCAGAAGAGACTTGTCTAAGGTGGACTTGCTCATGAGTTTCTCTTCGTATTCAAAGTATAAGTCCAGTTTGCGGGTCTGTGAATGTTTTGAAAAATCCAAATATGAGTTACTTATATGTACAAATATTCTTGAATTTTGTGATCATCATCATCAGTCAATCAGTATAAAAACTGGTACAGTACAGCAGCAGAATACAAAACACACTGCTGAGAAAAGCATGAGACAATAACATGAAATAGATATCTATCACTACAATATTTCTCATCTCATTATAGTATATACTTGGTTTTCTGAGGCCTACATATTTTCCACAAAAGAAAACACTGATGACATCTGAATTTTGTCAACCAAGGCACACAGTAAAAAATCCTTTAACAGAACAAATCTGGATGTAGACCAAATGGTGTGCCAGCTGCACATTGTTAGACTTTTAATTGAGAATAAATGTTAAACATGGTTCATTAGTGGACAAACGACTTCATAAACAAGCACACTTAAACAGGTTGCTATACTTGAACGGTCATATGAGCATGACTGTACTGAAACTCAATGGGGAGGTCGGAACTGCTTTAGCTGGCGGGACTGCCGATGAGCCTGCAACACAGTGAGAGCTGGCCAGACAGATGGAAATGGCTGCTCGCTCTCCTATGTGACAGGAGCAGGCTGGGCGGTTCTGCTTCCAATTTATAGGATCCAGGAAAAATGAAAAGCAGCTCACCTTGCACTGCGAGCCCAACATGCATGAGTATGCGCACACGCACGCACGCGCACACACACACACACACAAAGACAAAGACAACATAAAATCATCAAAAGAGAATAAAGAGTTTTGCTCTCCAACCTTAATGTGGTCCAGCACAGCAGTAGCTACATTGGTATGAAGGTCTATCAACCTTTTCTTTTCCAGCAGCTCTGGTAATGAACTGATGAGGAGAATGCTTAATTATACTCAATTATGAGCACAAGACAATTATCCGATTTTTTTAATGCACTAATGACTGGCTCAGTCACTGAAGAATTTCATCCAAGGCAAGGCAGAAGCATTTTAAAGGAGTCTTAATCCTGATATCAGCTGCTTGAGGCGAAAGGTGTTGCGGCAAAGTCAACTTCCTGGCATTGATGCAGGTACAAAGGGATATCACAAGTCAATAAAGATATCTTGGTTAACTGTCGAGTCTGTGCCTCGACTGTAGCTTGGATTGTTCAACTGAATCGGGGGTAAGTACTTCTGATGTGGTATACATATCCCTAATGTGGACAGTGCCAGTGAAATCTGACTCCTACACACAGCGTTTGCTAAGAGGCACCTCTCTTTGGCCAATTTTAAGAAAAAAACCTGTGATATTCACCCAATATGCCTGAAGGATTATTTTATCTTATGCTGTCAATTATGATGTTATAACATAATAGCGATATTTTACCTGACAGCTGAAGTTAGCTTGGCTGTATTGTCTGACAACATGCTGATGGCTCCCTCGTCCTCTCCTTCTAAGCCCTTTGAATGGGGAGATGAAGCAGCAATAGTGACTTGTTAATTAAAATTAAAAAAAAAAAAATATATA
>JAAGVU020000025.1:7253895-7266526 GCA_011763525.2 Mormyrus iriodes
ACACGCATATATATATATGTGTGTATGTGTGTGTGTGTGTATATATACATATATAATTAGTAGGTTATTATTAATAATATATTATTATTTTTGTGACTATGTGACTAACACCAGAACATGTCGGAGAGGTGCAAAATAATGCCCTGACCCTTGAGGATTAAATACTGGACAATGTTGCCAACATTTTCCTGGAATGCTGAAAGGATTGTATTTAATTTATGAATAATGTCAAAGCTCAGTCTAGGCTAATTCTGAAAATACAGAAACACACTGTTGCTGTTCAACATATTGTTGCTATCCTGGGTAATGTTAGAAGTACTTTATTTTTAAATTAGGATTCATATGAACATTACAATTAAAGTTCTGTTTGGAAATCCAGTACAGCGGGTGTAAAATCAATCAGCAATCTGGAATGTTGTAGGAAATACAGACAAAGCATTTTACTCATAAGAAATTCTACAACATTAAGTTAGAATTTGTCATTTTTATGGAATAAATTAACACACTTTGCGTAAAATTAATTTTAAAACGTTCCATTGCACCTTTAGAGTATACTTAATTATTATAACATTGAATCGCACCAATAATAAAATGTATGGTCCACATAAAAAGTTAAATAACCCCTTTATACAGCCAGACCATTTTATTGACAAATTTTCCAGTTGAAACTCACTCAAAATTATTGCACGGCAGAACAGCGGGACATTAGTTACATAACTGTTCCCAGCGATGAGATGGGGGGGGGAAAGAAAATAGCAGATGGATTTTGGACTCAATTATCCCTGTTATAATCCATATATCTGTGGGACCGGAAGAAAACCACTGATATTCCCCAAGGGGAAAAGAATGAATAAATCAAAGCCTGTCACTGTTTTCATTCCAATCATAACAGCAAACGTATTAACACTGGCTGCATAGGGAGGTGTGTGCTATCTATTAAAACAGATTTTGCCATAAGACTGAGAGCTGCCATTTCTGGTCAGCAAAAGAGGTGGGTGGGTTCAATGATGAAAGGACCATCCTAAATTTATAAAACCTAGGACCAAGGGGAAGGTTTTTATCAATGGGAGGATGAATGACACACAGAATGTGTGCCTGAATATGTATGACTCCACAGGATTGCGCTTTAAGGTCGTAAACCGATAGTAACAGTAAAATTGATCAAATTTACCATGATGCTTTTGAGCCGTTTGACCTCATCTTCCTGGGCCCGGTATGTGTCTAACTCCTGCTGCACAGACTCAGCCACCTCAGGAAATGGGCTGCAATACATTAAGAAAGCTACCTGCAAATCATCCCTGGAGAATGTGTATGTACCTACTAATTCTGTAACATAAAAATTACCTCCAATAACTTTTTAACCAATTTTTTTCCCTCAAAAATAATCTCAAATACAATTGGATATTACAGCACACGTTAAACAGATCACCAGAAATGGGAGCTTTCAGAAGACAATGTGCTTTCAAGTATTTTTATATGAAAAACATTACTTGAAGTAGTGAGAGTATTAGCAAGAGTAGCATAAGCCAGAGTAATCAAATGAAATATGACACAATGTCCTTCTGTAACACCATAACTACAGTAAATTCTTAGACCTATATGAGTGACGCAGAAATGACTTTGCACAGAAATTTCATTGTTCGTTCTTTGACCAAGTTTGTTATTTAAAAATCTGTGAAAAATAATTCTCCTATAATGTTCTAGGGATTTTTTTTTACATTAGTATTCTATCCACAGGGAATTAAAGACGCTCACCTGCCCTTGTGTTTCTGCCAAAACTTGTCAGCAGCTGTGAGATCATAGATCCTTTTGTTCTTCTTCTTCGGTCGGGCGCCTGCAGGAAAGGCCTCAGACCCAGCACCCTCCTCCATAGTCACCCTGTTCAAGTGGAAGTCCTGTGACATAAATACACTTGTTAAGGGTAAAGTAAATGACTCACTGGGAACCACAACCTGTCTGTGTTTTGTCTAAATACTTCGTTGAGAATAATTTGTTAAACATGTTCCTCTTACTCACAAAAATGCTCATTGACAGGGTCACCCCTGGTCCCGACAAATGGCAAAATCAAGCACACATTACTTAATTTAAACTCGGTTTGGTAAAAAAATCATTCAGTTCTGAGAAATGTTTAAATAGTACACTTGGCATATTCACAAAACAATTCAGGAAACCACACAATGTCAAAGATTCAGGAAGAGAGAAACAATCAGCTTAGACAGTATCAGAAAACACTGTCATAAATTTTACGTTTAACATTTCAGTCATGAATACTGTGTCACTAAGGCTGCATCCACACTGCTACAATTTCATTTAAAAACACAGACATTAGTTTCCGTTTTTACCTTTTGTCCACAATACCCCAGAGTTTTCAGCCTCCAAAAACTGCTTTTGTAAATGTTCTCACAAATATACTTCTGAAAACTCTAAAATTGCCCTAATTGCTCCCTACTCATCATATGGGCCATCCCCAATTTCATTGTCTGGTCGGTCACCTGGTTATCCTACACAGAAGTAAATGGTATTCCAACATGGCCCATATGATGAGTAGGGATCAATTAGGGCACTTTTAGAGTAGTGTTTTCAAAAGTCTTCGTTTTCATTCCTTCATCCACACTGCAATGCTAAAACGGAGTTTTCAGAAGTATACAGCTGTGAAAGCATTTACAAAAGTCTCTGTTTTTGGGGGCTGGAAACTCCAGGAGCTGCTTTCAATAGCGGTTTCCCGGTTGCTGACCTGTGTGCAGTCAAATACCGTATTAAACAGTCTGATTGCTGCATATTTGCAAAAAAGGATCTAATTTACTGATCGCTATATTGATGTGCGCATGCCCAATGTAGGCTAATAACTATGTCATATAAGTTTTCACTCATTTTATTGTGTATGGAAATAATTTCGTAAATGAGGTGAAAAGCCCTGTGAAGACGGAGATCATTTTTATTTGAAAACACCATTTGTAAACAAAATAATAGCAGTGTGGACATAGCCTAAAGCAGGCAACTTAGTAAGTCTTACATGGCAAATCCATTTCAGAAAACTGTACAAAAGTGTCTAGCCACAACAAAGTATGACATGGTCAGGAATTTCATGATCTTATTGAGAATAAAAAAAATTACTGGTTTTTCTGGCATACTCCAGGGCAAAGTACAGAATACCACAGAAAGCAACCTCATTTTACAGGGCATAAATATAATTCTCCACAAATCCAGGAAACAATGCAATTCTGTCTACTTATTTCTTTAGAGAAAATATCTGTCTTTTATCTCATCAGATAAAATACCTAGAATAAAACCCTTTCATAACCTTACAGTTGCAGTCCTAGAGTATACCAAATTTTTAATGCTAGCAACCTCACAGCATTTCACTACAATTACTACTGCTGTATTCTGACAGGGAAAAGCCATAAGTAACCAGTGTGGTAATCATATTATAAATAAGTAAATTGATATTGTATTTGTTAGCAAACACCAAAACTTTCGACCTCCCATGGAAAAAAAAGTTCTAGGAAACTTAAAGTTCAATGGGGGAGAGTGGAGACGGTCTGATGTCTTGGGGCACCCGTCTCAATAACCAGAAACCTAGAAAACAAACTTCCTTCTGTCCTTGTGATGGCTTATCAGTTGGTTCCAGTCATGAAAAGATATTCTCGCAAGCCTGCCCTGTCAGAGTGGCGCATGTTCTTTCCATTAACACAGAATTTGGAGGAGACACACAATCAACTGTCATAACTGTACAGCTAAGATGAATTATTGTGTGTCATTGTGGGTTTTATCTGGTGACTGAAAGCCACCCTCCCATTATACCTGAATATGCTGATGCAGCTCAAAATGTGCTGTCAAGATAAACAGGAAATAACACCAGGCCGTTAAGTACTTTAGCTCAAAGTGGTTCAATTTTCAGGAAAGTAGCGAGTTTTGTACGCATACTGATGGATGACAAATAAATTCATACAAAAACATTTAAAGATTGTCCAGTATACAATTGAATATGCACAAAATTCAGTAAAAATGGGGGTGGGAATGAATACATATACAAAAAATGCTATTAAGCCCCATATTTCCTAAAGTATGGGTCAATAAGGCATATTAACTATAGCGCCACCAGCTGGCTGATATGGCTTGGGCAAGTTTATCACTATAGAGTCAGAGAGTGACTTATATAATGTTTTAAAGCTCTTTAACTTAAAGGTAAAAAAAGAAAAAATTGAGATATTAAAGTTCTTGAGAGTATAGTAGTATTTGCTTTAGTAAAACCTTATGTTAATAAACCTTGTGTTAATAAACCTCAGACTAGTTCTCACTTACGATCTAAAGAAAAATATCACTGCACAAATATATGAATTAAATCAACACAGAGAAGTTGTCAGGGGATAGTCGGTTTACTCCATTCCTCACCAGAACATCATGAATGAGAGCCTGGTAGGTCCATGAGTGGTGCAGTGGGGTTGCTAAATCAAGGTTTCGATCTGCAAGGACAATCAGTGGCCTCTGGAAGCTGAACAGACACAGGAGGGAGTATTAATTTTTACAGGGTCACTGCACATAAATCTTGAGACAAGTATACAATTATTTTGCCACTGAGAATAATTTGGCATTCTGAACAACACATATGTTTTTTTCTTTGTTGTTCTATTGGTTTAAGTCCACAACTAAAATTGCGTTCTGAGTAAATGAGCATCTGGTTTAAGGAATGCCATCCTTCAGTTACATAACAATGGCAATTATGTATGACATTAAGCATGACAGTTAAAGTGACCCACCTGAACTGGCCTGTACCCATGGTGTCCCCAGTGAACAGGCTGTTCCTGGCATCTCTAAGATTCTCCCGCAGTTTCTTGTCCAGTTTCTGTAACAATCAGAAGGCTGTACTCAGCCACATCTCTCAAGCTTATGGCACAGAGCCCTAATACTTGCTGAGTGGTGAATATGACTCAGATTTTATGAAGATCACGAAGTGCAGGAAACAAAGGGCGAACAGTCTACACCAGTGCAGCAAACCCCCAATTAGGTCCTGGATCACCATGCCTTGCACAATGACATAATTAATAATGCTTACTACTAATAATGACTTCTCTACACTAGATCTTTCTTTTTAGAATGCCTGTTAAATACGTATGTTTAACAGATATACATTGAATTAAGTTAAAGATAAAAAAGAAACCTCACAAAGAAGCCAGCGTAATGTTCCATAAATTATACCATGGCAGAAAGAGTTCTATTACAGCATTGACAATGAAATGTAATTCTTACCACAGCCACCATCTCTGCTGCATTCCCTCTTGGGCAGCGAATAATAGGGACAGCACCTGATACAAACAAATATACAATTCACTCACAGAGAGCCCTGATAGTTTTCACAGAAGATACTTTGGAATCTGAGGACATCATCTTGTTTTGTGGTTTGGGCCAGATGCCCCAGCACAGCTTGAATTGAATGCTTACCCATGCCCAAGCTTGTTTAATATACAAAATTGTTTAAATTGGAAGAGACAGTTAAATTAACATTACGGGATTCATCCTTATTAAATTAAAAAAATATATTCAACAGTGCAGCCGATGTTTTCAATCACTACAAAATAATTGCCAGATTGAATGTGATACCTTTCCCATCAGTTGGGTGCTATACTGCATTTTGTAGAGGTCAACTCAGCTAATCTACTGCTAAAAACCACAGAACCTTACTGGACTACTACACAGTGATGTAGACTTTTTAAAGACTGAAATAAGAGCACAGATGTCAGTATGCCAAAAGTAAAAACTCTGCCAGGCCTCTAAAAAATAAAATGAAAAAAAAAGAGATACAGATGTTTACCTTCTGTATAATCATAAGCAGCCAAAGGAAAGTTATTCAAATGAAATTAAGGCACAACGTTCAGAGAAATATAAAAGAAATATGACTCATGTCTGTAGTTTAAACGCAATGAATCATTTGGGGACTAGATTCATATCACAGAACAAAGCCATACACATTTATAAACAAACAAAAAAAAATGATTTGTAATGTATCTGCATTGACGTAGTCTGTAAAACCCCAGAATAAATCAAACTGCGGTGGGTGTTATGATATTCTATGCCGTCTCACTATTTGTTTTGGTTAAAAGCCGTCTTTGGCTCATAACACCAAGTGTATTGCTAGACAAGAGCAATCATATCACATTTAAATCAATTTGAAAAAGTGTGTGCTTTTCTTCCCAGTGCAGAAGAATTAATACATTTTAAAATCTTTACCTTGCAGCACAGCACAAATTTTGAGAGATTTATTAAAACTTTGTAGAAAAAAATTTTAAAATAAACATTTATATATAAATATATAACATCAGTACCAAAAACAATTGTGAATGGTAGAACATTAGAGGCAAATAAAACTTGGTCCCAAATACTAAATTGTGTATGCTTAATCCAAATTGACCTGTAAGTATGTGCTGCTGTAACCAATGCTAAAAATAGCATCATACATAACTTTTTTTTTTTTTTTTTTTTTTTAAAAAAAAGGTCTCATAAATTTCCCAGGGCAAATGTATTCAATCAGTTATGGATCCTGTCTAAATCTCTAAATTTTATGATATTGAGACTGCAAAAACATAGACAAATAAATACCATTAAAGTACTGCAAATTTTTCATCATCACTAGCATAAAATTACAGCACCGCACAATTTAAACTGGTGAAATACTACCATCTAGTGGAGATCAACAGTATAAAGTTAATTTCATAGATTACAATCCCATGTAAAATGTAGTTCACGAATACAATGTATTATCAATGACTGAAATTGTTTCAAACAATATTACCCCAAAAACTCACCCAAAGTGACAAAGAAGCAGAAAAGGCTGTCTACTATAGTATCCATGATCGCCTCCATATCTGTGTCCATTATGTCCGGTTTGTTTATTGCTGTAAAATGGAATTTAGATAAACACAAGAAGAGGATTACAACCATCTAATGTTATGAAATGGTTTGAAAACATTTAGAAATGAGCCACAGCTACATATGTTGTATGCATATGACAAATACACACGCAGTGGAGATGGAATTTGTAACTCCAGAAGTGTGAGGTAAGTGTTATCCACAGAGCCACCCTAAAAACACATAAATTGTTGCTTAAATTTATAATGGTCTATTACATTACTTTCATTAAAATACAGGGTGGACTAAAAGTAGGTCTACAATTTCCATTTTACATAGTACAGTTTTTATTTAACAAAGTTATTTTTAAAAGTAGGTATATAGTTTTGACAACACCTTTCCACAATGTTGGATCAGGCAACGTGGCAGCACTGACTGGTCACCACGTTCACCCAACCGGACACCCATAGACGTTTTGTAAAACTTTGTAAAATAGAACCTTTATTTTGTAAAATAAAAACTGTACACCTACTTTTTGCCCACTCTGTATACTTTTGCTAGATGGGTTGAATAAGCATTTTAGTAAACTGACAACACAGCACTTTTATAGAGAAACATACCATGGTAGGAAATTAATTCTTTATTTTGATTGCACAAGACAAACATGTCATCCTCTAGGGTAATGAAGTTCAAATACTGATCAAACACCTGTAAAGACAAAGAATGCAGAGCAATGGGGATTCTGACAATGTCTAGAGCTATGATGTCAATAATAAACTTCATTTAGTATACATTTGATAATAAACTAGAAAGGTTCAGCATCTAACCTTTGTGACTTGGGTCACGGCATTAGCCCCAAGAGCTGCACTGGCAATGTCTTCTAGTTTGCTTCTGGAAATCGCTGAGATAAAGTTCAAATAGTACGACTCATAGAGCTGGTTACGAAGGTCCTGAAAAATAAATAATAATTGCGTGTGTATATTTGATAAATGTGCATGATCGGTCTATTATACTCTTTAAATTCTAATCATGTTAAAAACCAGCACATTCACTCAAAATGATAGCTTACTTGGCATATCCTGTCAATGTTCTCTTCAGTAGGCATGACGAAGTATATGGCTGGAACATCTGGGATAGGATCTCGATCTGAATGTAGCAAGCTAAGCAATACCATTTCTTATTTTAACAAATAGAAATAAGGATCCTTATTCTCAGGTAGAAAACAAATAGAAATAAGGATCCTCAATAGATTAACACAATGATATAAACATATACCAGAATAAAGCACATATTAAAAGTATGACATGTGACTATTAGTAATTACTGTATTATTTCTTGTCACTGTTTATTTTTTGGTAGATCTGTCATTTCTCAGTAACAGTGTTCAGCTACTTACAGGTGTAAAGTAATGCCCATATCTCTCAACTCTTTTACTGCGAGCAGAGGAGAAATGATGTCCTGACCAAACCTGTCGTATATCAGTACCTGGGAGACATACCAGAAACACAACTAAATGTGAAAGGAAATGAATATGCAAATAAAAACACAGATGGACTCACACAATAATTGCCCTCATTTTTCACATACAACTGATAGAGAAAAAAAAACAGAATTATGGTTTTGTATTTCTATTTGGTTAAAGAGCACTTTTAGGGCAAATTATTAGTACGATTACCTATTTTAGCGTTTCCCAACCAGGTCCTTGGGGACCCCCAGACAGTCCACGTTTTTGCTCCCTACTGGGAGCTGGAAAAGAACAAAAATGTGGACTGTCTGGGGGTCCCTGTGGACTAAGTTGGGAAACACTGAGTCCTATGTCATGTAAGTAAAAGATTCAAATGTGTTACCTTCCATACTGGTTCAGTAACCGTATTCTTCAGTGGAGGGACATTGAAGTTCAGCATTCGCCTCAAGGCAGCTGAAGGATAACACAGAAAACTATTAAGCTAAGACAGCATCTCACTAGTCAGCTCTTTACAGAACACTCTTTAATGGCAAGGGTACATAACACTTGTAAAGGCAAACTTATCGGGTTTACTGCTATACTAGTTTAAAATATGCAAATCTGTTGCAAAGAAAAGTTACTAAAAAATAAGTTAAAGACAGGATGGTGTGTATTAGGTATATCCAGCTAGTATGGGGTAGGACCCACTTAAGCCTCTAGAACGGCTTTAAGGGTAGAGGAGTGGTGTGTTTAGGGAAGCCTTTCTGCACACCGCTGCAGGGCTGAGCTGTTATCTTTTTACCTGTGGCCTTCCTGTTAGCTATAACAAATAATTGTCCTCTGACCTCATTCACAAGGTGTTTTCAGTCACAGAAATGTCACTGACTGGATGTTTTTTGTTCATCTCACCATTCTTTGTGAATTGTATACACTGTATGTGTGAAAATCCCAGAAGGGTGGCTGTTTCTGAGAAGCAGGAACCACTTTATACAGCACTAACAATCACACCATACACAACTGCTTAGATCAGGTGTCTGAACAGTGAGTGAACCTCTTGATCCAAGTCCACATGCTCTATTTTCCACCACATGCTTTCTTAAGTGTAGGGCAGGAAATGTGTCCCACGTTACCCAAATCTATTACGCAATCAACTAATGATACATCAGGAGTAATCCCATTAATCTCTACTCAGATTCCTGCGCACTATATTTTTCACCTTTTATTAGTTACTATTCAAAATTCATTTGCAAAAATGCTTAGTATAAGATGCTAACTGTGTTCTGAACTACTTCAAATTAGCAACAGAAGGACAAATGTAATATCTACCAATCAACCGACACTGATAGAGAGAGAAGGACTTTAATATGCTAAACAAAGCACATACTGAAAATGTAATTGCATACAGAATCATTAATAGGTGTACAACCAAAGACAAAAATTTGGTAATTGTTTTAAAATGTACCTAGAATCGATTTCAAAGTAATACTTTAAATGCTGGCAAATAAAGATAAAAGAACGAATGAAGATGCATTTTAAATGGGGGAAAATAAAATTTCACTTTTCATGGAGTTTTACTATGTCATATAGGCCTCCTTTATCATTTATTCAGAAAAGTACAGATGTTTCAAGTTTGAAAGTACAAAAAAAATTTAATCAAATAAAACAGAATTACATTACAGTAAATCAAATTAAATCAAATTTAATTTAAATTTAACATTTATTGAGGCCAAAGTTAACCTAGTTAAGATGACGCAGTAGTCCTTCCAAATTCTATTAAATTTTCAGTTGTAAATATCTGATTGGTTTGGTGTGTGACTTACCCTTTCATTTCCCTGTCATTTGCTGATCAAATTATATATTAATATGATTTGCATCATTCATTGTCCACTTACTGAGCCATACTAAACAGGAAGCACATTTTAAAGCAGTGATATAAGGCAGTTAGCATTTAAGTACTTTGTGAAAATTATAAATTTATTGAAACAAAAACATAGATTAAATAATGCAGTGTCATTAAATTTCCTAAAACAAATACCAAGCAAATTATTCTACTGGCTTAACTATGAAGTTTATGGGAACATTCGGGTAACACCCATACTCTACAGAAATTTTTACACATTACTCCTTACTGATAAAATATTTTTTTTAATTACCATATCGCTATAAGACAACGACTTATTGTATGACAAGAGATACCATGTCACTCATCCTGTCAGGGATTGCCAAGACAAACATGCTTATTTGTGAAGTAGTCCCATTAAAGTGTATCAAATGGCACACAATACCATTACATTTTAGCAGTTCTGTAAATATAATGACCCATCCTAGATTTTAGAGTAAAAACATGTTTTTCATAAAACCCATAGTCGGGGTGGGGGTGGTAAAAATGTACGATATTCAAGCTTCTCGATTGGACTAATGAGGAGAGGTACAAGAAAACGATGAAAAATCACCTTTAGCACACATGTGCTCTGGAATAGTTAAAAACCCTGTGTAAGAATGCGGACATCACCACTGAAATCTTAGTACTTTACATCTTTTGTTATGCTTTCCTGGTCCCCTTCAAATGGTACTGCGTAGTTGTTTTCCGCTTTTACCGACCTACTCCAGGTAAGTAGGTATATATATACACCCTGTGACACGGTTTCTCATATCGTTGGGAAAGTGTCTTTATCTTACTGTAAATGGGACACCAAATGACACGACTTCTACCACTGAAGGGGGTTGCTTACCCTGACTGTAGCGGCCATTGCGCATATATAATCAAAATGACAGAGAGGTATTTACCCTATTTGATGCCGCTTATCACCACATTACCCTTTATTTACACATACGATTTGTAGCTCACGCATACTTAAACCAATAACACTATTTTTTAATACAAATTACCTCTACATATCAGTACAAGCGTCGCATTCACGTCATATCAGAATAATCGCGAAAACACGTATGGGAACTGCCGTTACCTGGATTAAGAGAATATTAACCGCGATTACAATGATAGGTAATAACAGAAAAAACACACACATATATATATACTCTCACATACTCGCATGTGCGTATATTTAGCGAAATTAGTCCCGCGATTTCTTAAGGTAGGTTTCCCGTCTTCCTTCGTAGTTCGACCGGGTACAAATCCTTTCAACTCACCGCTCCTAGCTCTAGAATAGTGTCTCGAACACGGACGTGAACATAGCATGAAAGAAACCTTTTGGTTAATTTCACTTTTGGTTATTTGGTTAGTGCTATTAGGCGACATTGTACAACGACTGTCACTGCAGCTACATATTAGCCCACTAAACTGCTTGAAAGGCTTCTAAGCCGTATTGCACGTGAAAACCGAATCCTTTACCTTTACAGTAAAATATTTTAGGGCACCAGTTCAGTAATATTCTTATAATAGTCTACAATCACTACGCAGTATGTGTAGGAAAATATAAGTTTGCCGTTAAAATACTACCAGACCTGTTTGTTTCTCCCTGATGGAGGCAGCCATCTTTGCTGGTAAATGACGGTGGCACCGGCGATGACGTGGCACTCGGAGCATTAGCTAACTTTCAACTTTGACATAAATGATAACATCTAACACAAATCATTTTCAGTTTTTGTTAATATACTATATTTTGCTTCACATATAGTTAGTTTTATGCATAGCTGAACATTGCATCTTCTTATCTCTATTGTGATGCTTCCATGGATTCGTCTCAAATTAACCCACCCCTTTTTTGTTACCAATATCATGTGCTACAAGCATATTTTTATATCCACAAAATTCACCTATGGAAGGACTTTCTCTTATATGACCATTATAAGGTTCTAAACAAATGATAATTGAATGATTATAAAGATTCATTGATGTTCATTTTTAAATAAAACATATTATAATACAATTATAATAAAATTCCTTAATCTATATTCCAGCTGCTTCAGCCCCAATATGAAGTCATGGGGGTCTGGATTAGTGATGTGTCATGCGCAAAAGCATCGACTCTAAGAGCCGATGCTTTGTAGTGAATCAGAAGAGCCGACTCCCATCAAGTGAGAGCCGGCTCCCCAGTTTTTTTTCCTTTCACTAGTCAGCTCTCACTCTCAGTGGCTCAGCTCTGCTCACGGCAGAACTTTGTTTTGATTGGCAGCATGGCGGCCTTGTGGCCAATCACGTGTGAGGATATAGGATCATACCAGTATGTGAAAACAGAGAGGGCGACAGACTTGACTGTCCATCCCCTCAGTCAGTAAGTGAGACAGTAGACAGGGTTCATGTCTCCGCCCGGGTTCCATGTGTGTGGAGTTTGTATGTTCTCCCCGTGTCGTCGTGGGGTTTCCTCCGGGTACTCCGGTTTC
>JAAGVU020000025.1:7274422-7286674 GCA_011763525.2 Mormyrus iriodes
GTGCCCAGTGATGGGTTGGTGCCCCATCCTGGGTTGTTCCCTGCCTTGCGCCCGCAGCCTCTGGGATAGGCTCCGGACCCCCTGTCACCCATATGGAATAAGCGGTTATAGAAGATGGATGGATGGATGACTGACACCTGTAAACGAAGCAGCATCTCGCTGTAGTTTAAAGACATTGGGAATAGCAGAGCAGAGTGCCCTCATTGTAAAATGAAAATAACAGTAAGAGCAGGTTCCTGCACAAACACATCAGAACTGTCCATCCCACAGTGCAGTTGGAGGAGAGAGGGCAAGCTGGCTCAACATCTACTGACCCTGGGGTGTCTGGTCCCAAACCAACAACTGCTGCTGTAGCAGCTACTAGTAGTGCAAGTATAACCTTTCTTACTGCAACGCAAAGCAAAATAAGTCAGTTTATACCAAAGCAGATGACCCCTGCCAAACAGCACAGTATTGATGAGGAGTTGGCTAAAATGACTGCCACTGATTTCCAGCCCTTTTCCATTGTGGAGGACAAAGCTTTTAAAAGTTTTGTCAAAGCCTTAAATCCCACGTACACTTTACCCAGTAGAAAAATACTGTCCCTAAAAATGATCCCAAAATTATATGACATAGAACGTGCATTATGGCAAGATGGTGAAAAAAGCTCCATCAGTTTGCCTGACAACTGACTGCTGGACCTCTAGAACCACCTGGTTTTTCATGTCTGTCACTTGCCACTTTATTGAAAATTACAAGATGACATCTTGCCTGCTGGACTGCTTTGAGTTCACTGACAGACACACTGCAGAAAACTTGGTAGAGGAGCTATTAAGAGTGGTAAATGAGTGGCAAGTACTGGACAAATTGGTGTGCTGTGTGAGTGATGCTGCAAACATCACCAAAGCCATAAAAATTCTGAAGTGGACCCACCACCCATGTCTGGTGCATACAATAAACCTGATGATAAGAGATTCCCTGAAGGTGGTGAAAACATCCATGGACAAGGTAAAGGCCATCGTGGAGTTTTTCCACAGAAGCACAGTAGCTGCAGAGAGGCTGAAGTCCACACAGCGCCAGATGAGTTTGCCTGAACTGAGGCCCAAACAAGAGTGTGCCACCAGGTGGAACTCAACATTGTATATGTTGAAACTCATTCTTGAAACAAAAGATGCCATCATCTCCACCCTGGCCCTCATCAACACACTTGTTGATGCGTTAAGTCAAGAGGAATGGGAGCTGGTGAAAGAGGTCTGCACCATCCTGCAACCATTTGAGGAGGTGACTGTGGAGATAAGTGCAGACAGGTACCTTGGACAGTTGTTTTTTTCTCTACTACTATTCAGTCACTATTATACTTTGCAGAAACAACACATATGATTGACAAAACTAAATTGAAAAAAGCAATATGCCAAATAATTTAAAAAAAAGCCTAATTTTAAAAGTTGCTGGTTTCTCTTCTTCAGCTATGTCACAGCCTCCAAAATGCTCCTGCTTTGCAAAGGTCTTCAGCGGGTAACAGCCCAACTCCAGCTGACAGTAACCGTGCAGAAAGTAAAGGAGTTGGTTCAGCCATGGACCAAAAACTTCTGCGTAAGGAGTTCAACACTGTCCTCTCAGAAACCACATTACTGGATCCTAAGTTTAAAAAGCTTGCATTCAGTGACAACAGAGCTATTGACGAGGCAGCAAAATGCACCCCCAGCAGCCAGCCAGCTCCACCATTAGAGGGCCAAGTGGAGGAGGAGCCACAAACTAGTGATGTTTGGAGGGTCTTTGATGAAAGAGCTACAGGAGATGCTGCAAAGAGAAATACTACAGCTGATGTTATAATGGAGATGCGATGTTATCTTGAGGAACCCCTCATCCAACGTGGAGAAGACCCACAGAGCTGGTGGCAGGCCAAGGCCTCAGTCTTCTCACACCTGGTAAAGGTGATGGAGGGGAGACTGTGCATTGTGGCAACATCTGTTCCTTTGGGGAGAGTCTTCTCAAAAACTGGGCAGATACTAACTGAGAGGAGAAACCGCATCAGCCCATTCAAGCTGAGGCATTTGATTTTTCTGAATGTCAACCTGCACTGAGGACGTAGTTTGGTTACTGAGTTTGGTTCTGTTTCTGTTCTGTGGATTTGTTTGCAGTGTTTTGTTCATTTGTTTTTGTGTTAAATTAAAATTAAAAGTTTTATTAAAATATTAAACAAAAGTAAGAATGCCTGCTTTTGTAACAAAATAAATACACAAATTTAGGCAATTATAAAGCTTCTCATAAAAACACTAAATGCAAAAGGGTTTATCAACACACAAAGCATTAATATTTGCCAAGTTAGGCTAAAATATGAGGCTACAGATGATAATAGCCGTTAAGAGCCGTTTGGGAGCCGAAAGAGCCGGCTCTTCTTTGGGAGCCATGCCACAAGAGCTGGCTTTCTGAAAAGAGCCGAACTTCACATCACTAGTCTGGACCCTATACCAAGTACCATAGGGTCCAAGTCAGGGGTATACCCTGTAGATGATGCCTGTTCATTGGATTGTATTATTACAAGTACCTAAGGCTGTGGTGATTTGTACAGCACAAAATATAAATTGCCTTAATTGCTACTGACAAAGAGAAAGAACATAATTCCAAACTATGTAATTCTAAACACAAAACAGAAGTTTACATAATGAAAGACAGGTGAAGATGGAGGGTAATGAATATCTATACATTGACTATAAAATGAACATAATATCTATACATTGTTCAGGGTACAATACTATCTACATATTGGCTTCCTATGTTTTATACATCCTCCGTTTCATCCATTATCCAGAACTGCTTAACCAGAAAAGAGTAGGAAGTACAGGATATGAGGCAGGGGACACTGGATGAAATGCCAGTCTGTCACAGGGCACACACCAATTCATCTATGCTGCAGGTCTTTGGACTACAAAGCAAAATTGGGGTTCCTGGAGTAGACCCATGCAAATACAGGGACAGCGTGTAAACATTGGCATTTTTGATGATTTAAATTTTTTTGAAAAGCACAGTTGGTAAAGTACAGTTAATAATTAGTTTTTCAAAACACATCAAATCAGAATATATTCCTCAACTCTTCCAAGATAGTTTGGTACTTCATTGTATTTGGAACGATCAGTGGTACATTCAACAGCTATTCATGCAGATGGTTTTGGATTGCATAGGCTGCACCCTCACACCGTCGCCTGCATGAAAAGCAGTCAAGTCCTTGGCTGACATGCCATAGTAATGTGCCATTCTCTGTTGATTACTGTGAAAAGCTGCCAGTGGGTCTGTGGCTGTGGTAGCTTGGATGAGATCGGCAAAAGGGTCTGTGCCCTGAAACTTATCAGGCATTGAGTCAGACTGGTGCCCACTCCCTGAGATGGGGTGTTGTGATGGTCCAACAAGGCAAGATAGTGGTCACGCCCAGACATCAGAGCTTTTTGCATTGGGGTTTTCGCCATCTTTACAGCTGACTCCACTTTGCAGTTGCTCTGTGGATGATGAAGAGGTTTCGTGACCCCACTGTTTACTAATTTTTTTAAACTCCCCTGGGTCATTGTCAGAAAAAAACAGGATCCGGGATGCTATACCTTGCAAAGTGCGCTTTCAGCTTACAAATTGCTGTCATGCATGTGGTATCAGGCAAGTAGTCAATCTCTCAAAAATTTGAAAGGTAGTCAGCTGTAATAAGGTAGTCCTGTGCAGACAGCCTTCAATGTCTATATGAGATGAATGCAGACGTTGCGTAATGTCTTTTAATCACTCAGTTGCCTCGAAAGAGGGTGCCATCTTGTACAGTCAACTCAACTCTCATTGAATAGTACTGTCTATGTCTTGCTGGTGTGTCAGGTTTACCGTCTTCCCAACTCTTCAATATAATGGTCCTCTGATCCAACAGTGTCTTTACCTTTTCTGCTGCTTCTCTTATCTCTCCAAAGGCCAATTCATACTTCATTTTCTTCACGCGCTTTTGTGTGGTTGCAGACGGTTGCACGTGTGGCAACTTGTGTTCATACTACATTTGGCTGCAGATGTGGATGGTTGCAGTCAGTACATGCACACAGGTGACGTCAGATGTATTGCAACAAATATAAATATAAGCAGTGTAGTGAAACAGGTAAACATTTATTAACAGTTTTAAAATTATTCAGTAAGGCCTGGCCAGTATTAAGGTAATAAGCCCTAGAGCGGCCTTTTGAAGTTCTTATGATAAAATTAGCCAGAACCCCTCTCCTCCCCCCACTCTGCAAATTTTATCGCCAATATTTCAAAATTCCGAAATATTGGTGCTTTTTAAAATATAGTATACCTCAGTATAATGTCTGGATAGCATGAATAATTAGACATTGAGTATGTTAGACTTACATTCCAAAAGTTAAGTGTAATCAACCACATGGCTAGCTTGTGGGACTCCCAAAGCAGTGGACAGGTACCGGAAGGCCAAGCGGGAAGTGGCTCGAGTGGTTGCCGAGGCAAAAACTCGGGTGTGGGAGGAGTTTGGTGAGGCTATGGAGAAGGACTTTCGGTCAGCCTCGAAAAGATTCCGGCAAACCGTCAGGCGACTCAGGAGGGGGAAGCGAGGCTTCACTAATGCTAATTTATAGCAGGGATGGAGGGCTGCTGACCTCAACTGGTGATATAGTTATGCGGTGGAAGGAATATTTTGAGGATCTCCTAAATCCCACTGATATGCCTTCCTTGGAGGAAGCAGAGCTGGAAGGACTTGCCCAACTCTGGGGCTAAGGTCATTGAAGCAGTCAAATAACTAATTGGTGGCAGGGCTCCGGAGGTAGATGAGATTCGCCCTGAGTTCTTGAAAGCTCTTGATGTTGTTGGGCTGTTCTGGCTGACACGCCTCTTCAACATTGGATTGGTAGACTGGGGTGGTGGTCCCAATCTTTAAGAAAGGGGACTGGAGGATGTAGTCCAAACTTTAGGGGGATCACACTCCTCAGCCTCCCTGGGAAGGTCTCTGCCGGGGTACTGGAGAGGAGGGTCCATCCGTTAGTTGAAGATCGGATCCAGGAGGAACAATGCAGATTCCGTCCTGCTTGCGGAACACGGGATTATCTCTTCAGTCTCACAAGGATCCTAGAGGGTTCGTGGGAGTTTTCCTAACCAGTCTACATGTGTTTTGTGGACTTGGAAAAGGCATACGACTGTGTCCTTCAGGGATTCCTGTGCTCCAGAGGTATGGGGTACAGGGTCCATTGTGGCGGGCCATCAGGTCCCTGTGCAAACGGAGCGAGAGTTTGGTTTGCATTGCCAGCAGTTAGTCAAACTCATTCCCGGTGGGTGTTGGTGTAAGGGACCAAGCAGTAAGGCAACACAAACACAGGAGTTTAACTAAGGGAAACAGGGTTTTATTGACCCCCTCAAAAAATACAAACAACCAAACTAGAAACTTCAACAGAGCCCATAAAAGAGGTCACAACCAACCAACCAACCAACCAACCTTAACATAACAAAGCAAAACATTGACTAAGACAAACTGACCTTAATAACAAGAAACCTGCAGGAACATATATAGCGGTTTGGCCAAACCAATTCACATACAGAGGGTAAACCAAATAAACACCACATACCACTAAACAGAGCAAAACACAACTAAACCCCAACTCCCCCCCTCTTGCTATGGCAGCACATGGTTCCATCCTTCTCCAAGAATTATCCATTCAGGAATCCTCTGCCCTCAGCCACACCTCCAGCACTAGGAAGGACATCCCCCACACCCAAGTAACTGCAAAATTAAAAGATTAATTAAGCATAACACTGCACAAAACAAAAGGCAAAACAACTATAAACTATGCATTGTTATTGTAAATAAAGAAATTTGATTAAAAGAACCTACAAATAACTAAAGATGATGTTTGTGATCTTACTGTGTGGCCATAGCCATCACAGTTGGACTCCACCAGGTCTGCCTTTTGTCACCGATTCTGTGCACAACTTTTATGGACAGAATTTCTAGGCGTAGCCGAGGGGTGGAGGGGGTATGGTTCGGGGGCCTCAGGCATCTTTGCTTTTTGCAGATGATGTGGTCCTGTTGGCGTCACCGGGCTGTAACCCGCAGCATGCGCTGGGGCGGTTTGCAGTTGAGTGTGAGGCGGCTGGGATGAGGATTAGCACCTCCAAATCTGAGGCCATGGTTCTCAACCAGAAAAGGGTGGATTTCCTGCTCCTGGTAGGGGATGAGTTAATGCCTCAAACAAAAGAGTTCAAGTATCTTGGTGTCTTGTTCACAAGTGATGGAAAAAGGGAACGAGAGATCGACAGACGAATCGGTGCGGTGTCGGCAGTAATGAAAAGGGAGCTGAGCCAGAAGGTGAAGCTCTCGATTTACTGGTCGAGCTATGTTCCTATCCTCACCTATGGTCATGAGCTCTGGGTTGTGACCAAAAGAATGAAATCGTGGATACAAGCAGCCAAAATGAGTTTCCTCCGCAGGGTGGCTGGGCTAAAGCTTAGAGACAGTGTGAGGAGCTCAGACATTCAGGAGGGGCTCAAAGTAAAGCCGCTGCTCCTCTGCATTGAAAGGAGCCAGTTGAGGTGGTTCAGGCATCTATCTAGGATGCCTCCTGGACGGCTACCTGAGGAGGTGTTTCGGGCATGTCCAACCTGGAGGAGGCCCCGGGGCAGACCCAGGACATGCTGGAGAGATTACGTCTCTCAGCTGGCCTGGAAACACCTTGCTATTCCTCCGGTGGAGCTGGACATGAACTTTAATGACATCCCATTCTTAATACATAGGCTTTAATATGCAGTTGGCCCACGCTTTGCAGCTATAACTCTTCTGGGAATGTTTTCCACAAGGTTTTGGAGCATGTTTATTGGAATTTTTGATCATTCTTCCATGTGTGAGCATTTGTGAGGTCAGGCACTGATGCTGGATGAGAAGGCCTCACTTGCAGTCTCCGCTCTAATTCATCCCAAAAGTGTTCTACTGAGATGAAGTCAGAGCTCAGTACAGGCCAGTCAGTTCCTCCACACCAAACTCACCCATCCAAGTCTTTATAAGCCTTGCTTTGTGCACTTGTGCGCAGTCATGTTGGAACAGGAAGGGGCTATCCCCAAACTGTTCCCACAAAGTTGGGAGCATGAAGTTGTCCAAAATGGCTTCGTATGCTGAGGCGTTAAGAGTTCCTTTCACTGGAACTAAGGGGCCAAGCCCAACCCCAACCCCAACCCCTGAAAAACAACCCCACACCATAATTAAATTCAATTTATTTTTATATAGTACCTTTCACAACAGTCACCCCAAGGTGCTTTACATGATAGAGAGAATAGGAATAAAATAGGAAAAAGGAAAGAAAGAATATAAGGAGAACAGAGGAGTGTAACAAAAAACTCCCAAGTAAGGAGAAAAAAAACCTTTGGGGGTATACGGTCAACTGGCTGCCCAACCCCCCTGGGCATGCCAATATTATTCCACAGAAATCCCCCCCTCCACCAAACTTTACACTTGGCAAAATGCAGTCAGGCAAGTACTGTTCTCCTGCCAACTGCCAAACCCAGACTCTTCCATCGGATTGCCAGACAGAGAAGAGTGATTCGTCACTCCAGAGAACACGTTTCCACTGCTCTAGAGTCTAGTGGCGGTGTGCTTTACACCACTGCATCTGACGCTTTGCATTGCACTCGGTGATGTAAGGCTTGGATGCAACTGCTCAGTCATGGAAACCCATTCCATGAAGCTCTCTACACACTGTTCTTGAGCTAATCTGAAGGCCACATGAAGTTTGGAGGTCTGTAGCGATTGACTCGCTGCTGACTCCCGCTCTGTAATTTTACGTGGCCTACCACTTCATGGCTGAGTTGCCGTTGTTCCCAATTGCTTCCACTTTGTTTAAAAATGCCACTAACAGTTGCCCGTGGAATATTTAGTAGCAAGGAAATTTCACAAATGGACTTATTGCACAGGTGGCATTTTATCATGATATGACTCTTGAATTCACTGAGCTCCTAAGAATAACCCATTCTTTCACAAATGTTTGTAGAAGCAGTCAAGCCTGTGCTTGATTTTATACACCTGTGGCCATGGAAGTGATTGGAACACCTGAGTTCAATGATTTGGAGGGGTGTCCCAATACTTTTTGAAATATAGTGTATTTTCTATAAAGTCAGTTTGTTGTCACTGCTCAGCAATCTTCTCCATGTCAGTTACCGTGACTGGGGAGAATCTAAAAGCATCTAAGACAGAGGCTGGCAAACTGATCTCAGATGTGTATGGTGGTCATTTCTGTTTATTTCAGGCAACACAATGAAGCCTAAGGTCTGAATGATATATATTGGGTAACATTATGAAACCGAAAGCCCCCCCCCCTCTTCCCAATATACAATTTGGATTAATTCATCCCCCAATAAATGAACCTTCCTATTTTAATTATCCACCCCCTCACCCAGTATCAAAGGTAAACTTAAGTGATGGGCTGATAAAGTTTCACGATGCTTTCGAGGCCGGCGTTCCATATATTGTGCCGGAACCTGTTTCGAGGCTACGAACATTTTTCCAAACATAGGGAGACACCTAGTGTTTTTCAGAATTTATAGCAACACTTTGGACAATCTGAGAATGACGTCTCTGCGTTTACATTGAATGATGTTGCGGGTTTTACAGCAGGCTCTGATTGTGCTAATCTAAATTTATTCTTAAATATGCTGTAAGTGTTTCTATCAGTTTTCTTATATGTATTTTCAATCATTATGTATTTACAATATTATAAATTATAAATATTTTTGGTGTGAATTAATTGTTGTTCAATTGTTGCCAAGTAGGTGCTGCAATAAACTAATTGCTTGCATGTGATCGTTTTCACCTGTTGAGTTTTAAAACTGGGGATAGACAAAGAATGGGGTGGCGATGCCATGGGGCCGCTCACAACGCGTCCGACACGCGTTTTCTGCGGCATGCAGCTTGACAGCCTCTCGGGGGCGCTTCGGGGATGTTATTTAGCACATTGAGGGTGTGGTATTGTCGTATGTTAGATATTTGGAGTAGTGCAAACCTCGCCACTAAACTTATTACAAATAATATTAATTTAATAATTTACATTTATTCATATGGAAGATGCTTTCAGACAAAGCGATTTACAACAAAGGAATGGAAACCCAGCCTCCTGCGTGGCAGGCGAGAAATGGAACTTATATAATTATACTAATAAATTAATAGTAATAATAATAATAATAATAATAATGTATTTTAGCATGTCAATATTCACTTTTTTGGGAGACGTAGACTCAAAATGTTCCCAATCACACGAGGATCGCCTCTTGCCATTTCCGGAACCACTTTCACTAATGAATCAAAAGGCGTTGTTTGTAATCCAAACAGTATAGCAATTTCTCCAACCTCAAAAATAAACCCACGGCGCCCAAAGGTTTCACCTCGCTTTTATAAAAGTTTCGAATAGCTGACAGCATACGAAACCTCTGGCCAGAGCGCCCCAGGACGCGTCGGACGTCATTATTCGCGTGCAAACAAATAAAACAAGCTCAGACTCCCTGCTTCGATGGGCTTTATTTTGACGAAAATGTCTAAATTATGAATGATTCATTGAATAAACGAGGGTTTCATTATAATTTTTCTCTCGATGTTCTCAGATCTCTGGACCAACAACATCTTTCGGAAGATGATGTTTGCTCTGGGATTGATGAGGATAAAGCCGTTCAGTATAGGCTACCTAGATTGCAGTGATGATAACATAAACCCCAAATTAAATCATGGGTTAGTCCCTATCTTTAATATCTGAGAATGTATGAGGCAAAATAATATTTTCTGATATTAAATCGAGTTATTTTTGGTTACAGTAACCATTGTTGAACAAAACCGGGGCTTTCTCTCGCGTTAAAACTTAAAGGGAGACACATTTCCACTACAGTTTGGATCAGCGCTCGTTTTACTGTTAGCCAATTAAATCAATGTTAAGGTTTCGTCAGAGCTGCGGGGCGTGGTTTGCGCTGAACTGCATTGGGGAAAAGTGACGCGCTGTAAGCGCCTCCTCTAGGTTTCCGGATGTTTTCATTTGAATTTTTGTTCCAGAGGGAAACTCAAGAGACTTCGGTTGTTGTACGCTAGAGTTGGAGTGAAGGCAGCTGCTTGTTCTTTATTTATGAATATTATCAACCAGACGCCAGACAACTATATTCTTTAGTATTTGGTCTTGGCTGCGATATTTTTCTACTGGGTTAATTTTTGATGCACCGTTCGTTGTTTTCGGTAGATTTTAGATGAAGTCTGTTTCTTATAGAGCTCTGTGCGTGAATACTTGCTTTGTTTTTGTACCGTTTAGTTGAGCGGGTTACAAGCTCTTCTGCTTATTAAATTAAAATTGAATCAAGGGTCTTTTTAGTATACCATTGTTATGTAGTTATATAAGCTTACATGCAGTTCTCATTTAATGTTTTATTTTATATTCATTGGTAATGATACTTAGTCTTTAAGCTACACTCTTTTGTGGTGTTTAGTACGTCTAGGCGATGATAAGGACTATGCATTCTGAAGGGGTCGAAGCAAAATCCAAGGAACGTAAGTAGCAAGCTCCCTTTCTTATTAAAACACATTTTAGCAACTTGGTGGTTTTGCCGGAGGTTAAGAAGTTTCGTCTAAAAGTTTTGTAAAGCTGCATTTATTCATGTCTTATTACAAATAATATATATTCAATCATTTACATTTATTCATATGATACGTATTACCATACGTATTATTCGTATGGTCATGTCGTTAACAGCAATTTATTTAATCAGCTTTTAACAAGTAATGTGGTCATTTGTTCAGGCTAATTATCGGCAGCTTCCCAAGTATTTTAACATATGGAAAGATGTATTTATAATATATTGTAACTTTACTTGTTTCAAGGTTGTGAACTTTGTAAGCTCACCGATAACTGTCCGAACAAGTATGGAGAGAAGATCACGCTGGAGAATCATAACCTTACTGTGCACTACTTTTGCCTGGTGAGTGTTGGACATGAATAATTATTTTTATTATAAAATTATATCATTTTATGGTAATTCATACATTGCACTAGGTATATAAACTCTTGTGCCCACTCCTGTATTGTCGATATTTGCACATCGTTCAGGCATACTTCACACATTAAAATTATTGTATATCAGCTTATGGCCAGTGGAGTGTATCAGCGTGGAAAGGAAGATGAAGGAATCTATGGCTTTTTAGTGGAGGACATCAAACAAGAGATACGCAGGTCTTCGAGACTGGTGAGTCTGTAACTTTGTGTTATCTACATGTAAAATCTAAATCGCTTAAAACTGAAATTGAGAAAATTGTGGCCAGATCTGTGTACATCTGAGGTATGTGAAAGAATGAAAGAATGACTGAATGAATGAATGTCACATTTATGTAGTGCTTTTCAAGACACCCAAAGCGCTTTGCAGAACCAATGGGGAGTCATTTCAACCTCCACCACTATGTAGCACTCACCTGGATGATGCATCGGCAGCCATTCTGTGCCAGTGCACTCACTGCGCAGTAGATAAGGTGGTGAGGGGGCAGGAGAGAATTCACCAATTTAGATATAGGGGGTGATTAGGAGGCCAGATATGAAAGGGCCAACAGTAGGAAATTTTAGCCAGGACATTGGGGTACCACCCCTGTTCTTTAAAAAGATGCCCAGGGATCTTTTATGACTTTGGAGAGTCAGGACCTCTGTTTTATGTCTCCTATGAAAGACTGCACCATTTTTACAGCACAGTGTCCCCATCTCTGCCCTGGGGAATTGGGATTCACACAGACCACAGGAAGGCTTAACCTGTTGCCCACACCAACCCCTCCTCTTATGTTGCCAGAATTCTTCGTGGTTACGATATATGGTCAAGGTTCCCACGCGTCCTGGAAAATGGTCAAGCGATTTTCCAGTCATAGAAAACACATGGAAACTGAGTAGCAAAATATTCTGGAAAATATTGTACTGTCCTGGAAAAATTTCAGGAAACAAATAATATTTCCATATGAAGTTTTGAATATCTGAATTGCTTTTGGCCAGACTATGGTTATGGTTATGTTTATATGGTTATTTTTGTATATTTTAAGCCCTTATAAACCTTTTATATTCTCTTCGGTAATATTCGTTGAAATTATGTATGTAAACACACTGTTAATATACTATGCACAAATATACGTATCGTATATCATTGAGGAGTTTTATTTAATACGTAATAGTTGTAAACACATTGCAATAATACATATTTTAACAAAAATAATTTTATATTTACTATAATATACAGTAATGCACTCATTTTACTTACTTCCCC
>JAAGVU020000025.1:7293060-7309136 GCA_011763525.2 Mormyrus iriodes
CCAATAGCGTCCCGTGTATGAAATCAACAGGGCAAACCAACTGAGGAAGCATGTACCAGAAATAAACAGACCCATCGCCCGCAGAAATCCGCGAACCAGCGAAAAATCTCCGATATATATTTAGATATGCTTGCATATAAAATCCGCGATAGTGAAGCCGTGAAAGTCGAAGCGCAATATAGCGAGGGATCACTGTATATATTTTTTAAAGAAACAGGATAGAAAGTAGCAAGAAAAGAGAAAGCTGAGGTGAGTTACCAAAAACATTGTTGTGACTTAGTTATATTAATAAACGTAAGTGCTGTACATTTCTGTGTTTGCATTATTCTTAATTAATGTTTTCTGGGATTATTTCATAGAGACGTTATTTCAGCCATAGAATGCACAGCTTTTAAATAAGACTTCCACAGAGAAACATTGGTGTGTGTGGTGCTGTCCCAGTCTGTCATACCAGCTAGCCTAAATCCATCAATTAAAATATCCTGTTAAAGTCCTAGAAAATGATCCCTGGAAAAATGGGAAGCCTGATGGTTAATTCATAATCTTATGTTAGGGCGATGTTTGGCTAATGAGTTAGTTCAGATCCTGTGGCCTGCAGGATGCGGTCACCATTGGATCCCAGTTTCTCCTGTGCCTTGTTCCCACCAAGGTGGTGCCAGTGCTGGACTTTTTCCCCATCCGGAAGTAGTTCCGGGCGTTTCTCCTACAAAAAACTGGCCCTGGGCCAGAAAAACAGCTCCAACATCGCACCACAGAAAAGCTGGTGTCAGAATTTGGAACCATGATGTCAGGGAAAGTGGTATCATGTTCAAACTTTCTGCATACCCAGAAAATTCAATCTATAACCAATAGTTTTGTCTGATATTGCCAGTCCTGGCAGTGAAACAACTTGCCAGCTTATTAGCGGAATAACTTTACATTTTTGTTTATTCTGTGGAAAACGAAAGATTGATTTGCCGGCCAGGTTTAATAATTAGTTATAAACATGTTGCAGGTTGAATAAATAAAATATTTGTGGCGCTCCAGGGATGAAGAGATCATGAGGCGACAGCAAAGTTCAATTTTTAGCAGACTCTTATTGCATGATCCTTAGAAGGATAGCAGTAAAACAGCACGCAAGAATAAACTCACTTGCACACATAGACAGGGGAGCCTTTAAGGAGTCAAAAGTGGATACAGACAGAACACAACAAATCATACTCTGAAAACGTTTTTCGGTTCGGCAGCTTATAAAAATCTGAAGCAAATCAACATGAATCCAAAAAACAGAATGCATATGAATTATTACTTTACTTATACTTCCACCTATGTAACATTTCCATTTCATTCTTTTTTGAAACCGGTGGAAATGCATGCAGGTTTTCAAAAGGCACCAAGCAAAAATCAACCCTGCACTAGCTCCATGTTGGTGGAAACAAAGCACTGCAGTGCTGGTTGACCATGCACTCTGACCTCAAGATTTGCTTTCTACTTCATGGATCATTCCATCTTTATTCAACAAATGGTATTTGCAGCACCAAGTTTGATTTTGATGAAATTTGCCATGTGTATCTCTTTGAGCTATAGGTCTATTTCTATAACCTGGGTAGCAGCAAAAAGTCATTTTTCCATGAGCTGTAAATTTAGCTTTTGCATAAGTTTTTTTTTTCTTTTCTTTTCAAAGTTCATCTCAAAAACCTAATTTTTAACTTTAGTTAAAACAGTAAGGTTTGGAGTAATTTTTTAAAAATGAAATACAGATGTATGTGTGCTACTTGTATATACAATTGTATATAGAGCATGTAGGGGATGGGGGAAAGGGGAATTTTTTGTTTTCCACTTAACTGTGAACAAGGTACTCTACCTGTTTCAAGGAAAACAAGAGTTGCGAGGCTCTGAACTTCAACTCTCAAACTAGACACTATTGTACCTTTTTTTTTTTTTTTTTTTTAATCTGTTTCTTTAATAAACATAGCATAAAGTGTAGCATAAAATGTAGCATAAAGTGTTTTGGAACACTTTTCAAAGAGTCCTTGCAAGATGAAGTCCAGGCATGCCATTGGTCAATTTTGCGGGGCACATTATACCCTAGTTCTCATTTAGCAACAGGGCATCCTTGGGGCATTAAAAAGTCTTATAATGTATTAAATTTGAGTTTAACCAATTAAGGCCTGGAATAGTCTTCTAAAGTCTTAAATTTAACATTTGTTTGTCTTAATTTTGTTTGAGCTTGTTAACGTTCACAGTGATCCCTTCTTATTCATGATTTCACTTTCTGTGGTTTCAGTTACCAGCAGTCTTAAAATATTTAATGGAAATTTCCAGAAATAATTAATAAATTTTAAATTTCGCACCTTTCTGAGTAGCGTGATGAAATCTCGCAACATCCTGACTGGGATGTGAATTATCTTTTTGTCCAGTGTATCTGTGCTGTGTACGCTATAGGACTGTCCCTTCGAATGAATTTCAAATGTCATTTCAAATATATTTGAATACCTGTGCCCTCACCCCAAATATATTTGAATACCTGTACCCCCCCCCCCCCCCCCAAAGAAAAAAAACTCACTCACAGAATAATTCTTTTCAGTGTTTTATTAACAGCTGGTACATCACATTTGTACAGAGCCCCTAAGAAGTCAAGTTAGGAAAATATTTTTTGTAAATAGTTTTGCCTTCCCACGCAGTACTTTCGCGTTACCAATAATGACTGCTGTGTCCATTTCAAGTACAAAACATAGAATTAATGGACTGATAAGAATAAACCTAAATGATACAGACATGTCCAGTTAAGTGTGCTTTAAGCATTAAACTATGGGGGACAATGCACACCATGTAACTTTCATGTGTGTTTTTATATGAATTTATTAATAATTGCACTGAGTCCATTTGCCGCCAGTGACTGTAAGCAAGATAGCTGGGCAGGAAATAGCAAGTGGGCAAGTGCAGTGGGATTGCAAAGTTTTGCATCCCCTCGCAATACTTATCTCAAAAAATATTTTCCCACCCTGACCTTTCAGGGGCTATTTAGATGACAAGCAACAAAATTAAAACAAACGGTCTAATTAAATTATAGCTTATAGTGACACATTCGAATGTGTTAATTATAGTTTGAATATGAATTTTTCACATCATGTTCGAACGAATGTTTGAATATCGGTTAAAAAGTGTTAGTAGTATGCCTAGTATGCTTACGCTCATTAATTACTTTGTAGTTATCGCTCTTATATCAACTGTCATGGTAAGGCAGTGCTTGTGCTCAAGTAACCATTTTTTTTAAACTTTATTTTAAAAAGTACTTGTGAAGTAAGTACAGTACAGTAAGATATTTTTAGAGACCACATTCAAATAACTTATTACACTTTGTTATAAATATTTTATTGTTAATCTCTTATTGTCCCTATTTTATAAAATAAACTATCATAGGTATGTATAGGAAAAAACAGTAATTATAGGGTTCAACCCTATCCTTCATTTTAGGCATCCATGGGGGTTCTCAAAACATATTCCCTATGGATAAGGGGGCCTAATGTACTGTGAATATATAAACACATTCTGGAGTCATTTGAAATTTCAGAGTTGTCTGACAATGTTAAACTATTTTGATGCATTTTTAGGCCTATATTTTCTAATTAGGCTAGCTCTCTCTGACTGTCTAGACCTGTTATGCTTGCAAGAAGAAGGGGGCCTCTGTTGGGTGCAACATTAAAAGCTGCAGAAAGGTGGTCCATTTGCCATGTGGAATCCAACAAGGGTTTATATTCCAGTTCACTGAACAATTTCCGTAAGTATTTCACTTTGACTTTTTTTTTGTAAGTTTTGTTACGGCTGAGAGAATGGGGTTGATAACTATTGTTATTGGCAAAGAACTTTATTTTTTCATATAATAACAGTTGTGAACCCACAAATGGAAACTAAGCATTAATGTAGTAGCAAAGAGCTGTAATCTAAAACCTAAATCTTTTTTTTTTATAATATTCAATTTAGGGATCAACCAATATCAAAGTCCATACCAATTATTGGTGACCGGAGTAGACAGGTACTCCCACCTCTAGTTTTATTAACATTAAATTGATTGTAATTGATATGACACAGCAAAAAGCCTAGAATGTGAGTAGAACACACCCTAAAACTGGAAAGAAAAAAAAAAAAAAACGATGTTTTAGAGTGGCTTTTGTGCTATCTATTCACCTAGGTTCTGCTAGGAGTTGCCTAGTTTTGGCAAAATACAGGCCATAGAAATGTTGGCCTTCTCTCAAATATAATGGGGAAAAAATGGCGTTCTTTCTGTGGTGATTAAAGCGCCAAAAAATACATTTGAAAAGTTCAGCAATGTCTCTTACCAGAAATCATGACCCAGTTACTCACAATAATATACAGGCTTTGTACTGAGCAGTTTAATGTAGGAACTGTTTTCTCCTACCAAACTAAACTTACCCGTCGTATCACTGTACAAAAGATGGTGCCGATTGGAGTGTGGAGTGGCGTCTGCTTATTTATTTATTGGCACTTCAATCACTACAGAACAAATGTCATTCATCCTATTATATTTAAAAAAAAAAGGCCGACATTTCTATGACTGATATCTCCAAACCCCAACAACTTCCAGTAGAACAACCTAGATAGATAGCACTAAAGGCCCTCTAAAACACATCTTTTTTTCAGTTTGGGGATTAACTGCCCCTTTTGAAATTTGAAGTATTCAAATCAGATAATCGAACATACCTTATTTGTGTTTCATATCTGTGCAGAAACCGGTCTATTCATTTTCCATCAATCATAAACAGTAGTTTTATTACTTAAATAAGTTTCATTTTTCTTGACACACAGGAATCTACTCACCTATTAGCTTTTAAAATAGCATGTTTGAGGAAATAGTGAATGGATAGAATGTTACCTAGGTGCACTCACTTAATTTCTTGGTGGGAGCAATAAAAATTCTGGCACAAGCAGGCGGCATCATAAAATGGGTCTCACGCACAGCTCAACTGAAAGCCAAATTATACATCATTCTTTGTGTGTAGCCCAAGCCTACTTATCAGACAAAGGCGATAATTGCTGGTTGGTCACTGTCAGATATCGACAGTGGAATACTTGCCTGATATTGTTAATTACTGATAATATCGTCATTTCATGCAAACCTAGCGTGTGCCACTTAAATCAATACAACGTAGACAATAGGCCATTCTGTGAAAGAGACACGCCTTGATTGTTCATTGGCTTGGGGAAAAATTTTGCAGGAAGTCAGAAAGGAAATTGGACCAAAGATTGAATATACATACTTTCTGTCCTCCCTGATCAGACAATTGGATTTATATAATAGCCGGCTATGGAAGACTGAAAATATCAGCATTAATATGACTCTTTGCTACAGGATTACAAAGACTCCCAGATGCCTTCAAACTAAAATAAAATCCGTGTTTGTAATTGCAGTGTTATATACCCCACCCCCCCAGCTCTAGCGTCAAAGTACATGTTAGTCTGGCACAGTGGTGCAAGAGGCACTATGGTGTGCTATAATGCATGTGTATTCTCAGTGGCTATAAATCAGACTTAATATTCTGGGGTTAAAAAAGGTGACAAATCATATGTTTCAACAGTGATGAAAGATTTGCTATGAAATCAGAGCAAGTAGTAATGTAGGTTTTCATAATGTAATGATTCACTGATCTGTTTTCTCTCGATAGCTCTTTCTGTAAAGACCATCGTCCTGTGCAAATCCAGCCCCTATCATCCTACACCAGCACCCCACTCTGTTGCTCTGTGTGCTTAGAGCCTGTTGAGCCTGTCTTGTCGTATACAGTGCTCAAATGTCCCTGTTGTCATAGTGGCTGGTTTCACCGGGATTGTTTACAGGTAAATGTTTTATGTTCTTTGTTTTGATCCCATGTTTGATTGGTGAGTTTAATCTGAGGCTTAGTTTCAATGCAGTTTATAAACTGGTTTATTATGACGGTTCAACATAGTTACAGGGGACCAGGAATCTGAAACTCAATGCATTTATAATGATGCAGCCATTTGTCTTATTTTGGAGAATGAAAATTAGAAATTAATGTAGAATGTATGTTTGCAAAGGTTATAAGCATACAATTAGAGTAGTAGAGCAGAAATATACATGGTATGTATAATAGGATGCAACAAACACAAAATTAACAATTATGTCCAGAGGTGGCGTGATTGGAGCAGTGGTTAGCACTGTTGCCTAACCAGTCTGCGTTTTGAGTCACCACCCTGACCACGTGTGTGGAGTTTGCGTGTTCTTCTCATGTGGTCTTACAATTTCCTCTGGGTTCTTCAGTTTCCCCCCACCCACAAACAAGCTAAGGTGAATTGGAGTTGCCAAATTGTCCATAGGTGTGAATGTTGTGTGTGGCGTGCAATGGGTTGGCAACCCATTCTGGGTTATTTCCTGCCTTGCGCCTGTAGCTTCTGGGATAATCTCTGAACCCCGCGACCTGGTATAGGACAAGCGGGTATAAAAGATGGATGGATGGTCCTAAAGCCATAATGCTGACGAACTCCTCCTTTAACTTATGCCCTCACACATTGCTTAATACAATGTGTATAGAGTATTATGCACTGTTACTGAACTGTAAAGTACTTGCTAATATTTGACTTGTACCTTGGAATCCAATTCATACTAAAACTAATAATCTATTTGTCACTTGTTTCCCCATTTAATATGGTATTATAGTGTACACATATGTGACGTGACAATTTGGGGCAGATGATCAGCCACAAATGTGAAAATTTGCGAATAATACTTGCCTTCATTTTTGAAGATGCAAAATTAATGGCACTGAAAAGTTTTAAGTTACTGCAAGAAAAGCGAGATTCCACAGTCACAGTGGCGACTAACACATGACTGAGGTTGGTTGCTGAGACAGATGTGCGACTTATCCAAGCCAAAGTACTTGGATCCTAAAAATAACTTTATAATATTTGTAGCATATACAAATATTAAATAACGCTAATAATTATATGATTTCATGTGATTTTCAAATCATTCTCATATCATCTTTTTGGCTTGAGCAAGCTCCAAAAATATTCCCATTCAGTTATTCATGGTCAACTTGTGAATAACCAAAATCTGAAGAAGCAGCTGCATTTTGAATCTGACACATTTGCTTGTAACATCAAGCGGGCGTAATGTGTGTCTGTGTATTTTAGCCAGGGAAAAAGTGGTACGGATTAGCAGCACTATTTTGTGGTCCTGTTTATATTGCTCATTAATGGTATCGGTGATGCCTAATTATGTGGTATTGGTTATATTGTCACAAGGGTGAGTACGAGTACATGAACGATGTATAGGACCAATGCGCCCCTGTTTTTTTATTTTAAATAAATATTGCAATATTCTAAAAATTAACACAATTTGTTTTTTTTCCCCCCAGTACTGTACAATACTGTTCTTAATTTCTGCGAGGTATCATTCTCTTTTGTGAATTAGTGATTATGAGGGCTTGGAGGCAGATGTTATTCCTTTTTTTGTGGTTTTAGTATGGATTTTTTTTCTGAATTTCTTAAACCCAAATATTGCTTAAACCTTTTAGTTCAAGCAAGTGTTTAAGCTAATGCTAAGTGTATAAACCTAATCTGAGAATCATTTGGCCTTTTTACTTTCAGCACCAAGCAAACAGTGCTGCCATGTTCTTCTTTAGGTGCACAATTTGCAACAATAAGGATAAGTTTCAACAGGAAATGCTCCGGATGGGAATTCACATACCAGAAAGGTAATTCAATTTCTTGAAAGTCCTCTCCCCCCCCCCTTTTTTTAATTTTACTGACACAGACATAGTATTGACTTTGGTGCTATGTGCCCTTTTTATACAGAGACGCTTCATGGGAACTTGAAGAAAATGCATATGGAGAGTTACTGCAGGTGTACCAGCACTGTGATGCTCTCAAGTGCAGGTGTCATAATGGCCGAGGGTACAGTGCAAAAGATGGGTAAGGTTGAACCAGCTGGCTTCTGCACTTTGTTTTACATTGTGGGGGTAATGCTAACTGGTTCCAGATCAAGATTTATTTGGCTTTGTGCAAGTGAGATTACATAAGTACAACTAAATTTAGTAGCTGACTCTGTAAGAACATATTATAAATAGCATATATACAAATATACATGAGTGTATGCAAGAAATTACTGTGCATTTACCCTTTATACATACAGGTAAGTCATACTTCATTTGCAGTATAATGGTTAAAATGCATGACAATTTCTTGTCCTAGCAGAGGAAATGCACATAAGTATCTGTGCTGTTATAAGAGATTTGGCAATGATGTACTTGAGTATGTTATATGCATCCCTTCATTTATACATAACCTAGCATTAAATAACTACTATACAAAGCAGGACAAAGGAATATATATGTGAGAGATTTTTAATAATCTGTATATATTGCATTGTAGTGAAGTAATGTAAAACATGATGTACTGTATGCAGCCATGAAGGTTTGCATTGTAGTGTACGAATCTCAAGGTATAGTAATAAGTGAAGTAAGAAGTGCAAAAGGGTCAGTCAGTCTCAGAAGCATTCAGTGTTAAAAGGGGAATGAGGTAGCGCACCCTTAGTAGCGGGTGGGCCTCGCAACTGCAGATTGAGTTCAGCCTTGCAGCAGCTCTGAGGTACAGGCTGTTTCTGAGTCTGGCTGAGTGGGCGTGTATGGTCCTGTATCTTTTACCAGATGGCAAAGGCTGAATAGATCATATCTAGGATGTAGGGGTGGGGTGGAGCTGGGAATTGATTCTATTACAAATCATGATTCATAGAGGTGGCGATTTTAATATCACTGTGAGTTAAAAAATCAGTTTTTAAACATGGATTACTGAAAGTATGTTGTTCACATTTTGTGCTGCTAATATATTTGCCCACATTCTGATTTTAAGAGACTGATAAGCACGAGTTTTTGGTGCGGTGCTATCATGCATAAGTGTACAATTTAAAGCAACTAACTGCAAGTGTGTGAAATGTAAACTTTCACTGAATATCTGTATACCTCTTCCCTGAACACTAAGAAGAGTTTCTAAAGAATTTGAACTATTAACACTAGGGTAGGCTGATGTCGACGCTCAAAGTAAATTGACATCGATATTTTAAATCAACAGGTTATTTAAAAAATATATATTTTAATGAAATTTACCTTTTTAATTTCTGAAACGCTTCAGTTCATTACGACAAATGTTTTCCTTCAAAATCACTATGACTGTAATTGTGGGAGTACTTCAAATGATCACAAAACAAAAAAGTGGTCTGACACTGCAAAGTTTGATGGCATGTCACAGCAGCACTAGCACTATGCACGAGCCCCGGTACAGGAAATGCACAGGTGCTATTCTGGATGATCGGCTAACAGAATAGGCAAAACCAGCGTAAGTGTTCACTCATGTTTATTAAATTACCATTAATATGGAAAGCTGTTTAAAGTCTTTTGTCCTTGTAACTGCTAAATACACTCATTATTAAACCCATGAAGTCTGTCTGCCTGCTACCTTAGAATTCCCACTGAGTAAGTATTTGAGATGATGTTTAGGCTAGAATCTAGGCTTATTCTACGTTGATTGACGGTGCCAGTGTGTGTGTTCGTGTGCATTGGGCATGTTGGGACCAGTTTTATTGTAAACCAAAGTGAAAACGGACATTAAAAAAAAAAATTCTTTAAATGAAATAAAAATGAAAACGCCACCAAAAAATGCCTTGGACTTCAGACTGCAAAAAGTACCGCCACCGACGTCTTTCATAAGTGCAGTGATATGATTCGGTGAGACAAGTTTTTAATTTGCCATGAACAATACTTAACTGTTTTCTACACTGGTATCGTTGCAGTACCTGTATTGTGATGATGGCATTGGTATTCAGGTCATAATTTTGGTATTGTGACACTAGCTGAGCACCACCCAGCTAGCTTATGCACTTCTCTGTATGCGGTATCATCTTTGTTAGAGATCAGCCATATCACAGTTGTCGACCGTGAATTTGATGTTTGAGGCTGAGGTGTGAAGCGTACATTGAGTAAAGGACTCTGCACACAACCCTGCAGAGCCCTTGTACTGAGCTTTAAGGTGGTAGAGAAGTTGTTGCCCAGATTGATAGTTTGTGGTCTGTCAATAAGAAATTCCAGTTGCAATAGTGCTGTGTTCTGAGTAAGGTCATGGAGTTTGGATTAGGGATGCACTGAATGTTCGGTCACTGAAAATTTTCAGCCAAAAATGCATTTTTGATTTTCGTCCGAAAAACTTTTAAACACGACCGAAATAGTGATGATGCAAGCAAAAACCGCAACCAGCACGTGCCAGATTGGATTAGAGGCAACATGTCTGCCATGGGGACGTATTTTGAAATATCTGAGAAAGACCCACAGATAGCAGTTTGTAAAGTGTGCGATGCTAAAATTCAAGAGGGGGTGCATCTGCAAAGACTTTCTCAATGTCGGGAGTAATTAATCATATTAAATCAAAACATCCCCATTGCCATGTGGATTATGAGACGAAGTCGGCACAGAAGAGGAAAGTCCCTTCAAGTACACCCACTCCGTCTGTGGCGGACGTTTTTGAAAAGGCAAGAAAGTTTGAGTGATTGTGCCAAGATAATGATAATGGAATTCATTGCCTTAGATGATCAACCGTTCTCTGTTGTAGAGGATGTTTGATTTCATAGGCTTATCGAGCACACTGAGCCCCGTTATGCCATGCCTAGCAGACGGCATTTCTCAGACATGTGTTTAGATGAACTGTATGATGTCATTGCAACTCATGTCTATGAGCTTATAACTGCAGATATTAGCCATCAGCTTTACGACAGACATGGAGCTCAGACGTCAGCCTCGCCAGTATGCTCAGTCTAGCTACACAATTGATCGACACAGATTTCAAGCTGAAAAAAATTCTGCTCCATTCACAAGATTTTAGGGGATCACATACAGCAGCAGCCATTTCTGATGCATTCGCCAATATGTTCGACACCTGGCATATCGACCGATCTAAAGTGCATGCCATAGACAGTGACAATGCATGAAACATGGCAAAAGCGATAGAAGAAAGCCAGCTCATTCATTCATGAGTGGGGCCAAGTAAAACATTTTATTTAGAATTTCATTTTATATTGTGCATTGTTGGAATGTCAGCATTCAGTGCTAAATAAATATTTTCATAGTTTTGTAACTGATTTATTCTTTGAAGCATGAATATTAATTTATGCAATTGCAATGCCTTGACTTTAGTGAGGTAAGTACACACAGTCCCAGCCATAACAGCAATGTTACAAACAAATTTATATAATAATTTCGGTATTTTGGTTTTCGGCCAAGTTTTCCTCATTTTCAGTTTCAGCCAAAATTTTCATTTTGGGTTCATCCCTAGTTTGGATATCAGTTGTTTTTCTGTAGACAAACTGATATCTGTCCAGGGCTGGTTGGATGTTGTAGTGGATGCGAGGTACCACTAGTCTCTCTGAGCACTTTATGACAATCTGTATTATTACTACAGGGTGGATGTCATTGGGTGTATGTGATGCTGCGGACTTTGGCACAGGGTTAATGGGTGTGGCTTATAGGCAGCGAAGTATTACAACCAGTAACTGAGAGGGGTTGAAGATGCTGGAGAGGCCCTCCTTGAGGACCTGGCCTGGCACACCCTCCGTCCAAGAGCTTTGCCCGCATTGATCTTTCAAGGGCTTGTATATCCTGCGTGCCCAGTTGACTGTACTTGATCATCTGCAGGTAGTGTCACCTTAGTGGACTGGTTCTGTGTTCTCTGTCAAATAGGGCTGTAGTTGACGTTGATGCTGAAAATGCGTTGACATGAGTGTTTTAAATTGACGCATTGTTTTTTTTTTTATTTTAATTTTACTTTTATGATTTCTAAAATGCTTCAGTTCATT
Organism: Mormyrus iriodes; assembly: GCA_011763525.2. Classification (NCBI taxonomy): domain Eukaryota; kingdom Metazoa; phylum Chordata; class Actinopteri; order Osteoglossiformes; family Mormyridae; genus Mormyrus; species Mormyrus iriodes. Next base: position 7,304,912 of record JAAGVU020000025.1, read on the forward strand.
ATAATGTTTTCCTTTAACATCACAACATAATTGTAGGACTAAGAAAGTAAAGAAAAAGTAAGAAAAATTAATCGTTTGGATTAATTGACCAACCAAAAAAACGGCTGATAATTAATCTGTAGAAAAATAGTTGTTAGTGGGAGCTTTATGTCAAAGCATGCATTGAAGCTGTTTAGGTAATTTTGCTGTGGTGTGTCAGCTGTGATGAAGCGCACGTTGTCACTTTTGTAGTCTGCGATAGACTTGATACCATATTCTATGGTAGTCATTGTTGGTTTTGAATAGGGATGGGTACCGAAATGCGGCATTAAATGGGCCCCGGGGTTAAATTTATTAAAGACCGTAATATCAATAGGCTCTGATGTCATCGGTTCTGTTTTCAGTACTGAAGAAATTAAGCAAATTGATTATAGTGATGATGGCAGAGAGAACTAAACGTTCAGAAGTGTGGTAACATTTCTCTAGAGTTAATGCTGACAATGCTTGACAAAGTTTCCACAAATGCAACTAGTCTTTTGCATGTAAGGGCGGAAACACAAGCTATGTGTCGAAATATAGGAAAAGGCCATCTCACGAGTATGGAGAAATGTACAGTTTTCGATTTGCCTAGCTTGTAGTTTACCTGTTGTTTCCCCGGGTGTGTTATGTAGCCAGCTGATTTGCTATGGGTGCTTTCATAAATTCAGTCTGAAATGGTCAGAGCATCATGTGAAATTCTGAAATTCACAGTTTTTTACTGATCACGGATTTAGTGATTTTGGACCAACTAAGGTTACCTCTGCATTCAGTTTTTCACTTAAAACTGAACATTACACTTGTTTTACATTTGTAACATCAGTAAATCAGTCTATGATGGTGAATTATTCAAAACATTGCGGTTTCATTTGCTGTAAAAACTAAAAATAGCATTTCAATAATCACATTATAATCTATAACTGTAACTTGTTCAAAACAATGTTGTTACAGGTTGCTCAAGAATGTTAATTTCTATACAATAGGTATGAGAAAATAAAGCAATATTGATTCAAATTTTTCTCTCTCTCTGTAAGGGCACTTTTCCACCGCACCAGGTACCACACCTTTGGCACAGTACGTTCGGTACTTTCCCTGTTCCACTGACTTCTGGTCAAATACCACTACCAAAGTTTCCCATACCTAAAGTGCCAAACCCACTGGGATACTTTTTTGGTACTTAGGTACTTTGGAGTGGGACTTGAAATGCTTTCTTTGTCGCTTTGGTTTTGCCCATAGTTGGTCACTGAAACACAATACAACCGCCATCTTGAAAACAGTTGCGAACTCAGAAAACAATGAGAAATGAAGTTTAAAAGAAAAAAAAAAGTAGTAGTATGCAGGGTCTCCGCAGATCCTTAAAAAGTATTAAATAAAATATACGGTTTTTAAGGTCTTAAAATGTATTACATTTCGGTAATTTTCGAAGAGTGGCATTAAATTTCAGCTAGGCGGAATGAAATAAAGATATCTATGTCCGGAGAGACTATTTTTCATTCTATTTCACCAGCGCACGTCCCTGTCTAACCAGCCAGTAAAAGAAGCATGTGCCCAATAGCACAGGCATCAACACTATTTAGGGGGCAGTGTTTTCCCAGTAGGCCTATATGCATGTCGTAGAAATAGACGAAGAAGTGTTTCAGAGTGGCAGACACGAGCCACGGCAAGATGGGCAAATGTAGGTTTAACGATAACTGGCTCGAGGATGAAAAGTATAGCGGCTCTTTATAAAAAACAGAATACGAAGTGCAGTGCAGAATATTTAAAAAAAAAAAAAACATTAAATTGGGGTCAATGGGCTGCAAAGCCCTTGATGCGCATATGAAAGGGGAGAAGCACAAGCGCTATGCCGACAGTCAGACAACAGCTGTCTATTCAGATACCTACTGCAAATGCAAACACTAACGTTACGCCCGTTTTGGTGTCTTCGGGACCCTGTACAAGTAATGCCTTCAGTAGATTCTCCCCAAGTACTCTGAAGGCTGAAATGCTGTGGGTTTTTCAAACGGTTAGCCGACATCACTCCTAAACGTCCAACGAAGACGTGAGCACCGTCTTCGGGGCAATGTTCCCTGACTCGGAATGTGCAAAAACATTTAGTTGTGGCAAGGACAAAACCTGTTATCTTGCTCGATTTGGACTTGCTCCGTATATAAAAAGGGAGCTTCTGTCAAGTGTGAATCAAGGCAGCTTCGTTGTCATGTTTGACGAAAGCATTGAATAGGACTACCAGAAGCAAACAACTGGATCTGCATGTCAGGTATTGGGCAAATGACAAGAGTGGTTCTCGAGTGCAAAATTGTGCAAGATAAGAATATTGAGGTTCTTTGTTGTTGTTTGGACTCTTATTCCCTTATTTTTTACTCTGTCCATTTTTTGGACTCTGTGTTTTACTTGTCATTTGCACTTTCAGCTATTTACGTACTGTTTGTACATTATTTACAGCAGTATTGTTTTGTGGTATTGAGAAGGCAGTTGCCTGATATGCACTCTATGTTGGTAAATATGCACTGACTTGTTGCTCAAATACAAATGTGCTTTTGTTAAACTAAACAGCCTAGAGTGTAGTTGATTTCATTTTTTTGCCGTGGTAATGGTCTTAATTTTTATTCTTAGAGGTCGTAAAAAGGTCTTAAAAGTCATTAAATTTGTATATCAAAAATGTGCATATACCCTGTAATGGATGCATGGCCAAATGAATAGACCCAAGCTTAAGTTGTGATCTGGTCGGAAGAAAAGATACCACGTGATCAGGTTGGCAACAAGATCTGTGAAAGCCTTGTATGGACCCATGTTCATACTAAGGTTCATGAAATTTTGAATTTTTTAGTTGACGATTGTCATACAGATAATTGCAATTAATTTGTATTTCCGTTCATTTTAGAACACTGTTATAGAGTTAGTGTAATCATAGTTTAATAATGAACATGCTCCTTATGAAGAAGAGGAGCTATTAATTAGCATGGAACATAAAAATCGCATTTGTTTGCCTTTTAAGGTTTCTAAACAAAAATTATACAGGGCAGATACAACATAAATAAGTTAAATGAATCTAGATAAACAGTTGTCATCACAGAGCTGGGTAGTTCAGATCCATAGAGTAAAAGTCAAACGAGTTGAATTTAAAGAGCCAGTCACTAAGTACTCAACTGGTTGGTTGAAACAAAATCTTGGTCTGGACTTTTTCTCTGTGGCCCTAAATTACCCACCTCTGTTACCTGATCCATACCTCCTATCCAGTTTGTATCGTACGCGTCTGTGCATACACAGCATTTTCAAGCACATGTACACTGCTTTCAAGCATATGTGCTCACAATTTCTGATAGTGCCCGAACCATTCATCCTGCCATTTTATGGCAAACCATATTGTGTACATTTACAGCAAACTAAGCTAGAAGGTAGTCTGGGATAAATATAAGTGCACGAAGAAAGTCTATTTAAAAAATATATATTTTTATTTTAAATGTGCGTGGTACAAATGGTACTATGGATCAGCTTAGAAGTGCAACCAGAAGACATCATTAAACCAGTGCCAGTCAAAGATTACGTGATAGAAAACGATGTGGAAATAGTGATAGATATGACCTGACATGAGATTTGTTTCATCCAGCTATTTTTATACGCATGGATGGAGACAAATCTAGCAATTAATATAAAACAATCATGATCAGGTGATGTCATATTTAGTGACGGGTCTAGTGAAAACAGACTAATCTGTATGCGCAAAGCAGACCTGCAGTTCTGATATAGTGCTCAGGCCTCACTATCCTGGTTGCTACTTTGGTTCTGTTGATAAGAGGTCTTTAGGCTGGGGTTAAGAACAAAGAGGTGATCTATAGGGTTGGGCTGATTTCAAATTTTTTCAGTTCTAATCTGATTCCGATACACAACTGCCAATACAGATTCAGATACAAGCTCTTTTTACTTTAATACAGGGTGTCCATAAAGTCGCTTTACAATTTCAAAAATTTATTACAAAAGCAAATGAAAAGACATAAGTGAAAATTATTACAAAATGAGATGTATATATTTAAGGTTTTTTGCCTCATTTAATACACCTCTATATGGGCACCATCAGTTGCACGAAGCACATCAAGATGGTACTGGATTTCTTGCCATGTTTGCTGTAGCAAACTCTCATCAATGGTGGCAATGGCATCAGTGACCCTCTGCTTTAGACACAAATGCAATGTGATAAAAACCTTGATAACCA
>JAAGVU020000025.1:7313952-7329736 GCA_011763525.2 Mormyrus iriodes
TGTATGTATATATGTGTATATGTATGTATATATATATGTGTGTGTGTGTGTGTATATATATATATGTGTGTGTATGTATGTATATGTATGTATATATGTATATATGTATATGTATGAATACTTTCCTGGTGTGCCTTCAGTTTACTTATACACTCTGCATATAACAAGCATTTTTTCCATTCAAGTTCAGTTTTGTTGGTTATGACCAGTATTCATCTAAAAAACTGATTTGGTTAACTCTAGTCTAGTCAGTACACCCCCCCCCCTTTGGGTGAATGCTCTAATTTATTTAGTGATCACATTTCTGACCAGCTCAGATTTGGATGACCTTTTCAATAGGTTGTGTTCAACTTTGCTTTGCTCATTCTGTCTGCAGCTCTACGAGATGACCTGTACTTTGATGCAGGATGTATTCTGGCTCTAAGTCTTGTCCATGGGGGACCACCACCAAGGTTCTTCTCTAGAGCTTTGTATAAATGCCTTTTCAGTTTTCCCAACGATAGCCCTCCGACGGTGCGAGACATGGTGGACACTGTTTTAGCAGACAAAGTGAAGAAGGTATGCAAAACAAGTTTGCAGTGCATCAGTTCTGATCTTGATCTGTTTCAAATCAGCATCGTTATGGAGGTGAAATATATTTAAAAATGTGTCCACATTTTTCCCCCCAGATAAGAGATGCCCGATCTTTAAAGGAATTAAAAGAGGCAGTCAGTTCCACTTCAGAATATCTGAAAGTAGCTGGATGTTTGAGGCAAATTAATTGCCTTTCTGACAAACAGCTGCTAGTGGATGATATTGTGACCTTTCATTTTATAACAAGAATGCAATTACCACTTCAAAGGTTAGTACAAAAGACATTTTCTGAATGAGTGTTTCATTAAAATTTAGAAATATCAGTTTTATTCATTCAAATCATCTTAATTTTTTAAAGAAGTTTTTTTCTGAGTAAAACTCCAACTGAAGGTGGCGAAACTGTAAAAATACAATGAGAATTTTAAATTTCATATCCTTACCATTCATCCATGATCACTGTATTCATCAAGGTGAAGGTTTTGTTGGGAAGATGGTGCTCTTTTGAATTTGAACTTTGAGGCACTTCAGGTAGGGAAGTACTAGGCTTTGGCGGTGTCTGTTTTTTCATTTCGTCACACCTTCTGGACATTTCACCCTGGAATACAGTATATGTCTATTAAAAAATAAAAAAGTTTTGCAGCCGCACGCGGAAAAGGTTTCACATATGCCACACATGCACCAACAGTTTATGGTGCGTACGTGGTGCATTTTATTTTTGTGGTATGATCCTACACATTTGCATTGTTCTTGGACTTTTATTTTAACGCCATGCACTACATCATCTCAACACAGCATCTCCGTTTAATAGAAAGAGAAGTTCCTGTATTTTTAACAGTATTAAAAATAATGCCTTCCACGTTTCTGAATACCAGGCCCATGATATATCATACCGCCCAAGCCTAGAAACTGGTTCACATAACACTAATGATTTTATTTTGTGTTTTAGATTTCGTGAGGGTCTGAATACTTTGGGTCTCTTTGAACAAATCCAAATGTTCCCTGGACTTTTCTGTGATCTGTTTTGCTGCTCACCTGAAAAGATGTCAGCTGGCACAATGGATAGCCTTTTCTCTGTCCAGTTCTCTGTTAACGCGGAGAAGAAAAAGAAAGAACGAGCAGTAGTGGGTTTCTGGAGGCAGTACCTACATGATTGTGAAGGTATGATACATTAACCTTTTCAGATGTCATTTTAAAGGGCTCTATTATACTCATTTTCACTGTTCATAATTTTGTTTTGTGCTGTACTAGAATAGCTTTATATGCTTTAATGTTCCAAATCACATTTTTTCCCCATATTGTACATCTCTATTCACTCTGTTTATAACTGTCTGAAATACTCTGGAGCTTTAAGCCTCAATGAGCCTAGTGTGCTCTGATTGGTCAGCTTGCCCTACACGTTCTGCCCCTGCTTGCAGTCTGCAGACAGATCCTTGCGAGTAGGCGCCCAAATAAGGGTTGTGTTATGAGATGACCTCACCATGTCATGGAAGTAAGGGCTGGAATTCCAATGAGGCGTTTCAGGTAGATTAGAAATGAGTTACTCCCTTTGATGTGTACTTTGGGCCATAAGACTTTGCACACTGTTTACTTGCACATAAAGCTATTTAACCCCCTAAAGGACACAGGAAATCTGGAAAAGCATAATAGGACCCCTTTAAATTTCCAGAATGATTCCTCCCCATATGAAACAAGTATGTTTGACTGATGCCAAGGTATTATATTTCAATAGCCTGTGTTGACTTCTTGTCTTTCAGAGGGCAGATGTGCAACAACATTAGAGGATATCCTCATTTTTGCTACCTCAGCAGATGTGGTCCCTGCAGTAGGATTTAATCCAGCCCCCAGTCTGTCATTTCTTCACCCACAGATCTCTGTAGGTGCTTTTCCTGAACGCCATCCTAGCTGCAACCACATTGTGCTTCCTGTGCTCACCTCATATGAGATCTTTAAAAAACACATGGAGTATGCAATATGTCATCTTACAATGATGCAGACTCTATGATATTTTTTGTTACTAAACAGTGTAAAGCAGGGCTGGGGAACCTGTTCCATGGAGGGCCGATGTGTGTGCAGGTTTTTTGGAATGACCTCTCAATCAGCCAGTAACTGTGGGTCCCCAGGACTGGAGTTGAGAACCACTGTTCTATTATTGGCTAATTAAGAGGTCATCCCAAAAACCCACACCCATACCAGCCCTCCATGGTACAGGTTCCCCATCCCTGATGTAAAGGGTCTTCATATGCTAGAATTTACATTTGTAAAAAATTTCTTATCTTAAGGACTTGGAATATAATTTAGTCATTTATACCGACCATGCAGTGAGCCCTTTGTGTTTTTTTTCAGCATTAATTTCTATAAACCCTGAACTCAATTCTGAGCTTTAATTAAATCATGTGATTTTTTTTTTTATTCTTGTGGATGTATGTGTATATTTATACACGTGTTAATTTACATTTGTAGTGTTATGTATATAGAGTCATGTATTGAGTAGAAATAAAATTTTTATTCCCAGTTAGATAAACATTTGTAGATTATTGAAATGTACAGTGTAGTCTTTCCCGAGTATTATTGTTTTCACCATGCTGCCATTTTTTTATTATATTTTCTTGGCCAAATCATTTTTCTGAAAGTTTCAAATGCATGTATTTCTGAAATGCAATATTAATAACTTTTAAAGAAATCTGTTACTGCTAGTTTCTTATCTTAAAATTACGCTGTAGTTTGTTGAGAATAGGTATAATGGCCAGATAGTTTTGTACAAATCAGTCCGCTGATGGCACTTTACAGATGACCTGCATCCAAACTGGGGATATCTACTAGGGCTATTTTATTTATTCTATAAGGGGTGTGGTTTTTCACATATATTATGCATGTAGTAATGCTGTTAGTTTCTGTGTGGACTTTATTTTATTTTGCTATGTTTTACTGTATTAATGCTGTGCATCCCTTAGTGTCTTGTGTTTTAGTTAATTAGATATGAAGGTTTTGAGAGGACTGATTTTAATTTTAGTGACCTAGCTTCCCATTACTATGTTCTAAGATGTTTATGTGAAGTAGCAGCTCTGTTCTTAGTATCTGAAGAAACCACCACCTAGTATAGTGTGGAAGTGTAGTATTTTAGGGACTGCAGTACATGCCCCTTCCAGCTACTTCACTATTAATTTCTTCAGTCATGCTATTAACAGAACCGAATATAAATTCATCTGGTGTAAATCTGTTTTTAATTGAAAGGTAACAGTCAAACCTATAGGCCACTTTACTCCTTTACAGAGTGTTCTGCATGCCTGGTTGAGAGCTAGTGAATTTTCCTCTATTCTGATCTTAGAGTGGGGTGGGAATGGCAAAAGTGCTAGTTGTTGAAACTGTAAAATTCTGTTACACAGTACACCAGTTTTATTTTAAAATAAAGTTAAAAGCAAGTGCATTGTTGGTGCTTAGATCGTTTTTTGACTCTGATCACCTTTTCTGCTGGGTTACTGCACTATGGAATTCACATCTAAGAATGTAATGTGTAGTAATAAAATGTAAGTAAGTTGAATAATAATATTAATAGTTTAGTAATTTTAATTTTTGGTAGACTCCTTTGTACTCATTTCTTACTCAGCTTTAAAGTGTCCTCATTACATATTTTAATCTGATTTGCTGGGTTTTAATGGGTTAATATTTGATATGAGAATTGTGTGCTTTGAATATGGATAATGGGTACATCATATCATATAAGCTTAGTTTTGAGATTAAAATTAAGAACTAGAATCTTTCCTGAATTTTCTTTGTGAGAGGCCTGATGAGATTATTCTGTAAATTTAGCCCATTGTTTCCCAACCCAGTCCTTTGAGACCCCCAGTCATTTCACATTTTCTCTCTCTCCCAGCTGAACGAGAACTCAGAGTATTTAAACATAGTCACTAAGGCTAGACCCCCACTCCCCCACCACCACCTGAAAGGAACAATGCACGCTTTTTCCTAGAGTTTCATAGTTTTTGGTTTGGAGGTGCTGATTTTCACCCTGTAACTTGGCATTAAACTGCTGAAGTGCATGTTTGAAGAGGCAATGCTGTCGAAGGTCAGTACCTACTCTAAATAAACCTAAACTTGGTGACTTTCTGGTCTCAACTCAACTTTGTTAGTCTCCACTACAGCATGTCAACATTGGCTTTTAGAGGAAAGCTGAGAAGGGTGATTCTCCTTGTAGTTAGATCGCACCCTATGGAGACTGTAGTGTCAACTACGTCACCCCAACATTTTCATCAACCCTTGCAGGCGATGATCAAAAATTGATTGTAACCAACAAGGTTCCCAAGCATCCTGGAAAACCTAGAAAATAGTCAAGCAGTTTTACAGTCATGGAAAACACATGGAAATTGTGAGGAAAAAGTAAAGTGTCCTGGAAAATCTCGTACTCTCCTGAAAAAATATTTCATCAAACGAATAATATTCCCATATGAGGTTTTGAATATGTGAATTGCCAGAATATGGTATCAACCGCGAAGTAATCACATCATGAAATAGCATCACAGTAGCAAGCAGGTTCGATGTATCAGAGCCGTATTGGAATTCTTTGGATGTAGCCCAATAGCCTAACATTAGAACTCAAGAGGCCGAAACTCCAAATAATACAAGTTATCTTTCAAAGTTGTTCTTAATATATGGATAATCTGCTAAACAGCCAGCATTAAACTTGCAACTGGATTGGGTATAAAAATTTGCTTTTGTTTTATTCATTGTGGAAACAGATAAATCTGGACCGCCGATTGAGTATGAATTAAAAATATTGTGAGCCATATAGAACCATTGGGCTCATAGTGAGACAATACTTTGAGTCACCTGTGCTAAGAAAATGCATAGGCTAATTCTTGTACAAACCATGTCACAGCTTTTACTGCAAGTAAAAAAAAAATACAATGCATTTCATGTGAATAAATTAAAAATTAGTCAAGTTCATAAATAAAAATGTCGTGTTTTTGTGTTATTGACTGAGTGGCAGAAAGGGTGGGGGGCAATTTGAGGGGCACTATTATGCGTCTTTTCACTGCTCATAGTTTTATTTTTGGGCTCTAGTGGAATAGATTTACATGCTTCAGTGTTCCAAAAAACACATTTTTCTTACACCGTACATCTCTATTCATCCTCTGTCTGAAAACCTCAGCGTATTTCTCAGTATGCGTGCTTGACTGTACTTCTCTTCTTGTGTACTTGTTTTACTTCATGTTTCCAAGATCAGGTCCAATACTAAGAACAGAAGTACAGAGGATGGTAAAAATCCCTAGATGTCATTCTTGCTTCACCTCAAATATCAAGGATTCATCAGTTGCATCCTCCGCAGACCAATCCCATGATTCATTGTGCTCCAAGTTCATTCTTGGGAGGCAAGTTAGCAAGACAACTTCTGCCAAGACCACTGGTACAATCTTTGTGTTCCTGGTACTGAGAAACACCCTCTGTTAAATCTTTAATTCCCACCCCTTATGAGTTCTGTGTGCTCTGATTGGTTACCTTGCTTGATTGCTCAGTTTGCCCTGCACTCTCCACCCCTGTCTTGCAGTCTGCAGAGGGCTGCAATTCCAACGAATCATTACAGGCAGATTAGAGAACGGTGGTTTCAGTGATGAGAGTTACTCCCTTCGGCTTGTACTTTAGGCCTTAAGACTTTGCAGACTATTTACATGCACATAAAATATGTAGTAAATATCAAATGTATTGATTGATACAAGTGAATTTTACAGTTGGAAAAATATTAAGCTCTAATATTTCCCAAATCATTTCAAGCAAAAATTGTGTGAAAGCCAGGTTATTTAAGGTTTGATGGCTGTTAATGACTATTCATTACAAATAAACTGAAAATAATTGATTAAATTGTAAATTGAATTCAGGTATTACATAATTTGGGTTAAGCCCTTTGAAGTATTAAATACAACAATTTTGATTGTGTTTGTGACTGAATGTTTGCAAGCCAATTTTATCAATGACTCAATTTCAATTTATTTCTTAGCAATGTTACTTGTATTGTATAGTTAATTTTAGAAAATTAATATGTGTATTTCCAATATCAAGTTCAAATCTATGTTTTTCTGCTCATAATGTATTCCTGCAAGTGTGTAGCAGCAATCATACACTTATGACATAACACTTGTCTTTCAGCACATTCACAGGGATGTCCTGACACCATTATTCTCAGTTAGGTTAACAGAATGGAAAATGTAATATTAAGCAGTGTATAACACTGTGCAATAGTATATTTTAAACCCAGGGCATGGTGTATTAGGCAGACACACATTTTGCATAATTTGATAATGCTTAGGTTCTTGAAAAGATGAGAAAAAAAACAAAAGAAAGCGTTGGAAATGCATGTGAAAAGGGATTACGCAATCAAGGAACAAAGCTAGAGCCTCTGTATTACAGGATTTTAAGTCTTCTATTATCTGTGCTTCACAAATGTTCCTTTTTAAAGAGCTGTTCATGGCTAATGGATTATATGATTTCCTATTGAGCACATTGAATAGGAAATTGAGAACAAATCGAAATGCAGCTAATTATGTTGGTCAAGCTTTGTCCCAGATATAATCATACTACAGACTCTGCAGTTGCTCCCCTTCTAACAAGTAACCTATATGGCAGGCCACAGACTAAACACACAAACACAAGTTACCATGGTATACAGATTTGACAACCTAATAGTATCCATAGTTTATTCAAAACAAAATGAATCATGCCATCCACATTCCTCTAAAAAGAGAGGAAGGTAAATATCACAAAAGTTATGGTCTTTCATGTATTTTAAAAATATATTTATATCAAAATATAAAAATATTCACTATCTATATGTGTGAAATAGATTTTCCCCAAATATGAAAATCCAATAATGTTTAAACAGTAGAGCTGTCATTCATAATAATGAAACAAAGAAAATCCATTCAGATCAAATTATTATGTTTCATTATCATATGAATGATTTCATTGTAATGCAAAAACATCTTGTTAGGTTCAGGCACATTACAGTTTCCTTGAACTCCCCAAAGACTGTGACAATAATGCAGATGCTCCAGACAGATTCTCTGCTCAGTTTTATTCTGTCAAAATTGAAAGTATATAGTGTGAAAGTACAAAAGACCCAAAACTAAACTTGGACTATATTTTGCCAGGTAAACGCATTCTGATAAACAGCAGGCTATGTGAAAACCATATAGTGTCTTATTTTATTTAACTTCAATAAGTTAAAAAAAACATAAAATAATTTGTGCGTGTTTAGAGAGAGAGCACAAAAGTAAATGACAGTAATAAATGGGAATTTTGGTAATGCAAATATGGTCATTCTTAACCACATTTTAACAGTATTTAGATTATTAGGGAAACACTTTCTTTCAGGCTCATATGTCTGCAATGTTGTATGAAAAAGCAGGCATTTATCCCACCTCTGACAATGTTGAATATATCACATAGGCTGAGGAGTTGCATGAAAGCAAACACAAGTGTGCATGTGAAAATTAAATCTAGACCTCACCATAAAAAAACATTAAGGTTCCCTCCCCCCACTTGTGAAAGAGATCACATGTATTAATCACTTTCAGGAGCCACCATTTCAAAATCACAGACACCTCTTGTCGGCAATGACAGGATGTCACCATCTCTACCGGGGCATGGAACTGGAGTCCCATCTGTTCCACTCCTCACAATCTGAGCTGCGCACCAGCACAGACATCTGGGCCGAGAGGGCTGGAAACGCCTGAACTTGATCCAACAATCCTGTGAGAAGAAGCACCTTCTTCCAACACCTTGGCTATATATTAACAGTAAAAATGATACCATTTCATTCTTTTACAATTATGAAATAAGTAGGCCAAATAACATTCTCTTTTTATGATTAAAAAATAAAATTACCTGATTATGTATTCTCATCACTTTTTTTTGCAAATGATGTGTTTAAAATCCTGTTAGACAAAGAGGGCATCTAAATGAAAAATTTGAACCCTTTTAAATTATATTTGGGGTAGTGTATCACTACACTTTGTAGTAGTGTTTAAATTATATGTGGAATGTAGTTTTAGTAATAATGCCAGTTTCTATTTAATAAAGCCAAATAAAAATAGATGAAATATTAGTGACGTAGCAAGCAGCTATGTAAAAAAACAAACATTTTATGCCATGTTCTTTAAGGAATATTTAAAAATGCATATAAATGCTTATAGGAATGGAATGCTTAAAGAAATAGAAATGCTTAATACATATTAAGATATGTACTGATTAAAAAAAAATATAAATTAACTATGGAGACCACAGGTCATGATGATTATTCAAATAATAGTTTTACATCTTTATAATGTCAGCTAATGCTAATGGGATAAAACATTCCCCCAATCATTTATTTACAAATAAAACGTGTAGGCTGGTATTCATCGACTGTGCCAAAATAGAAATTAGGGCAAAATGATTGAAAAAGTAGTCCGCAAACCAGCAGTGAAGAGTACCGGCAACTCTGGTAGTGTGTGATTTTGTGGTTGAATCTGTACTGGGATGTACCTGTGACTGTGACAATAAAGCTCTACTACTACTACTACTGACTGTCCTCTGCTGCCTGGAATAGGGTCCCCCTTTGACACTCTACGGGATAAGCCATTAGAAAATAGATGGATGGAGTGAGGGAAGGAAGCGTAAAAAAGATTCCAAGTATATTAGCAATTGATATTTGTAGTTTGTTCAACTATATTCACATACATACAGCAATATGTACATACACACACCATGACCCTGTAACTGAATGTAAAATGCAATTCAATTGTTACTACATTTAAAATAAAATTTGCCAAATCACTTACTGAGTTTTTTTTAATACCTTACATGTGATTTCACCACAAGATGTCAGCAAATACATTTAAAAGCAAGAGTAAGAGAACCCCAAGGACCAAATATTCCAGCTAACAAAAGTTTAACAAAAAAAATGCATGAATGCATGAGGTGTCTTTGATGGATGCTGAAATACACATAGAGTGCACATACAAATATATACATTCATGACAAATCAATGCTTATTTGCAGTGCACACAAGCAAAATCAGAAATTGTGGGGATTAATGATCGCTATTAATTTAGTATTATATTTGACAGTGCAGAAAATTTTAACAACACAATTTTGTGATTTCATGTGTTTGTTATTTTATTTCTGTTATAGCTTAAACAAAAAAGCATTTTCTACGTGTTCCAAATACAAACATATATGCCAGGTTGTTAGGGGAAATATAACATTTAGTTTTTTCCCTTTACCAATAGATGGCATTTGTGTCCAACAAACTGGGCAGCTTGAGTTAAAAATGTAAATAATGATTTATATAATATTACTTATATCACTCTCGTTTTCTGATCGCAGTTGTAAAATATATAGAGTCCGATTTCTATATCAATAAAATAACTATTTATGTTGCCAGGTTAAAGAATGAAACACTTAAGGCAGGGGTGGCCAATCTTATCTGCAAAGGGCCGGTGTGTAGGCGGGTTTTTGCTGCAACTCCCTAATTATATTACTAATTAGAGGTCTGATTGGCTGAAGAGTCCTCACACCTGGGTTTGAACAGCTGACCTAAAGGTTATCCCAAAAACCTGCATGCATGCCGATCCTTTGCGGATAAGATTGGCCACCCCTGACTTAAGTAATAGCCATTTAATTTGATTGTGTCAAATGAATGAACAGTACACTGTTTTGCCAGTTGAGTCCAATATAGATGCTCACGAAAAATACATGTTAAATAAAGCAAATATGACAATGTTTAAAATGTTTCAAATGTTACTTATATACTTGTTGTGCTACTGTATTAGACTTTGATTAGTATCAAATACATTTCCCAATGATACAGAAAAACATTCATTACCCAAAACAGAAACATAAATATTTATAAGAAAAGCATGCACTTTTCACACTAATTAGTATGTATACTACTATTGAGATGCAGTGTTATATTGTCGCATACATGAAACCATAATAAAACATAAGGACAAAATATATTAGCAGGTGAATGTAAAATACATAATACTGGTTTATTGTTGTATTTGCAAAAATCTGGCTTGAAGAACATTTCATAGCATTTCAGCTTATATATGTTCATTTCAAGCAGTGGTAATTAACGTCACAGCACCAACAACTGTTTTGTTATTTAGCTTCATAAATAATATAAGATTTAAGGGCTTTATTTCTGCCATTTGTTTTAGAAATATGAGCATATTAACCTATTTCTTTAGCAATGAAGGCAATGGGACATTTTACTGCCCCACTAAGGTGGTGGTTTGCACAGATGGATAGACAAATGAATAAATAAACAAGAAGGAAATAATTACTGTAATTATACTATAAGAGTCTGTCTATGGGAGTCCATGAAGGCGGGACTTTGGAAGAACTATTATTTCAAGAGTTTAATGATGGTGGCTTGTTCAATTTTGTGATTATTTGCTCTATTGTATTGAATGAATTGTTTTACTTTACTTAGAAAAAGCAAAACACTTTTCACTGAGGTCATGTACTGTTTGTTGCCATGGTGAATGGTATCTACTAAATTGCTATATAATTATATTAAAATCAATGAACAGGAGTAGTGTACATTGTTAGGATTTTTTTTACAAGAGCTTGTATTTAACTTGTGACATTTCTTGATATTAGATAAATGTTTTTTTTTTAGGTTTGGCCTGATATTACACAGCTGTACAATACTGAAAATTACTTGAAAACATTACAGACAAATTACCGGTACTGTTATTCTTATGAGCAGTACATTGTTTTTCTTAAAGCATGTCAAAATGGTCGAATTTGCATAGAAATAAAAATGAGTCAGCAGACTTAATATGGAAAACATGTTTAGGCATTGTTAATAATTATTAATTTGTTTGTTACATTCAATCTGCACCCTCATGTCTCAGTAGCTATAGCCAACAAGTAGGCATAAACATCTAACAAAAGAAAAATGTGATACGCTCATATTTAAATGCAGATACATAGATTTTTAAAATGATCAGTGATCAAAGGAGAACCAGTGCCTTAATTATTTTCAAGTTACAGTGGTTGGTCCGTTAGGTTTAACTACAGCCACATGGCTGCCCACAGTCTAACAAGAGAACACAGTATCTGGCATCTTTTACTATTGTTTGGGTGTCATAAGTGTCCATAATTTATGTGTTTACTTGATACTGTACCATTGCTTAAAAATCGATCTGGTGATAGTACATGCTTGTAATGTTCCACCAAATCAATTTAAGACATGGATGTTGGAACCTAAATCATCATAAGCAGATCTATACTGTATCTATACTGCAACTACACACTGAAAGAGTGCTTGATAACATTCCCAATGCCAAAATTAAATTAATTAGTTCCATTTGATTGAAATGATCCTTTATTTCCCATCTGCATAAGTACATTGGAATGCATCTCTTTGCCTACCCTGTCTTACTGTTCAGGAGACACAGACGCAGGTGAGAGTAATCTTGGGGGTCGCAGCACAGGGTCAACCAGTGTGCAGCAACCCTGGAGCTGGGGGTTAAGGGCCTTGCACAAGAGCCCATGGATATGTCACTATTCTGCCAAGGCTGGGGCCCCCGTTCTGAACTATGTAGACTTACTCTTCTGTTCCAGCTTTATGCAGACACTATGTGCTGTATTTCATTAGATAATGTGGCTTTTGACGCCTAAGGAATAGCATAATGTTTATCTGAATATTTGTTTTTATGTATATGTGGGGGTCTCCTAGATGCTGTTTTTTAAGAAGGGGAGGAAAAAATGGTTGAAGATGAAAAGACACCATACAGTAGTAGTTCCCAAAGTATGTGTCGCGACATGATTTCCAGCATAAAATTCAAAGCATTAAAAGGAGTGGTAGGAACTGCTAGAGTCTAGAGAGAACGGTCTCTCTCTTGTCCCGTTCTGTCCATTGTTTCCCCATTTGGCCAGCAGGTGTCACTGGCCATCCCATTCCTTCTGTGTTTAACACCTTTGATAGTGCCTAGTTTGCTCCGCTGATTCCCTACTATCATGGATTCAAGGCTGGCAAAAGAAATACTTATGAAATATTACTTTTGTTTTCCCTTTGTTATTATATTCTTGTATTTTCAGTATAGGTAATTTTTTTGTATCGTTGTTTTGAATTATCACTAATGGTGTTTAGTTTTGTGGTATGTCTTATTTCACACGTATTCTTACCATTCCAGTCTTTGGTGCTTGTTGATTAAACTCACCTTTTCTCGCCGCTCCTGTTTCCTGGAAATGTCAATTTTGAATCATCAAAACAGTTTTGATACATTTTAAAAAACAATGTTTGTATGCTTTGAACCATTTCATAACATGGCTGTGCACAGCCTTCTGGCAAAAACCTTGACTGCAACTATAGCAAATATAGTAGAATAAAATATTGCTACTGGTTTTAAGGACAACACACTACTACTACAACGAAGACTACATATATAAAAGCAAATGAAGGCCATGGTAGAGTACTAGGTAACACCATTACTTTACACATTAGGGACCATGGGTTCAAACCTGGACAGCATATTTGTGCTATACACATATAGTGCTTTTATAAAATAATATTTTATTATAAAACTATATTTTTCAACATTAATTGAGTTCAGGTAATAATTCTATCAAATTGACATTGAGAGTTGAAATGTAAAACGTGAAAATAATGTTCCATTCACATTACAGTAAGAATGTTCTCTGCCAACTTTGAGAAGACCTTCACATAAGGTCACATAGGCTAAAGTGCTGGGAACATTCCCTGTTAGCTTCGTTAACTAACACTATTATATTTCAAATGTTAATAATTGCAAAACTACTTGCTCAAATCAACAATGCCACAAACAACCAACATGTTAAATTTTTCCAGGTTTTTTTTTTTTACTCTTCTGGAAAGACAGCATGATGGTCACTGATGTTTTGAAACTGCTTTGCAAACCCTGCCTCAAAACCAGAAGTCTGAAGTGTGGAAATGTCGAAATGGATCAATCCTGGGTGCAGAAACTGCCATCTCTAGTGTTCCCGGTGCTTCCATTGTGTTTGAGTTCCAGCCTTTGTTAGTTTTCGTTATCTACTTGCCTGTGTTTAGTCCCCTTGCGGTCCTTTTTGTTTCTTGTTCTGTGTATTATAAAGTTCCCATTGTTTGTAAGCTGCCTACTAATTCACCATGCTGAATCATGACAGGTAGTGACTTTTCGATTCGATATCATATCGATTTTTATTTGTGGATTCAATCTGTATTGTGGTATTATTGCTACAGACCATTTCAGGTCTACATTTAAATTAAATACAAAGGCTGTAATGGTCCACATAGTCATCAGGTGCTGTTCAGTTGCATCATTTTCGGCTTGGAATGCACAACGAAACTCAATACCAGTGCTATAGTACTTGATACTCAAGCAAGACTGTAGCCATGGAGTCAACATCAGGGGGGACCAAGGCTGTAATTATAATATATATTGTGGGGACACTGTGAGCACATCTGAATTCTGGGGGGTGGGAACGTGTGTGCGTGCTTAAGCACCATGGGATCCTAATTATAGTGTGTGCTAGATATGTTGTTTTACATTTCAAATAAAGAACCAGTATAACCAATGAAAACTAACTTTGACTTATTTTTAACTAAAACTCTTTCATACAGTTTTTACACATCTGTCACTCAGATGAGTGGCTCACATGAAAATTTGATCAGGTTAGCAGTGGTGTAGTTTTGGATATTTGAGATTAAATACTAAGCTTCAGTGTATTCAGAACTCAGCAGCCAGAGTTCTCACACTCACTCACAACACACTCATCCTCTCTCAGCTCTACTGGTTACCGGTTCAGTCTCGCATCAAATTCAAAATATTGCTTCTCACGTATAAAGCTCTGCATAACCTTTTTCCTTACTACCTCAGTGAACTCACCTCCTAATCTACTAATCTCCTTGCCATTCCACGCACTAAACTTTCCACCATAGGTAGCAAGTCCTTCAGTGCCATGACCTCCAAACTATGGAACTCTCTTCCATAATCACCCCATGACTGTTCTTTCTCTTCCTTAAAATCTGAATTAAAGACATTTCCCTTCCTTGAACATTTTCCTTCTATCCTTTCCCCCTGTACTGAGTACTGATTTTTTTTATGTGTAAAGCAACCTTGGGAATGTGAAAGGCACTATATAAATAGAACTTATTATATTATTATTAATATTTGAGATCAAAGGACTGTCATACTTAATACAATTTTACTTATAAATATTAGGAGTGATGATAATAGTAAATAAGTATAATTAAAACTATGGTCTCAAAAATGTAAAGGGTCTTGGTCTTGACTTGGATTCTACCCTTTAAGGTCTTGGTCTTGGATTGGACTCTATATAAGCGGTCTCATCGCAATCACTAATAAATACATTTCTTGACATGGGTGAAACCTAAATGAACAAGTAGATGTTCAACATGTAAAACATTATGCTAATTGTGGAGTTCTTGTTGTCTGTGCAGTTAGCCATGCTTGTTGGGGCATTCTCTAAATGTCCTCTCTTCTTCGCCCTCGGATTTTTGCATTCTTCCATTTTCGCAACAGTTGCATATTAGAGACATCATCAACAAACCCACTCATTCACAATGAATTCTCTGGAATTCTCCCTGCTTCATTCACATATGGGGGTCAATTGAAAATTATCCGGAATTTGTACTAGGGAGCTAGCGGGATAAAATCAGTTTAATGTCCGATACAACTGATTTGTACATTTGCGTTCACACATACAGTCCCTCTGGGTAATGTCTAGAAAAGCTCAGGGTGGCAGTGCATGTGTGAAAGGGGTTTAAGACTGTGTGTCAGCTCTGTTATACCATTTCGGTTTTGCTGGAAACAGCCAACATGCTAGGTCATTTGAGACAACATTATTCAAGTGTGTCTATGACCAGCAAGTCCATCTCTGAGGAGGGGCAGGACCCAGGGTGAGCCAACTCATTTGGAGCTTTAGCTGAGGCCAACATGAACCAAGTAATTCAGCTCAATTAATTTTTATATAGCACCTTTCACAACAGAGTCACCCCAAGGCATTTTACATGGGTGTGCTGTGATACATTACAACATCTTTAAGACAGAACAATACAAAAACAGGGTAATGGAAAGACAAAGAAATGAAAGAAGAAGAAACTTCTTTTTGGACAACGTAATAATGCTGGTGATATAATAAGAGGCCAATATTGCAATATAAAACTATAATGTACACTATAAATTAG
>JAAGVU020000025.1:7358222-7380752 GCA_011763525.2 Mormyrus iriodes
CACACACACACACACACACACACACACACATTCTGTATATATATATATATATATATATATATATATATATATATATGTGTGTGTGTATATATATATATATACAGATTATTAATTTATCTTCTGTTTTGTGGATAACATTTTTTTTATGTTATATTATCATTCGTGATTAATGTGTATTAGCATATGCATGTGACACCTGTATATTTTTGTTTAATATGTGGTGCAGTACTAATATTGCAGTGTGTACTATACAACCAGAGAATTACTTTTACGGTGTATGTCTATGGTAATGTACATATATGCATTAATGCTGCTGGTTTTTAATAATGTGTCAGGTGTATCTAAAGTTGCTGTCCAAATCATTTATTGATATACTGTCAGAATAAGCCTTTTTCTACTATGCAACTGTCATCTTCATAAAATTTATTCATAGTGACTTTAATGCCCATTTTAGGAAAAACATTTTTTGCTGATGTTTTGGTTAAAGTTGAAATTTTTGTGTTTTGAATTGAAATTCGGTGTGGCATTATATGATGCAGTGTATGCTGAAACGAATGAACCTCAAAAACTATAGATAGTACATACACCACCATTCATAAGTTTGGGGTCACTTACAAATTTCCCATGGAATAGCCTTCAATTCTCAGATCAACAATAGACTGTTGAGTTTCAGATGGAAGTTCTTTGTTTCTGGCCATTTTGAGTCTTCAATTGAACCCACAATGGCTGATGCTCCAGACACTTAAATAATCTAAAGAAGGGCAGTTTTATTGCTTCTTTAATCAGCACATCGATTTTCAGCTGTGCTAACATAATTTCAAAAGGGATTTCTAACGATCAAATTTGCCTTATAAAATGATAAACTTGGATTAGTGTCTTCGGACCACAGGACTGATGGTAGTTGAAAATCTACATGTATGCCAATGTAGATACATTAAAAACAGCCATTTACAGCAACAATAGTCCTTTACAACATCAACAATGTCTACACCATATTCCTGATTAACTTGATGTTATTTTAAATTAACAAAAAATGCTTTTCTTTTGGAAACAAGGACATTTCTAAGTGACCCCAAACTTTTGCACAATAGTGTATGTAAAAGATTACACTGCTCTACTGGAAAGAAAACAGCTGCTAATTCACTGTGATGTAGACTGGCCAGTAGTAAGTCTACAAAACATTAGACTGTTTAAATGATAGGTATAGATGTTCAGTATGTACATTAAGAATAAAAACTATATGGTTTTCTATTTCGGTAAGGTTGGCCTCAAACTGTTTTAATGATACTTATATGACTGATTTATTAGACTCTGGATTGTTGTTTAAAATATTACAGGAAATTTATCTTAAAAGATATTGGCTAAAACATATTATTCGGTGAAACCTGTAAGATTTTCCTAGGGAATGTAATGATGCAATAATGTTTTAATATAAAGATTCTAATTCTGACATCATTTACTAGCTCTCCAAACTGGGAAAGCTCCTTATCACTGGAAAATGTTTGACAGTAGAATATGGTACTGAAGCAGCATCTGAGATTATATGTGATTCCTGTCCTCCCCTAAACTGAGTCTAAAGCAGCACTAAACAACTTCTTTGACTTCTGTTGCTCAACAGCCTCCCCCAACAACCAACACAATTCTTCCATCCAAACAGAGCTAGAATTATACAAGCTAATTTAGTCAATTAAACACAGGTGTGATGCTAATTCCTCTCTCCCACACTGAGCTCCCGGCAGCAAAAATAGCATAATTACACATCCGTCCTCCATTACCTTCTTCTCCCATACATCAGTGCCTGTCTTTCCAGACACCTTTTCAAATCCCTAAATCTATGCTAAACTGCAGCTTGTCTTGATAACTTTTTGTCCCTTTGTTTCTTGTTGAAGCAAAGCACTGCCTGTAACAAATTCAGACATTTCCTCTAGCATCTTGTTTTAAAGTTGCCAGATGCAAATCTGAAAAACATAAGTACAGCAGACACGGTACTGAACCCAAAGGATGCAAGTTTCAATGCAAATTTTCACTGGTTTTCAGAAACTCCGAAAGATATTCTGAGGACTACATACTAAATACTGGATTATTAGGGTAGAGTCAATATAAAGTCGTGTTATATATATATATATACACACACATATATATGTATATATATAAACTTAGACAATGTCTGATTTTGTGAGCCTATTCAGGGTTGAAAATGTATACTGTCTGCTGTTTGGCCATGATTTAGTGAGTGGAATGGAGTTATTCTTTCATAAATAATAAAAAACTTTAATTTTTATAGGCTTATCAATGATGATGATCAGTATGTTAAGATTTGTTTACTTTTCTCTATTATTAAAGAGAAAAATGGCACAGGACATCTGGAAGCTACACATCTAATTACAGTGTTTAACTAAAGCAATGCTCTTTGACCTAAAATTACAAGCAATGTAATCAACATATGCTGGTAAATTGGGAATACACTGGATGTGATGAAAATCTTATCCTCGTTTACTTACGTTACTGTATCTTTCACAACTGACTTTCTGTCTTTTGCATTTAACTGGTATAGACATGTAAATCAGTTGTTTTTCATTTGGATAGCTTCCCATAATGCCCATTCCAAGCAGAGGAAAAAGATTGTATTGAGGGGGCATTGCCTTTTTCAGGTGTTGCTAGTCACAAATTAGCAAACTTTGTCCCCAGTATAGCTAAACAAGTACTCATATATGCCTAATAGCCCCTTCCCCTTATCGTGTGGGAAGGAATACACTTTTCATGTTATTTTGCTATTATTATGTGTTACTACAGTATACCTACTATGAGGCTAGAAGCCAGAACACGTTTATTCTTCTTCTCTTATAAAAAATAGACATGATTATTAGGCTGTGGGAACTGTGAACTAACCTCTGAAATGGAAAGCTATGTGAGATTTTCCCTTGGAAGAAGTCAAATTAAATGATACATTCCCTAGTTAGTAGTTGCTTTCAATATTCAGAATGCTGTGGGGAATAGAGGATTGATTCTCACCCAGAGAGGATGGCTTCTTGATGCACATTTGTAACAGCTTGTGATATCTCATCTCATGTGGGTTGAAGAAATTGCTGTCTACACAAGCCAAATAATTCTGTCTCTTTGACCCCAAGGACAGGCGAGTCTAATTATCAGCTACAGTGCTCTACTCGCTGGGGTCTCCATGTCGCCACTCCGGCCTTGAGTTGTCACCCCCTTGGTGTCCCTCAATGAAAATTGAGTTGTCTACAGAGTGATAAAATGTGCCTGTTAATCTGAAATGTGGCAAATCCCAGAATCTAGAAGAACGCCTGAATGCCAATGGAAAAACGAAACACAAGGGGGTTGTTTGCTAGTGTCTTTGACTTTTTCTTCTGAATAAATCCAAATCAGACATTTAACATTTGCTGTAAATATCATGTTAACATAATTACAACTACAAAGCAACAACAACAATAACAACAACAACAACAACAATAATAATAATAAATTACATATCTCGCCCCTTCTTACATAACTCTCCTACCTTGATTAAGGTAAGACTAAGGCTTGTGATGAATCTGACACAACCATCCAAATAAAACAGTGATCTGGGAATAAACATCACTTTCTTAATCAGCAAACATTCTTACAACTGACGTAGTTTTAGGTTTCAAAGTAATAAAATGATGTATTGATGCATTTATTATTGTTCGGAGCATTCAGACCATTTGATGTTTTTGCAATGAACTACAGTTTCTCATCCTCAGCTGTCTGGAAGTGGTCAGGGGAAGGCAAAGTTACTGTCTGTCATTTCACAGTGGCTCATATGACAAGTTGAATATAATTGACTAATGTGTTATCTTAGAAGAAGGTTGACTTTTTAAATTATGTAAAAAAAAAAATAGAAAGCATACTGCTAAAAAAAGAGAAGGCAAACCAGATCTTGGTTTCAGCAGCTTTCTTATTTAACCTTTTCATAGTTTCGTCTGATTTTATTTGCTTCCATTATTGCTAGTTTGAAAGTCTCAGTGGTTTTAAAAATTCATTTACCAGAAATAGAGAGACATTGTTGGTCTCCTGTAGTAGCAGTGATTGGTGTGGATGCTACAAAATAATATGCGGTATTAATTACAGCATACAGTGCACATCTATTATACTTATTAACTGCATTATTGACACAAATGCATTTTTAACTTTTTTTCATTTGTTCCCCTATTTTCAAACTCTGGTATAGTCATTTAAGTATTTTTTAACAATTAACTTATCAATATTTTATTCACTCTAAATATATTTATTCCATTTATGTGTTGGAAACATTTTTAGCCATTTTGCCCTACAGCATTCGCAGATATAGTAAATTCTATACCTCCTCCCGTTTTTAACTGCACAAATGTGACTTTTTATGTAACCATAATGACTCCTCTTTATAATGAATTAATGAACAAGCTGTATAGATGCATGCATGAATTTTCCAATGTGCTGTTCAGTAAAATCTAATTTGAGAGAAAGTGGCAACCCAGCTGTTCTTTTGATAGAGATTAACCAAAACATGGATTCTTTCAACTAAACATACATAGTCCATCTTCATCTACACATGAATGGACCTTTTGTTGTAGGCAGGGATGTAATTAAAAAACAGTGTGCGGAGGTAGGGGTAATTTACAGTCAGTTTCTTGAAACTCTGAAAGCAGGTACTGAAGAATGATTGCAGCATACACAGGGCCTTCGGCAGTGCATGTCATCGCTTTGTTTCCCCTTCCAGCCTCTGCCGTGCAGATGAGCTTAGACAAAAAAAAGAGAAAAAAACATATTTATTATGCAAACAAAAAAGATGAATATTCCACACATTAGTATGCAATGGGTAAATCAGTTGTGTAAGTGTTTCATAGCAACCACTCTTGGAAGGGCAGGAGGAGGATCTTTGCTGTGAATGGAGATACAGATGCAGACCGGTAGCAGAGATTTAGACAAACTAATACAGTTATATGAGTAATGCCAAAGCGGGAATACTGCAGTTGGAGACAGTCCAGGCAGACAACTTGTACTAATGGGCAGAGAGGGGAGGCATGCTTTATTGTGATAGTATGGATAAGCTAGTCTATTAAATAAAATATTTAAGCATCATTTAATTGAAAAAGATTTTTCAATATATTTTATGAGTAAAATATATAGATTTTTTTTAAAACAGTGTTTGGAGGTAGGGGTAATTTACAGTCAGTTTCTTGAAAGTCTGAAAGCAGATACTGAAGAATATGTGGTAGTTAAACCAGGGCCGGATCAGGGCCGGTTCTAGGCAGGGGCACGGGGGGGCAATGCCCCACCAAATGCTCCGCATGCCCCACTAAAGCCAAAGATGCGACCCACCAACATCTCTTATTGCCCCCCATTTCATACAGTCTAGAATCGGGCCTGGGCCGGATTAAGAGTATTAAGCGCTAATGGGCAAATGCACATATGACACCACTTCAGAAAGA
Source organism: Mormyrus iriodes (assembly GCA_011763525.2). Classification (NCBI taxonomy): domain Eukaryota; kingdom Metazoa; phylum Chordata; class Actinopteri; order Osteoglossiformes; family Mormyridae; genus Mormyrus; species Mormyrus iriodes. Next base: position 7,363,673 of record JAAGVU020000025.1, read on the forward strand.
AAACAGCTGATTGGTGGCCCTCAAAATTCAGAAATGCATCTATCAAACAGGAAAATGTCACATAAGCTTTTCAGTGAGTGCTATACAAGGTTATTATTGTTCACCCTGGCCAGGATGGCCTGGAGCATTTACCATTAACACGGCACATATACACTAATGTCAGTTTAGAGACATGTCTGTGTATTGCGGGAGAACAAGGGGCAGTGTGTGTCAGTGTGTGGCTCAATCGGTTAAGCGTCTGTGCCTGAGATCGGAAGGTTGACCATTCGAGTTTGGCCTTGGTAGAATAAATACATGCCTGTGGGCCCTTGAGCAAGGCCCTTAACCCCCAGCTCCATGGGTGCTACTGCAGGTGGTCACTGTTTGCTGTCACCTACATGTGTATCTGTATGTCATGGATAGCAAGATGCGGTAGGCAAAAGAGAATTTCCCCACTGGTATCAATAAAGTGTTCTTGTTAATGAATACTAGAACAAAAGTTAAAACAAACCTAAAAGTATAATTAAGACATAAAAAGTAAAATTAAAACACCAAGTGCTGAAATTTATTGAAAATGAAAAAGCTGAAAGGAAAATTAGTGGTTTCTATTTTAAACTTTTTTTTAAATTTAAAAGCCTGCCTATAGGCTAGCAGCCTATATTAACCTACTAAATGTCCCTCCTCTAAGGAATCAATGTGAAGAATCTCAAATAGACAAACTCACGTATGCCCTTGTAAGATTAAACCATGTTTCGGGTGAAGAGATTAGATTCGGGATGGGCAATACCACTGAAAATGACAAAAACTTAAAGATGCACAATATCGGTGTCAGGCCAATGTGTCAATCTTGGCCTATATTTAAACTTTATCAATATTCAAAGTAAACAGCACCAGAGCCAAAGACACAACTCCTACAATAATAGTGATGATTGCATTGGACATTCAGTCATTTTCCGTAGTGGAGGACGAGGGATTTTACTGCCTTATTCATCACCTATAAGAGGTCTCAAAGTACCAGCTCACGACATGTTTATAATTTGTTACAAAACCTTGTCTGCAGATGGATATTTCGTTTTCCATAGAATGAAAAACAATGTAAAGTCTTTTTGCTAATCTGCCTAATAGTTAATGTTCACATATGTGTAAGGCGTAAACCACAAAATATGTATCTGTAAGCTCCCCCCCACACAAAGATTTGACCACCATCCCCCTTGAAATATTTTTACAACTTGACCACTAGGGATGACAAGCAGGTTGCGTAAATCGCTGGCCTTTATACTGCTGGCCACTACAAGAGTTAACAGTCTGCTCCTTGAACAGATGGACACTGATACAACACAATTGAGAATAGTTTTAGAGATATATATTTCTATGTTTATACCCAATTGACATCCGGTCCAAAACAATTTATTCCTTAGCTCAACAATTTAATCCAAAGCCCAGTAAAAATACAAAATAAAATTAAAATGGTTAAAGCTAATAAGTAAGCTAAAGCAAACTAAGTGAACTAAAGCTAAACTGAAGAGGAAACAAAATTGAAACAAAGAAATACACACGCACACACACACGCACACACACACATATATATATTCCAAAAAAAAAATAAAAAGGAACCTAAAATACCTTGGTGCCATATTGAAAGGACAATTTGTAATCGTATTCAATATACTAGACTGTAAATAGCAGTAACTTGTTCGTGATTGGGACAGGGGGTGGCTCTGCTTAGTCCCTACCAAGGCCGAGGTGCCCCTGTCCAAATGCCCATATGGTTAATCCAGGCCAGGGTTAAACCCACAGATTCCAGATTTTGGTGCTTTAGGCCATGATTTTTAAGAACTTTTGTGTGGCATGGTGGCTCAGTGGGTAGCAATGTTACCTCACACCTCCTGGGTTGGGGGTTTGAATCTTAATTTTGGTCTGTGTGTGTTGAGTTTACATGTCATTGTGTCATGTAAGTTTCTGTCCACAGACATGTCTCTAAACTGATATTAGCGTATATGTGCCCTGTGATTACTTGCCATCCTATCCTAGGTGTGCACTAGCCTTATCCTATTTTCTGCCTTGTAAATGCTCCTTGCCATCCTAACCAGTTTAAAATATGAATTGACTGCTTATTTTTAACTGGTGCTGACTGGAGCATATACAACCTAGAGATTTTCAGGTGTGAAAACCCAGCACCAGCTGAGTTTTACAACAAACATGTCTGTATGCCTTCTGCCCTCTCATAATCATAAACATCTGGTGCTCATGAAGCATCTGAGCTATAATGACCCATTACGACACCTGAAACCAGAATTATCAGCATCTGCCCTTTTCTTATTGAATTATTTTCATCTTTATATTAATCTTTATTATTATATACATGCCACTAATAAAGTGCAATATTATTCTGTACATAGGTGCTGAGTCCTTTTCTCTCAACAGAGACATAGGACTATAGATGTATAAAATGTTCAGTATTCAGGTGCTGTCCATGAAAATGGTACAGGTTACTCTTCTGAGATTTATGTAATAGACCTAAAGAAAATGTTGTTGCAGGAATTTTGACTGGGTCTTGGGCTCATCTTAAGTGTGGCTAGAGACGTAGCGAGAGCACATATAAGTCATTACTGACACATTCTCCACTGAGTTACCCAAACTTACCCAAGGTTGGCAAATTGGTGAAATAGACAGTGAGTGTAGTGCAGAAGAAAAATAGAGAGATAAAAAATATCGGACTTATTCCCTAAAAAATGTATTGGTGTGAAAAGTGGCACTGTAATTATGCATAAAATCTTTTTTAGTTTGGTTGTAATTTACAATCAAAATATAATTATTATAATTATTTAAATTATCTATATATTGCATTGCTTGACCTTATTCATTTAAAATTAAATGTTTTTGAGTAATTTCTTGAATGATGAGGTTTAACAAATTAACTTAGCAAAACACAATATCTGAACTTTGGAGAGAGAGGAAAAGCACTCTGTCTAAATTTTAATTTATAGTTAGAGTCCTCAGATTTAAGTGAACTGCTCTAAACTTTGCTTCCAATGGCGTATCCTGGGCGGGGTCATAGCTTTTTCCATGACTGTGTTTCATTATTATTGAGTAAGCCAAACATAGCTAGATTCTTCACCCATTTAGGTCAGCTGGTTAGTTTTTGTGTCCCATTCCTGATATTGTCTGCCATACAGACATTCCTAGAGATTCATTATAATCAGTATTCTTAGTAAAATGTTTTAAAATGAATACATCTGAAATTCCATTTATTTTTTATATTTTAATACTTTGGTGCAAATATTTTATAAAAGTGATATTGTACTTAATTCTGTAATATCACAGTCAACAGTTTACATAAATGCAAGTCATCAGAGATGAATGTACATGGTTAATTAGCAATAGGCTACAAATATTATTTTCACACTACTCAAATTTGTATACTGATGTATTATTACTAGTTAATGATTTTTACTTCTTTTATGGTAAAATTTGTTACTGTTCATGGAGTTTGTGGTAAAATCCAGATATCATTTTTGTAAATTTGCATGAATATAGGGAAACTGAATAAAATTCTGTTTCCTTATCTCAATTTCCTTGTGTTGTTTATTGAAAATATTTAAAAAACAAGTAATAAATGCATTCCATGTATAGTGGATCACACCATTATTCCATGTTAGCTGATTATGCCTGAAAAAATATTATACATCTTAGTATGAGATAGTACAGCAATTAACAAAGAAGGTTCTGCAACAATTAATTCAATATTAAGAATAAACAAAGGAGCTGAGTACAAATGAAAAGTGTTATGACTATTTTTTCAGCAGCAGATGTTTGATAGGCACCGAAAGCACATTCATCTGATTCCATTATATCCAGTCAATCATCAGGTACTGCTCCTAGATACTGGGCAGTATCAAGTCTTTAAAAACATTAGTGAAGCACCATTTCACAAAATGCTATCCATAAACTGCCTAATAGCAGGTTTTATTCTAATGTGGACAAATGTGGTTAACTTGCTGGTCATTACATTAGTACATTTGTGTAAAAATTACTTTCCTTTCTGGTTTGCAGAAAGTTTTCAGTGCTTAACTCTTGGAAACCATTGTCACATGCTCCATTGTAATAATCTTATTTTTATTAATTTATTAATACCAAAACATATGTCTTACAGTAATATTGTGTATTTGCATAATCTGATTTTTTTCATTGGAATTTGGTAAAGTTGTGTGTGTGTGTGTGTGTGTGTGTGTATATATATATATATATATATATATATGCATACATACACACCAACACATATATACTGTAATAATATTATATATACAAGGACATCTACTGAAAAATCCAAATAAAAGATGTTTTGCAGTAATATTGTGCATTTGCGTAATCTGATTTTCTTCCAGGGAATTTTGAAAAGTTCTGTGTGCGTGTATATGCATACATACACAGCAACACATATATACTGTAATAATATTATATATACAAGGACATCTACTGAAAAATCCAAATAAAACATAATTATCATAGACTGTTTGAATTAATCATACGCAATTAATGAAGATGAACTATGAACTGGAATTGTTCATGTTGGCATATAGTGAGGCGATGTACTTAAGTAAGTGACAGGACATGGCTTCTAACACTGTGTTATGTGGGTTTGCAAGGCTGTCAGATAGAACTGTAAAAAATGTGTCACAGATGTCCCTAAAGCTGTAGAGCTGAGTGAAAAAGGACTGGCTTATCATGCTTGGTCTATTAAAAGAAAATGATCTGTATGTGGTGGAACATTCTGAATTTCCACTCGACAGATGGTGTTATGGTAGAAAGCAAATTGAGAAATGCTTTAATTTAAGCTTTGCAAAATACACTTTAAAAATGAAATAAACAAATGCTTGATCCTTGCACACAACACAAATCTAGGTTTTATTTAGTACATATGTAAGGCTTCTCTAGTTTACTTAAAAAGATGAAAAAGGAAGCTTGTGATATGTTAGAAATCCTTCTGGGCTTATTTACATTATTTCACCATTTACTGACATTGATACGTATTCATAATTTATATTTATTCATTTTACATATAACATGATAAATTACATAACATCTATAATAATTGATTCTTTATAAGGAACATGTTAGTGTAGTGTGTGTGCTTTGTGTTGTGTCATTCCATGTATCTTCCCATTTCAGAGACTGAGCACACAAGGGGTTTAGATCAACACTTTCATAATGGCATGTTTTTTTTCCTGCTACCTTTGTTTTTATCATTTATTATTGTCCATTTTATGGCTTGTCATATTTTCCATGAATTGAACTAAATTCCTCTGAATTATTCATCAGTTTTCAGGAGATTACTAAACCACAGCTACATCATGTGGGATGAGGTTCAAGTTGCCTGCAAATATAGGCCACACCAGACCTTCAGTTCCACGCTCCTAATCCAACTCGACATAAATAGCTCTCAGCTATAGTTACAGAGCTAGCATCAGGGCAAAGAGAGCAATTGTTTTCATGCATTTAATTGTCTCATTCAGGTAGACAAAACAGCGCAGTCTATTTCAGGAATAAAGGATTTTCTTGAATTGAATTGCAATAGTTCAACTTTAGTAAGTAAGTAGTAAGAACTTTACTGTAGTTTTTTCCCCTGAACATTTCACAATAAAATTCCATATTAAGCAATAAAATGAACTTGACTCTTTCAACTGAGCATTATGTAATAGTTACGGGTACTACTCATTAATTTTCAATTCACTTCTCCTTTCCTCCTGGTGAGTTTTGTGGTCTAACAATGCTCGTTAAATTTAAAAAGATAAGAATTAAGTGATACAAGGACTTAGTGGTACTACTAATAGCAGTACAACTTCTCAGCATACTAGTGTTGCTACTACTATTCCTAATAACATATTCTTAATCAAAGCGGCAGGGGTCTTAATGACGCTTCTATCAAGGCCATGGGGCATAACTGGGCCGGGTACTGCAGGTGGGTTAAGTTGTTCTGCCAGGTTTTTCATGTCCCGGTCTAATGACAGGAAGACTACAGATTCGACCACAGGCAACTCATCTACTCCCCTGCTGGAATTAGTTAATGACTTTCCAAACCTTTCAAGTCCTTATTAAAATACTTTAGGCCATGGCCTGCTCCTATGTGGTTGGAGTAAAGTATAATTCAGACAAACTGTAAAGTGACCAAGACCACCTCTATTTATTCTGCTTCCTATTTTCACTTTGATAATCTCATCAAACAGTATTCTCTGGTTTTGTTTCTGCTTTGACAATCTAAAAAATGAATATATAAATAAAAATATATGTATATATATTTTGCTAGCTTGGGTAATACAGCAATAGTTTTTTTGTAGATTCTGCTAACTGTCTGTCATTATCCACATGGGAGGTGCTTCCTTGTAAAACAGCTGTGTGTGAACTGGGTTCCATTTAGCATGCAATAACTGTAGCATACTTCTTGGAGCTGGAAATCACAAGGCTATGCTGTTAAGTAATTAAATGTTTCCAAAACGTTCCTGCTGCATCACAATATTTTTATCTCAATGGAAGGTGATGCCCCTAGAAAATGAAATACTTTGTACACTAAACCCAAATTTTAATTTTTTTCAACATGGAGTTTACCTGCCCTCATTCATTTTGAGAGCAGTGTAGTAAGACATATAACTGTTTTCAGCTATATTTTCAGTGTAGTCCCACTGTCTATCCAGTTTCAGTAACTGATTTATCAGTTTCAGGTTTGTTGATAATGTCTATTTAATTAGCTAAATAGGCAATATATGTCAACATTAATTGTTTAAAGGGGTGACTGTTCTTGGAAACAGAGAAGCACAATAAATGCTTTATGTAAAAATATATTAAACTGAAAATAAAAATTAAATTTAAACAAATACACAACGAGGTTAAGGGCTAAATAAGGGTGGCCTCACTTTTCCAGCACGGGGGATTTGAGTCGTGATCCTGTGTAAAGCTTGCATGTTCCCCTTATGTTGGGTGGCTGTTCTGCGGATACTCCAGTTTCCTCCTGCAATTAGGTACTGTGTGATTGTTTGTGTACACACTGTGATGGACTGGTGTCCCATTCAGCAGATGTTCTGGGTTAGCTCCAGGTTAACTGTGACGCTGTCCTGGTTAAGCTGTTGGAAGACAGATGGCTAGATGGACTACCAAAACAAGGGTCTCCTTATCTTCATAAACTAGTCTTTCAGTAGGTATAACAGCTGCAACATCTCCTCACATGGAAATTGTAACTGACTCATGGTGAATACTTTGATACTAACAGAAGGGATTTCTGCATCATTACAGTTTTGTCCCTTAAGTGAGATCCACTTTGCAGTTTATAAGAAATGCCTGTGTAATGTGATGACACCGTAAGAACCGCATCATGACAGATTTTTTGACCCTTAAGTAAAGTGAGATAATCTTATAAACTGACAAGTGTAACATAAATGCCTAAGTAATGTCATGACCAGAGGTTGCTTAGACCTTGTTGTCCATCATTTTGACTGATAGGGTCCAAATGATTATTAGTGGTCATTTTCATTTTTTATGATAAGACATTTAGTTGCATTTAATCTTTGTTCATTCATTTTTTCATAAAATACATAAACTTACAGGTTACACATTTATAAGGGCATGGAGAGAAAAGATGAACAACGATAGGGGCCATGCAGTCATGTGAACATCATACGAAGCAGATGAATTTTTATTTTTCCCCCACAGTGACAGCAGAACATTAGCTGCTGCTGCCTGATAAACGAGTTCCTGGGCCATTTTGACTGGGAACCTTTGAAGCTCCTGGTCACTTTCATGTGTCGTTTTCCCATTGCCCAACAGGAATTGTGGCCTTTATGGTAAAATAAGCATGTGAGACACAAAAAGCTCGTAGGTTAAACTTCACACGTGGAATTTCATACTAAACTACAAAGCCATCACAACACAATATAGGATAAACAAGTAGTTTTATTAGCTATTTGCTAATTATTGGGGTGATGTATCGCAAACAAAATGAAACACAGCCTTTTATTTATTTACATAAAATTAATGCGATTTAATCAATTATTAGCGCAGGCGAGCAGAACACAAACATCAATGACCCAACAAGGGAGCACAGGACTGGGGAACTCTTATACACTGGAAAGGTAGGAATGAACGAGGGGCACCTGTGGCTGGTTAACAAGGGGGCAGGAACACAAGGTAACCACAACGAGTAACAGGCGTGGCTGATTAGCAGCCCCACCTGCGGGAAACACAAGGAGTAAACTGGTAGGGTGGGGCTGGATGTGACAGGACCCCCCCCAAAAGGCACACACTCCAGGTGTGCAATCTGGACAAAGGGAGAGCCAGGGGAGCCAAGGACAGGATGGGCACACAGGGTCCAGACACGGGGCGAGGACAGGGACGCCAGACCAGGGCAGGACGGCAGACGCTGGATGGAAGATCTGAGGAAACATTGGGACCAAAAGGGGACACTCGGACAGGGACGAACACCCGGGCAGGACTAGTGACACTAGATGGAAGACCCAGAGAGACAACGGGGACCGAGGGGAGAACCAGGACAAGAACTAACACCAGTGGTAACCACAGAATCACGACCCAAGACCATAGACTAGACAAAAGAGGACCAGGGACCATATGGGGGATGCACACCATGAGAGGGGACCAGGGGGAAACAGATCAAGGGCAGGAAATGGAGACAGAGGAACAAGACCAGGGACAAAACGGGCTGGACGGGAATGCGGAGGACACCAGGAGGGGATATCAGCGGGGAGTGGAGAGACCAATTGACAGGGCGAGAGTCTAACAGGGGAGGAACGACGGATAGGGTGAACACCAGGAACTGGGACAGGAGCACTAACAGAGGGAGCAGGGGCAAGGGACCAGGGGAACACAGAGGAGGGACAAGAGACAAGGGACCAGGGAGGAAGACATTAGGGGCCTGAAGGGGAACCCCGGGAACCAAACCAGGGACCAGAGGGACCTGGATGTGAGCATGGGTAGGGACCGGAGGGACCTGGAACGGAGCATGGGGGACGAATGCAGGGACCGGAGGGACCTGAAAGGGAGCAGGAGTCTGGCACCAGCCCTGAAGGAGAGGACCGGGAACCGAGGACAGGGACCAGAAGGGAGGAGGGACACTTGAGGGCCCGAGGGAAGAAAGGCACTTGCAGGGGAAGCAGGTGTGGGTGTTGAGAATGAAGGGGCCGGTTGGGAATGGTGCGGGGAGCTGAGGACACTGGAGGACATGGACTTGGGGGCGACGAGGAGACAGCACGACTGGAATGAGGGGATGACGAGGAGACGGAGCAAGGGAGCGACGCGGAGACCACGGGCACAGAGCTGGAGCCAGGGAGTGACAGAGACCTCAGAACTGGAGCGGGAGCTAGGGGGCAGCACGGGGACCATGGGATAGGCACGGGAGCCAGGGGGCGACGCGGAGGCCGCGGGCACTGAGCCAGGGTGCGACGTGGAGGCCATGAGACCAGTACGGGAGCTAGGATGGCACCGTGCTTGCCCTTGTCTTCCCTGGCAGGAAACCGAACACCAGCCGAAGACTCGGCTGGGCTGCCCAGGGCGTCGCCCTTTGGCACCCCCGGGGACCACGGGAGCCAAAAACATGGGCCACTGGTCCCAGGGGTCCCACTCCAACTCCTCATGGGGGTTGTCTTCCTGGCCTAGCTCCCCCCAGCAGGCGAGGAGATCGGGGCCCCAGACAGCCTCGGGGGACTCGGCGGCAGTAGGTTCCCTTGCGCAGGGCTCTAGCAGGGGCCGTCCAGGCGGCGGGGAGCCGGCGGGCAGGGGCCATCCAGGCAACAGCGGCAGGCAAAGCAGCAGAAGGGACGACTTGACGGGGCCCTCACATGGCAGGAGAGGCGGCGCCTCGATGGGGCCCTCGGGAGGCAGGAGAGGTGGTGCCTCGACGGGGCTGCAGCGGCAGCAGCAGGTTCCCCTGCGCGGGGCTCGGGGGCTGCAGTGGCGGCAGCAGGTTCAGGGGGGAGCCCTCAGCAAGAGGGCTAGGCTGAGCCACGCCGGCAGCCGCCATGCTTCGGGTGGTGACAAGCTGCCGCACCCCCTCTTGGAGTGCGCCCAGCTTCCCCGACAGGGAGCCGGGAGTCACTGCCGTGAAGTCCCCAGCCAGACTCTGGCACCTCACTCAGAGGTCGGGGTTGCCCTGGACCTCGGGGCTGTTCCGTAACATCCAGAACAGCCCCTGGAGGACAAAGTCACCAGGGAAGAACAGCCTCATCATGGAGACCCCTCAGAACCCCACAAGCCCTGCTCATCCTTGTCCGTCCCATGTCCCGAAGGTAGGGACCCCCACGGAGGGAGCACTGGTTATGGGGGCAGCCAGCCAGCACAGACCGGGATCCGTTGTCTCCCAGTTTTCCGGGAGATGCCGCCGGCCTGTGGGGTCCGGCTGCCTCGACCCTGCCATGGATTCCGCCAGATAGGGATCGAGGGAGAGGACTCCCAGCAACAACGGAGGCGGGGAGTCCAGGGCTTGGTTGTGGTGCAGTCGTGTCATTCTGTCATGTCAGCGGGGATGACGACAAGGCATGACAGAGGCAGAGAAGGAACAAGCTGGACGGGCAAGCGTTAGGATCACCCCATGTGGGTACTGTACTAGCACAGGCAAGCAAAACACTATAACATCAACGACCCAACAAGGGAGCACAGGCCTGGGGAACTCTTATACACTGGAAAGGTAGGAATGAACGAGGGGCACCTGTGGCTGGTTAACAAGGGGGCAGGAACACAAGGTAACCACAACGAGTAACAGGCGTGGCTGATTAGCAGCCCCACCTACGGGAAACACAAGGCGTAAACTGGTAGGGTGGGGCTGGACGTGACAAAGTCAATTTTTGTCAAATTCAAGCGATGTATACAATTCTTATTTAATTTGTAACATCTATAAAGATAACAAAAAATAATAATAAAAACAATAAATAATAATTAACAAAAAAAAAATCTCAGAATTTATCATTTCCAGATGCTTTTATGACATTGAGATTAAGCTGCTGTTCATGGTGGCCATGTTACCCTCCTTTAAAAAGTGTTCACCTTCTGTTTTACAGCTGGCTTTACATGACAAATTATGTCACTTTATGTCACTCTGAAACACTGAAGTGTAGAGTCAGTCTTATAACCTTTTAGGTCACTTGAGTGAAAAAAGTGTCGTAATGTCAGCATAAACCTATGACAGTCGACATAGGTGATATGTCAGCATGACACAGGAGTTCCCAATGTCAGCATTTATGACAGCTACAAAAGTTGTAACGAACCTTTATAAATGCTTTTGTCAAGATATGTGTGTCATGAAGGAATTATGTTGATATCATGTAGCCCATACACCCATAAATGTTACTAAACTTTCAATCTGTGTGACTAATAATACTAACATTTACACCGTATCTATTGATTAGGCATTATTGCCTGTTGACTGGATTGTTTTGAATAAAGAGCAAAAGAAGAAAGCTGAAGCTGAAATTTGGATAGCTATGCTATGTGGATTCATTCATAGACACAATATGGGTCATTCTCACAAACTCAGTACCCTAAAATTCTAATTTTCTCTAATTTATAAAATTATTTTGAAGAACGTAGTACATGTTCATTGTCTAACAATTCCCTTTGCGGTAATAAAAGCTGATTCTGATACAAAAATGTTGATTTTGCCTCTGGGGTAGTTAAGCAGTTGGCGAGTAAAGCCTAGGACCACCACAGAAAACAGTCCACTACTGCCTCCAGGATTTCCAACCCCACAGGCCACTGCCACAAGAAACACACCCATGTAAAGTGCCGTTGGGCGACTCCGTAGTGAAAGGCACTATATAAAAATAAATTTAATTGAATTGAAGAAAAGTGCCACAATTCCCTCCACAAACAGCAAGAGAGGGATGGTCGGGGGAGGAAAGGAGTCTAGTGGGTGAGAGTTAACTGTGTTCGATATCCTTTCTCTGAACAGAAAGCCCGTAAGGCAGCTGCATCCAGAAGAGTCTGAATACTGCAATATTGCATTCAGCCATCTAGAGGCATGTGACTTAATACAGTCTTCCAGAGCATGTAGTGAAGAATGCAATTAAAACTGCTTATGTTAGTGGCAGAATGCACATATGGGTCATTTACATACGACACGCCCATATTTTGGTTTTTCTCTGCCAAAAGTGCATATCTAACCTAAGTGCGTTTAAACTTCAGACTTAAGTTGAAGGGATAAAATGCTTAAGTGAAAAAAGCATGCAGCTACATCCTTTTCTGACTACATGCATGGGAGATTCAAGCCCATTTAAAAGGTAGTTCCAGTTTATCAAGGCAAAATTGCACGTATTTGTACATATGCCAGGTTTGATAAATCCAGGCTTTTGGTGTATTTGGTGTATTTACAGTTTTCTGGTTTAGTTTCTACGCATGATTTCCACAATTAAATTTATGGACAGTTTGATAAATGAGGCCCCTGCACTTTGTTTACTTGTCTGAAAATCAGTGACAGATTTTCAGAATAGTATATTTACAAATAGGTGGTTAACTAGTTTGGGAAATAACTGACACATATTTTTACTTATATATTATATTATAAAGAAACTATCTTTATCTATAAATGGTCATAGAACCATATTTCCTTTTTATCAAAGCGGTTTGTCAAAACAACAGACCAGTGGCACAGACACTAATCTGTTAACTGTTAAATAATGTAAAATCTATAATGCTGGTTTACAAAGGAAGAGAGATTAATTCACTTATTCCAACTGATTTGTCGGTGTAGGAGTAACTATTGTATTGGAGTCTTGGGAAGGCAGGGAGTTGCTCCTAATATCACATCTCTTTGGAAAGAAACCTGCTTACATGTTTCTGTCCATTTGGAGTTTCTTGGCTGTGGGCTAAAGAGTTTTACTGCACCCACTGTCAAATAATTTAGCTGTTGATGTGGATTTTAGGCACATTGTAAGCCATGACCACATAAGACCCGCAAGTATAACAGTCTATATAGCAAGTCTGAGGTGTGAAAGGGAAATATATAACATCTTGAGTTATCACCAGCTATGGGGTATTGATTGGCTTCCCCCTTTTTATTTATGACACCTACCTTTGGAGGAGATGCTGATAACTTCACTGTTATTTGAAGTGTTAATAATACCTGGTCATCCTTTGTTTACTGCAGATCTTTGCCAACCTGGCATTCTGCTGGCATTTACAAAAATACGTATGTGTTATCGGGTTTGTATGTATTTATCTTGTGAAAGGATTATACAAAACCACCCTTGGCAATATGGTGTCCTTTATTCCATGTACAAAGGAACCCTTAGGAAAAGGAAAGCGAGAGACACTTTATTACATAAAGGAGAGTTTTAATTTTGGAAGGCATTGGACTGTAAAATACTTTTTATTTCTTACATAATTGTAACATTGAAGGTTTCCTGTACATACATTTCAAGTATTTCTTTTTGTGTATTCACCTTCTTTTCCATTCCAAGTTACTGTTTCTCCTGTCTGTCTCTTATTGCCCCTGTCCACCCTTCCATATTTACCTGCTTCCATTCCATCTGCATCTACTCTGTTCCTGTACACTTTACTATCAATATTATACTTACAAGTGTTTCTTATAGAAATTCAGTTCAATTCAATTCGTTTGTGTATAACGCATTTTCACAACATTACATTTTCTCAAAGGATTTTACATTATCCCTGCCCAAAGCCCCCAATGAGCAAGTCAGAGGCAACAGTAAAACAGAAAAACTTCCTAGAAATGAGAATTAGTAATAATTACATGCTAAGCCACTGTGTCTGTGATCAGAAGGTTGCCGGTTTGAGCCCCAGCCCTGGCAGAACAGTCACATGTCCATGTACCCTTAAGCAGAGCCCTTAACCCCAATATTCCTATATGCTGCAAGGTGGCTGCCCCTTACTATGACCCCAAGCTTGCTCTCATCTGTGTGGAGAGCAAAAAAAAACAAACAAACTGGAAGTTCTTTTTCTATTGGCTATTACCTTTGGTTTTTTTAACTAACCAGTGTCAAACTTTGTTATATCAAAATATGCATACATTAAGACAAAATAGCATTTAGCAGAGACCTTAAAAATGACTTTACACAAGACAAAGTAAAGACACAAGACAATAATGAATAAATAAACATTCTGTACAATTAATATGCTGTATGTATTGCTGTGTGTAGCATAATATCTGTGATTGAGAATTTTCAGTACAACACATACAAACAATAGAATGCTTTAATGCTAGAGAATTGGTCTGTCTATAAATCATCCTTGATTTTACAGGACCTCGGGAACTGTGCCAATGTAGTCCTGAATCAGTACATGCACAGCTTTAGAAATGCAGACAGCTACACTTGACATATGCACTATTGCACTCAAACACAGTTCTACCTATAAGTGTCAAAAATGAAAAAAGGAATATTTGGAATTACAATTGCCATTAATACTTGACAGAAAATAGTGATTTCCTTTGCAACTAATATGAACTAATTATCATTCCAAAATTCTTATGCAACTTCTATGTGGTTTTGTATAAAATCATTATACTTTTTGTAACTCTATTGTGGTGTGTTCTTAGAGGCATTTCTTCATTAATCCAGTGCCACACAAGCCTTACCACTCAGAAGGTAGAGAGGGTACGTGCCTCATGCCACTTTTTTAAAAGGGTCGATGATGACTAGGCCATTAAAAGGCAGCCCAGTATTTGCTTTCTTTATCCACAGCCACTGGTGTTTCAAGAGATCTATAAACTCATGTGTCTGTTTGCATATCAGCAAATGAAATATTGCTCTGAGCCAGTTATGTCTCAGACAATAATGTACACAGAGAACACTGAAGCTGTATGCACACAACGCAGAGATAACTGGAGCTTGTTTGCTTTCCTGCTTTCACGTTACACTGCTGCTCTAATAAATAAAGTATTTGTTCCAGTCACTGGCTTCACAGGAGAAGGCAGAGCCACATTGCGTGCAAACCAGCTCACTGCCTGAGTTCCGCTGCTGCTGAGTCTAATTCAAACTGACAAGTTACAGTAAAACTACTTTATAAAATCAATATTAAATACATGGTCTTTGACATCCTGAGACATCTAGTGTAAAGGGGAAATAAGGCGTAGAGTAAATATTCCTGCAGCTATGTCAGCTGTTCAGAGAGGAACCCAGAATACGACATAGGGGACCAGAGGAGGAATTGGTGCAGTGCTAATTATGTTTTATATCAAGGTCCTGACATCGATGAAAACATTATAAAATGGCATGCAAACTAGCAGTTAAAATAGGCAGGGGAAGAGGCAGTAAAAAGTGGATTATTTGTTTGATCGCCACCTTATAGTAAGCTGGGAAGGGTGAAAGATTACAGTGTTTTCTGCATTTCAGTGTTATTATGATGTGATATTTATGAAAAGGTCAAATTTACTGCATTTAGTGTCTCCTTATAGAAAATACCCTTTTGTAAAAAGTCAGGATGGTGACCAGAATGATGTAGCACAGGTAGGAAGGCTTTTCTTTTCATGATGTAGGAATGGACAGTCAGCACAATACAAATCTTAAATACAAAATTCAAAGGATAAGTAAAGATAAAACGAGTCATGTACAAAAGATAACAGGCACTGGCCAGCAGCGATGCTTTGGACTAATGCCAGATGTATGGTCAGTGACTAGGAGAAAATCAGAACAGAGCTGCATTCTGTCAGGAGTGGCGGCATATGGGGCCAATCAGTATGCAAGACCTGACTTTCTCACCTGAGATGGCTGTAGGCCATGTCCCCCCTTCACACATATTGACCTATAATCCAGTAGCACAGATATGTGTCATTAATAAATTGAGACAACCTGAAGGAAAAAAAAAACATATCAGTTGCTCTGGAAGAGCAGCTGAGAACCTCGTTGATAATCCTAGGGTGAGGTAGAACACTCTTTATTTTCACACTACTTACTTTCACACTCCTCTTTAAGAATAATTAAAATCTGACTAAATGATTGATAGATAGCAATGTAAAAATATAATAACACATTTAACATGTTTTATTATATATTACATATGATACATATGTACATTATTAGATTTTATAACACAATCCATTTTTATGAAAACATTTTTCTGGGAAAGCTGCCTGTGTTGTAAAGCAAAGAGAGAAATACCATCCATCCATCCATTTTCTGTATCCGCTTATCCCATTCAGGGTCACGGGGAGTCCGAAGCCCATCCTGGAGGCTGCGGGCGCAAGGCAGGAAACAACCGAGGATGGGGCGCCAACCCATCACAGGACTGGAAATACAACAACTACAAAGAGAAAAGTCAATGGAAGAACTGCCAAAACAACTGATTAGAAAAGTGAAACATATAGGAACAGTCTCAGTTTAGGACAGGGAAGCCATATGACACGTTTGTTATTCAGGGAAACTGTGTGATGTTTTTGGGAGAAGTAAGGTGTGGTGATGATGGGATAGAGAAATACCACAGCTTTGGTGGGGACTGAAAAGAAATGCAAATAAAATAATGAATAACTGGGCTGTAAAAAACAGAACACGAGTGTATACATGATACAGAGGACGAGGGAAAAGTGGAATTAGTACCATTTCACATACAAGCCAAAATCAGGAAAAGTTGGGATGTATTTTAAATTAACATTAAAAGTCAAAACAGTGATTTATACATTTTTTGACCTGTATTACATTGAAAACAATACCACAACACTATTTGATGTTTAACCTCACATATCTTTTTGTTTTTTCAAAATCAACACATTTAAATTTGGAGTCTTGCAGCATGTTTGAAAAAAAGGCTGGGACAGTAAAGTATTTACCACTTTGTAATGTTGGCACTGACTCATAACTCCATACAATGACAGACCCTGGCTTGTCGACTTGTTACTGGTAACAATCTGGATGGTGCTTTTCTTCTTTGGTCCAAAGCTCATGACATGCATGTTTAGAAAAGACTTGAAATATTGATTCATCTGACCACAGTACACATTTCCTCTGTGCAATGATCTATCCCAGATGCCTCCAAGGCCAGAGAAGTCAACGGCTTTTCTGGACACGGTTAACATATTTGGATTTGGATTTAATTAGCGACTGGGCTGATACCTGGCAGATGAAATTTAACATGGATAAATGTAAGGTAATCCATG